>OY482675.1:18732381-19332381 GCA_960531455.1 Urophora cardui | reverse complement strand
CCATTCATTTATTTCTTTTCTCATATAAGGCCAAAAATATTTTGTTTGAATCAATTTTCTAGTTGTTCGAGTACTTGGATGCGAAAGAGAATGAATTTTGTCAAATATAATTCTTCTCATAGACAAAGGAACATATGGTCGAAAAGGTTGTTGAGAGACGTCACACCAAATATTTAAATTAATTACTGGAATATTGATTTCTTTTAAGTTATTTTTAGAACTTGGATCAGAAATTATTTCTTGTAAGGTTTTATCATTTTTTTGTTCTCTGAATAAAGTTTCTAAATTAATATCTTGAGTTGAAATTGAAGTAATTTCTGGAATACGGGAAAGCATATCGGCAACAATGTTGTCTTTTCCACGTATATATTGAATGTCGTTAGTGAACTGTGCAATATATTCAAGATGACGCAATTGACGAGGAGATCTATCGACTTTAGAATTTAGAACATGAATTAAGGGTTTATGATCTGTATAAATAGTAAAAGTTCTACCTTCAAGAAAATGTTTAAAATGTTTAATCGAGTTATAAATTGCTAAAAGTTCCCTGTCAAATGTGGAATAATTTACTTCTGTTGCTGTTAATTTTCTTGAAAAATAAGCTAAAGGTTCTAATTGATTGTTACTAGTTTGTTGTAAAACAGCTCCAATTGCTACGTTCGATGCATCTACAGCTAATGATAACACTACCCGACAAAAAAAATATCCTCTACATTTCATACATGATTCCTATGTAGAATTTTCCGCTGATTCCAAATATGTAATCAGATGGTTCAAAAGTAGACCAGTTTTCGAGATATTTTGAAAATTCTGTTTTTGAGCTAAGAAAAAAAAGTATGATTACTCATCTGTCAATATCTCCGCCATTACCGTTTCGATTTTAACGTTATTTAATTTTGTTTTGAGAGGATGAAATACCCTTTCCAGCAAAGCAAAAATATTTAAAATCGCCGTTAAAGTGACGGAGTTATGGCGAACAAAAGATTTTTTTTTATGAAAATTTTCAGGTTTTTTTCGAAATCCATCTTCTATTTTGTAATTTTTTTTTAAGAAATATTAAATATCCTCCTGGTTTCACATTTTGAGTCAATAACCTATTTCTTAGTGAACATTTTGGCACTTTCCGGATTATATTCTGTGGAAAAATGGTAAAGTTATGAGAGATTAAGTGAAGAAACCTATATTTATATTTTCATTGAACTTCCAAATCTGGCAAATGTAAACCACTATAACATTAACACTAGTTTACAGCAAAAAATACCAAGAAATCTGGGTATAGGGCAAAATTGGCATGGGCCCCGTGAGCTCAAAACTATTTAGTTTTATTTTTTGCACGGTTAGGCTTTTGAGATAACGGTAATTTTGTGTTTTTTGGTTATCACTTCATTCAAAAATGTTTTTCGCTAAAGTTACATGTGCGATAACAGCTAACAGTACCTCGTTCTAAACGTAATTAAAATACGCTTTTAACGACATACAACATGTGGTGGTTGAGTAAAAACTCACTGAGCCATAGCTGGTCAAAGTCAAAATTTTGTGGATTTTTTGCAATTTTTTTTTATTTTGATTTTGAAAATAGGTTTTTTATAAGAAGTTGGGAAAATCGGCAAAAGATTTATTTTTAAAACTTAGCCTATTAAATTGCAAACACTTTAAGCGTAATGTTACCAAGATCCCATTAGTACTTTATTTTTAGCGATTTTTTTCAGGTGAAACGAAAAGGATATTTTATAGACGAAAAACTTGGTTATGTGACCCAACTATGTGAAAACGACTGCATAGCTCAAAAGGACATTAGAGCGATATATAGAACTCCACCAGACTAAAATAATGACATATCAATTTTACAAATCGGATGTCAAATAAAAAAGTTGCAAAAAAAAATTTTTTCTTCGCGGTATTTCGCGGTGTAAAAAAAAATTTTCCCGAAACCCTCTCAACATAATCTTCATATATGTGATGACTTTTACAACGGTGAGCGTTCTCACGGAGAAATAAAAAAAAACATGGGATTGCGATATCAAGGCCATTGGAATGTCAGGGACATTGAATGATGAGCCATTTTTGCTGGTTCTTTCTTCGAGAAGAACAAAATGTACCAAAACGGCGAAAACTATCAACATTTAAACACTTTTAATATACATAAAAATAAAAAAAATGGAGGTTAAGTACAAGATTGTGATAAAAAATAAACATAGGTTTGTTCATTAAATCTCTTATAGTATTGTAATTTTTCTACGGATTATAATCCAGAAAGTGCCAAAATGTTCACTAAGAAATATGCTGTTGACTCGAAGTGTGAAACCAGGAGGATATTTAATATTTCTTTAAAAAAATTACAAAAAAGTATATGAATGTCGGAAAAAAACTGAAAATTTTCATAAAAAAAATATATTGATCGCTATAACTCCGTCAATTTAACGTCAATTTTAATTATTTTGACTTTGTTGGAAAAGGTATTTCATCCTCTCAAAACAAGATAAAATAACGTAAAAATCGAGACGGTAATGGCGGAGATATTGACTAAAAAGTAATCCTACTATTTTTTCTTATCTCAAAAACTGAAATTTCAAAATATCTCGAAAACTGTTCTACTTTTGAACCTTCTGATTACATATTTGGAATCAGCAGAAAATTCTACATAGGAATCATGTATCAAATGTCGAGGATATGAAAATTTTTGAAATTTTGTCGGGTAGTGTAATATGCCGTTTTTGTCGAAATGAGTAAGTAAAGTATTTTGAGCAAAAAGTTTTTTAACGTTTTCAAATGCAGTTGTTGTTTTATCTGTCCAATTCAACTGTTTGGATTTATTTTTGATTGAAAATGTTAGCATTTCGTGCAAAGGGCTAAGTTCTGTTGCTAACATTTTAATATATCTATGATAGTAGTTAACCATGCCTAAAAATTTTTGTAATTTGTTAATTGACATTGGTTTCTCAAAGTTTGTTATAGAGTCGATTCTATTTAAAGAGGGTTTTATACCTTTACAAGAAATTTCGTAACTTAAGAAATCTAATTTATTTACGCCGAAAATACATTTTGAGGGTTTAATATTTAAGTTGTACTCTTCAAGTCTTTTAAATATCATTTTTAAATGTTGTAAATGTTGATGTTCATTATCACTAGCAATTAAAATATCATCTATATAGGTAAAAACAAAATCGAAATCAGAAAATACTTCATTAATAAAACGTTGAAATGTTTGAGCACTATTTCTTAAACCGAATGGCATACGAATAAATTCAAACATTCCAAATGGAGTAGTTATAGCAGTTTTATGTATGTCTTCTTCTGCCATAGGAATTTGATGATAAGCACGTACAAGATCAATTTTTGAAAAAATATGTTTGTTTTTTAAATCTATAGTTAAATCGTGAATATGGGGTAAAGGATATCGATCCGGTGTAGTAATAAAATTCAATCTTCTATAATCTCCGCAAGGTCTCCAATCATTTGGTTCTTTCTTAGGAACGAGATGAAGTGGGGATGCAATTGGAGAACTTGATGGTCTGCAAATACCTGTTTTAACTAAAAATTCAAATTCAGCTTTGGCAATTTTGAGTTTGATTGGGTCAAGACGTCGTGGTTTTGAAAATGGTAAAACACCTTTTGTTTCAATCCTGTGAACCGTATGATGTTTAACTTCTTTAGTATAATCTGGTTCACAGGTAATAGAAGGAAAATCATTTAATAGTTTCGTAAATTTATTTTCAGGAATTGGAATTTTTAGGGGAAATATATCACAAAAACCAGATGACCCAGAAACTTTTAATTTAGTAACTGAATCCATAATTTCTTTATTTTTAATATTAACTATAATACCAAATTTTTCTAAAAAATTTGCGCCTAAAATGGGTGTCGTAATATTTGCAATTATAAAAGGAAATTCAAAATCTCTTCTCAAACCTAAATCAATTTTTAAAAGTTTTGTACCAAATGTTTCAATAGAAGAACCGTTAGCAGCTGATAACTTAAGATCTGAATCTCTTTTATAAATTTTGAATTTTGAAAAAGGAATAACTGATACTACTGCACCGGTATCAATAAGAAAATTAAGATTATTGAATTTATCAAAAACAAATAGGCGACGAGTTGGTTTAGGAATGTTTCCATTATCCGTCACCGTCATAATGGAATTTTTTAATTTAAATTTTGATCTGAATTATAATTATTATTTTTATTGAAATTGCAAGGTGGTATACATTTAAGAGCATTATTTTTAAATTTTCTGTGATACCAACAAATATTGTTTGATGAATAAAAATTTCTTTGATTTGAAAAATTTTTAGATCTTGATCTAGATCTATCTTTTGAATTAGATCTAATTCGTAGTTCATTTATGTCATTTGTAATTTTATTTAAGTTTTGAAAAATTGCTGAAGTTAACTCAGTTAAACTAATAATACATTTTTCTAATTTATTATTTTCAATACTAGCTACAGTAGATTTTAATGAATTTGATTGATTAAGTAAATCAAAAATTTTATCTGCTAAAATAATTAAATCTTCTTTATTGGAATTATTACTTGATGTTAGATGAATTTGAATTTGTTGTGGTAATTTCTTAATCCATAATTTAAAAAGTAATTCATGACTAACTAATGAATTTGAACCAATAAGAGATTTCGCCGATTTCCATATTTGAGAATAATTGTTCGAGACGTTTTTCTTCACTTAAAGAAAATCTCTCACATAGTGTTTTTTTAATTATTTCGAATTTATTAAAAGAAGGTGGTGGATTAATAATATCGATAATTTTGGTAATAGTTTCTTGTTGAAGAGAAATTAAAATATTTTGAAATTTAATATTATCATCTGTGATATTATTAATTTGAAATTGTCCTTCAGCAAGAACAAACCATGCTTCGGGACACTCCTCCCAAAATTTAGGTAATTTAATTGTTTTAATTGTTGAATTGTTTTCTGATGTTGTTAAGTTGTTTGTTTGAATATTTTGTGTCATGTTAGTATTAGTGTGTGTGTTATCGTTGTTCTGCATTTCTGAGGTATATGTGCGTGTTCGTATGGGTGAACGATGGAGCATAGTAAATAAAATTAAAAGAGAATCTTCTGAAGAGAGAGTTTACAGAGATAAATAAACTGGTATGAGCAATATGATAATAAGTAAGTTAAAAATATTTAAAATATGATTAATGATTTTAAAAATAAACAACTGGTTGTAATAGATTTTAAAATTTTAAAATAAATTCTTAATATAGTATATACTAATTAAGTACTCACATAAGTTTGAAATAAAAATAATAGTAATCAACTTGAATTAAGATGATGTTGATTGTAGTTATTGATTGTTGCAAAAATATATTTATTGTTATGTAAGAATTGATGTTGTTGATAGTAAAATATTAGATGAAATCAAAGCCAATCCAAATATGTTTTCAAATGAGCATATGCAGATAATAGATGTTTATGTAGCCGTAAATAAGGATAATGATGATGATATTGACAAAACGATGTTGCAAAAAATAATTATATGTATGCATGTACATATATGCGTGATCCAATTGATCATATGTATATGTGTGATCCAATTCAATTGCAATGATGATTATAAATTAGTATTTAATTAATTGGTTAAGAAGTGAAAAGTCCGATAATGTTGAACATGTTTTATGTCGATGATTTGTTTGATATAGTTGAAAATCCAGTTAATTTATCTCTTTAAGATTCGTTGGTAGGATCGCCAATATTTAGTGGTTAATTAAAATATTTTGTATGTACTTATATTTTTAAATATATATGTATATATATTTATTATAAAAATTGAAAATGAATCTTAACAATTAAAATATTCAAAATCTAATGAAAATTTTTGAAATATCAAAAACATTAAAAACCAAATACATTTTCTGTAAATGAAATATCTTGATTACAAAGTGTTATATACATAAGTATATAACCCTATAGGACGGACGGACAGACGGACGGACGGACGGACGGACGGACATGGCTCAATCGATTTATCTTTTCACCCTGATCATTTTGATATATATAAGTCTATATCTATCTCGATTATTTCATTCTGTTACAATCCACCGTTATGTGATTAAAACTATAATACTCTGTGTACTAGTACAGCTGAGTATAACAATGTTAAAGACTAAAAGGTTTGAAATAGACAAATTAATAACGCATTTTAAATACCTTTTACACTCAGAGAAAATAAATCAAAAATAAAATTTTTATTTTTATAATGCACGTTTTCAACCAAGTCATTTTATTTTAGAAATGATTTTATTAAATTAAAAATGAAATTTTTGGAATTAAAATGTATTTGGGATTTAAAAATAAAATGTTTAAATTAAAAATAAAAATTAATGGAAAAAAACATAAGTTTTTGGTTCAAAATCTTATAGTGCTTAAAATAGAAATAAAAATTTTTAAATTTAAAATGTTTTTTCTTGATTTTGCAATTCTACAATGAACATTTAAAAAAAATGTTCGTATTTACATTACTTTTAAACACAGGAATTTCTACATAGGAATCAAATTTTTAAAAAATCTCCAAATTTGGGGAATTACCCACAAAACGGCAATGCTGCCTTTTACCAGCTTCTTTCCGCGTTTATCAGTGATGGATCCATGACCGTCGATATATCGAATATCGGAAAAAAATATCGATATATCGAAAAAGTTCAAAAACATCGATGAATCGATATTATATCGATATCGCTTCCAGCACTACTGGTCAGTGTCATTCGATTTGCCATTCTAGCAGGTCGATGACGGATCAAGCAATGCGTGTATGTTCCCTAAATACGTACATATGAAAGGCCGGCAGTAAAAAGTGTACATATTTTTTGGGTTTATAAAAGTGAGACTTATAAAAAAATCTGTAAAAAGGTGTAACAAAAAAAAAATTCCGTAAAAAGTGGAAAAAAAATTATTTTCCACAAAAAGCGTACAAACAAAAAAATTCCATAAGAAGTGAATAAAGCATTTTTTCCCATTGTTAACATTTTTATCAGTCATCCAACTAAGCATTTGAATATTATTCTTTGTGCAAAATTTCATTCCTTTATGACTTCTAGTTACAAAGATGTCACATTACAAATTCCCAAAGGGTGTTCCAGAAATATCTTTGTTAAAAAGTAGGCGTGGTCATAAACCGATTTCAATAAATTTTTGCGGGTCTATTAACACAAGCTATAAAAGTGTATAAACCAAGTTTCGTTATAATATCTCAATTGTTTGTCGAGTTATGGGCTCAGAAATCTCGTATATTCCTTTGTCTAAAAAGAGGCGGTGCCACGCCCATTTTCCAAAATTTGTCTATTTTTTGTTTCCGGTCTATTGTGGAACTCTTGCCACAAAATTTCTATGAATTATCTCTATATTTGACAAAGATATCGCTTAAAATGTTTTTATTAGGTCACTTTATAATACCAACATGTATTACCACAAGTAATAAAAGTGTACACACCAAGTTTCGTCATTATATATAAATTATTTGTCGAGTTATAGGCTCAGAAATCTCGTATATTCCTGTTTCTAAAAAGAGGCGGTGCCACGCCCATTTGCCAAAATTTTTGTGTTTTTCGTTTTATGTCCGCAGTAGGACCCCTGCTATAAAATTTCAATGATATATCTTTATATTTGACAGAGATATCGCTTAAAATGTTTTTATTAGGTCACTTTATAAGACCCATATATAAAAGTGGGCGTGCTCGTCAACCGATTTTGGAAATTTTTCGTCCAAAAATTTGCCTAAGTAAGTATATCAAGCGTGCCGAATTTCATCAATATATCTTTAACGGTTTCTGAGTTATGACTCATAAAACTTTCAATGTTTGCCCCTTACTAAGTGGGCGTGGCACCGCCCATTTTCCAAAATTTTTGTGTTTTTTGTTTTATATCCATAGTTGTACTCATGCGACAAATTTTCAATGATATATCTTTATATTTGACAGAGATATGGCTTAAAATGTTTTTATTAGGTCACATTATAATATACATATATAAAAGTGGGCGTGGCCGTCAACCGATTTTAACTATTTTCCGTCCAATCGTTTGCCTAAGTAAGTACATCAAGCGTACCAAATTTCATCGATATATCTTCAATGGTTTCTGAGTTATGACATATAAAACTTTCAAGGTTTGACCCTTAATAAGTGGGCGTGGCACCGCCCATTTTCCAAGATTTCATCAAATTTCTTCCTAGGGGCCTGAGCTCAACACGTGGGTAAAATTTCATCGCTCTAGCTATAATAGTGACTGAGATACCAAATTTCCGATTTTTTCTATATAGGAAAAGTGGGCGTGGTCATGGTCCGATTTCACCCATTTTCAATACCAACCGTCCCAGTCTCGATACCAACTTGCATTTCAAATTTCATCGAAATATCTCAATTTTTGCACGAGTTAGAGTGTTTACAGACGGACGGACGGACATGGCTCAATCGATTTCTCTTTTCACCCTGATCATTTTGATATATATAAGTCTATATCTATCTCGATTATTTCATTCTGTTACAATCCACCGTTATGTGATTAAAACTATAATACTCTGTGTACTAGTACAGCTGAGTATAAAAATTTTATTACCCCCGAAAACGTTATCGCTGGCTCCTTTCTATTTTATAAAGAAATAAAATAAGGAAAAAATAATAATAGTTAGTGATGTACAATTCAACGCAAGGTACTACATAAGTAGCTTCTTACTTTGCCATTAAAAATACGTTATTTTAATTGTTTTATTAAATGTACATACATATATACCTAGATTATTTGCAATATGATGTTGAAGGAGATGCTGAAATCGTATCATTTACAGTTAACACTTCGGGAAGTTCTGAAGGTATGTACACATGTTGGAAGGTTGGTCTTTAATAAAGAGAAGGTAAATTGGCTCAAGATAAGAAAATTTCAATACGATCGTGAACAACCTTTGACAATTTTTGCTTTCTTAATGCAAAGAATTGAAATAAATAAGAAAAAAGTATCTGATGACGCATTTAAAATGGCTAACACTCCCCTACTTTTTCCCTCTGGAAGACCTATACCTGCTGCAAAATTCAGCGATTTAATGGAATTAATTGAATTTATTGACCCCCAACATCGTCAGTTCTACAAGAATCTGCAGAAGGATCCAGATATTATAGATGGTGGAATGGCTAGCGGAGAGAGTGACGACGAATAAAAAAGTATAAAATTAATTTTATTATGAACCACTTTCTTTGTTGTTAATTAAATTTAGTTTTTAATTAATTCAGTATTCTAATCACTATGATAAAAATAAAAATGATTAAAAATCATTTGTATGTACTTACTTTTATAATAATTAACACGCACAGCCATCCAATCTTTTCTAAGCAACATGATTTGTCCACCTACTTATTATAGAGAAAACGCTGTGTCTCCTTTTTACGGAATAAATTGCTATGTCCCCTTTTTACGGAAAAAATGCCTTATCCACGTCTTATAGAATTTTTTTGTTTGTACACTTTTTATGGAAAATAATTTTTTTCCACT
The DNA here is from genome assembly GCA_960531455.1 of Urophora cardui. Classification (NCBI taxonomy): domain Eukaryota; kingdom Metazoa; phylum Arthropoda; class Insecta; order Diptera; family Tephritidae; genus Urophora; species Urophora cardui. Next base: position 19,322,889 of record OY482675.1, on the reverse strand, counting down.
TTTTACGGAATTTTTTTTTTGTCCACCTTTTTACAGATTTTTTTATAAGTCTCCCTTTTATAAACCCAAAAAAAAACCCGCGTGTAGCATAGTACACGTGATAGAAGTTAACTTCTTACATCTTGTTCAATATTTCAAATAATTGTGTTTTCAATTTATATTGGCTCGAAAGCAACAAGTAACAAGTTTCATATACATATCATATGAGAAGCGAATTTGAAAATACGTCCCTGAAAAAATGCGATTAATCCGGGACGTGGATTAATCGCTTTCATCCAAAGTTGTAAGCCAAGGCTATTTTTTATGAAAATGTCTAAAAATTATAAATTGTTATATATATTAGAAGAGTTTATTCGATTAGATTTCATCTTGTAGTGAAATCTTTTAAAAAAGTAAAGTATTTTCTCCAACTATTTAAAGTTTTGAGAATGCATAATGCGAGTGTAAAAGATATGTGAGGAATTTTTCAAAGTTGCTAGCCAAGGCTATTTTTTATAACAATCTTTAAAAATTATAAAAGTTCATGCCTATTTAAATAAAGATTATACAACAAGTTTCACTTTTGTAAAAAAATCTATTCAATAAATTAAAATTTTTTAAATAGTCAGTTTTCAGTGTATAATCGTAATTGATTTTTCAATGGATATTTTTGGTAAAATTTTGTCAAAATTATTATTCATCATTGTTATTAAAAGAAAGCGTGTTCAATTAGTTTTACCTATTGTTTTTTTAATACATACATTGAATATTTTTGTAAAATTTCTACATATAATCAATCTACATTTATAACCGTTCGGGAACAATCGGGCACTAATTTTGGACCGATTGTTCCCGAAAGAAATCAATCCGGGGCAAATCTATGTATATCGGGATTAATCGCACATTTTTTTGCAGGGAAATTGCAATGAAAACTATCGCATGTACATACATGTGGTTGTGTGTTTTTGTTTGTACAAATTCTATTTATAGAAAAGGCAATGCTTGTTCTTGTTATTAGATTTTGTTTATCGGCAAGCTCATCCGATTGGTTTTTATGTTGGTTGTTTGGTCGTTTTTATACTCAGCTGTACTAGTACACAGAGTATTATAATTTTGATTTCATAACGGTGGATTGTAACATAATGAAATAATCGAGATAGATATGGACTTATATATATCAAAATGATCAGGGTGAAAAGAGAAATCGATTGAGCCATGTCCGTCCGTCCGTCCGTCCGTCCGTCCGTCCGTCCGTCCGTCCGTACGCACGATAACTCGCGTAAAAATTGAGATATTTTGATGAAATTTGAAATGCAAGTTGGTATCGAGACTGGGACGGTTGGTATTGAAAATGGGCGAAATCGGACCATGACCACGCCCACTTTTCCTATATAGAAAAAATCGGATATTTGGTATCTCAGCCACTAATATAGCTAGAGTGATAAAATTTTACCCACGTATTGAGCTCAGGCCCTTATGAAGAAATTTGATGAAGTTCTGGAAAATGGGCGGTGCCACGCCCACTTATTAAGGGTCAAACATTGAAAGTTTTATATGTCATAACTCAGAAACCGTTGAAGATATATCGATGAAATTTGGTATGCGTAATATGCTTACTTAGGCAAATGTTTTGACGAAAAATTATCAAAATCGGTTGACGGCCACGCCCACTTTTATATATGGGAACTATAAAGGGGCCTAATAAAAACATTTTAAGCGATATCTCTGTCAAATATAAAGATCTATCACTGAAATTTTGTGGCAGGAGTCCAACTACGGACATAAAACAAAAAATACAAAAATTTTTGAAAATGGGCGGTGCCACGCCCACTTATTAAGGGTCAAACATTGAAAGTTTTATATGTCATAACTCAGAAACCGTTAAAGATATATCGATGAAATTTGGTACGCGTAATATATTTACTTAGCCAAATGTGTGGACGAAAAATTACCAAAATCTGTTGACGACCACGCCCACTTTTATATATGGGTATTATAAAGTGACCTAATGAAATCATTTTTAGCGATATCTCTGTGAAATATAAAGATAATTCATTGAAATTTTGTGATATGAGTTCTACAATAGACCGGAAACAAAAAATAAAAAAAGTTTATAAAATGGGCGTGGCACCGCCTCTTTTTATGCAAAGAAATCTACGAGCCTATTACTCGACAAATAACTGAGATATTATGACGAAACTTGGTTTATTCACTTTTATAACTTGTGTTAATAGACACGCAAAAATGTATTGAAATCGGTTTATGACCACGCCTACTTTTTAACAAAGATATTTCTGGAACACCCTTTTGGAATTTGTAACGTGAAGTCTTTGTAACTAAAAGTCATAGAGGGATGCAATTTTGCACTAACAATAATATTTATATGCTTATTTGGATGATTGATACAAATTTTGAAAATGGGCGTGGCTGCGCCCTGTATATGCAGCACTCGTTTCATATAAAATACACCCTATATCGAACAAACGCAAACAAACAATGAAAGCATACAGCTGAGTATCTAATGTTCGATTCCACTCGAACTTAGGCTTCCTTACTTGTTATTTTAATAATTTACTAGTATCTATGTTACCCCCGATATTCGGGTGGCACTTTTATTTAAAAAAAAATTTATAAAGAAAATTATTTAATAAAAAAAAGGAACAAAAAAATTGGCTCGACCTAGACTTGAACCACCTTCACTTAAATTGGAAGCCTAGCATCTTACAGCTGAGCTACTGCGCTAGTTACGCAAGTTGTGTCAAACGGTGTACTTTAATTTCTGCTTGTGTTATTAACATTCTCACCACGTTTATTTCACCACAGCGCTGTTATGTACTTACATCTATATGTACATACGTGAGTGAGTTGTAATTGTTAGTTCAGTTTAAGTGCAGCATTTGACATACTCAACGCAGGTGGTGTGATGGCGCAGCGGTAGAGTGTCAGGTCTGGAAGCGAGGGGTTGTAGGTTCTCGAACCACTCGATATCAAGGTTGATTTTTTTAAAAATAAAAAATCAGCTAAAATGGCTGCTATTTCCGGGGTCAACTTCCGTTACATCAAATTTCAAATTTCACTCTCCATAAAGACTCTGTATCGCCGCCTAAGAAGTTAACTTCAAAAATTATGTACACTTTTTACTGTCGGCCTTTCATATATAAGTTTGTTTCGTCGTACCATACGAAAACTAACATCAGATTTTTTGTGGCTGACGAAAAGTAAAAAGTTCAAGTTTTGGCCGACGAAAAGTAATAAAATCGAGTTTTGGCTGACGAAAAGTAATAAAATCAACTTTTGGCTGACGAAAACTATCAATTTCGTATAAACAACAATAATTTTAATGTAAAAACAGTATATAATTACTGATACTTTTCGTCAGCCAAAAGTCGATTTTATTACTTTTCGTCAGCCAAAACTCGATTTTATTACTTTTCGTCGGCCAAAAGTCAAATGTTCTACTTTTCGTACAGAATTTTTATATTGATAGCTTTCGCCAGAAATTTTAAATATGTTAGTTTTCGTATGGTACGACGGTTTGTAGGTATGTACACTAGAGTGACCCTTACGCCTATGGAAACATTTTTTTTTCTACTTTTTTGAGACGTTACCCCCTGAGATGGTTTCATGTACGAAGAAAATATTCCCTGTTTAATATTGGCTCGATTGGTCAACGTTAACCCGTGCCACAATGTGTTTAAATAATGAACCAAGGTTTATATGGTTCGGTGGACGTTTATATTGAACGAATTCTCTTATATTTTTGAAATTTAGTAGATTACAAGGTTGTTATTTATTAGACTCCACAAATGAATGATTTATAAACAAAAGATAAAGTTGTCGTTGGCGACCTTTTATTTATAAATTATTTAATTTTTCCGGCTCTAGGTCTTAATTAAAACACATTATTGTTGTGATTTTGTTGCCGGAAAAATTAAATAATAAACAAAAGATAATAAAATTCTATATATTGGAGTACTGAAATGTCATGGATCCTTATTTACTCATACATGTATACAAACAATTTGAGAAAATTGAAATTTTTAATGTATATTTTTCATATACTCGTACATAAATATTTATATGGGAAATTTTAAAAAATAAGTGCCCTCTATTAGTGTAATTGCACATTCTCGTACATGCATACACAAATAAGAATTCAGAACTTTAATTCTCTTCAAAGTCCATTGAAAGCGTTTGCGGAGCAGTGAAATAACTCCCACATTAAAGGAATTAAATGACTCCCAAAGAAGGAAATGAAATAAGTCCCAGCACACTGCGAGTTATTTCATAACGAAATAAGTTCTATTTTGAATGAAAATATTTATAGTTTTTGCAATTTTTTTTTTTATACCTTTCATGAGAATGAAATGGTATTATAACTTAGTGCCAAAAATTTTGTGTCAAAAGTACCAGAAGGAAGCGTGGGGGACCCACCAAAATATATACCGATATGATCAGAATCACGAGCTGAGTCGATTAAGCCATGTCCGTCTGTCCGTCTGTCCGTCCGTCCGTCTGTGTGAACGCAAACTAGTCCCTCAGTTTTTGAGATATCTGAATGAAATTCGGAATACAGGTATGTTGTTATATGCAGCTGATCATTTGTCGGAACCGGCCGAATCGGACCACTATAACATATAGAAAACAACCGATTATTCAGATATACATGAAATTTTTGGAAGTAATTTGTGCATAACTTCCCCATTTAAACAGCTAAGGACATGAAACTTTGAAGTAGACGTACCCATTTTGGCCCAAACAAGGTAACCGAAAATTGTCTAGATCGGACCACTATAACATATAGTTCCACAACATCCGATTATTCAGATATACACATTTTGGTGTATAACTCCCCCATTTTAACAGCTAACGGCGTGAAATTTTGAAGTATTTGTACCCATATGGGCCCAAACAGGGTTACCGAAAATTGTCAAGTTCGGACCACTATAACATATAGCTCCCATACAACCGATTGTTCAGATATGGACATTTTGGTGTATAACTCCTCCATTTTAACAGCTAACGGCGTGAAATTTTGAAGTATTTGTACCCATATGGGCCCAAACGGGATTACCGAAAATTGTCAAGATCGGACCACTATAACATATAGCTCCCATACAACCGATTGTTCAGATATGCACATTTTGGTGTATAACTCCTCCATTTTAACAGCTAACGGTGTGAAATTTTGAAGTATTTGTACACATATGGGCCCAAACGGGATTATCGAAAATTGTTAAGATCGGACCACTATAACATATAGCTTCCCTACAACCGATTGTTCAGATATGGACATTTTGGTGTATAACTCCTCCATTTTAACAGCTAACGGCGTGAAATTTTGAAGTATTTGTACCCATATGGGCCCAAACGGGATTACCGAAAATTGTCAAGATCGGACCACTATAACATATAGCTCCCATACAACCGATTGTTCAGATATGCACATTTTGGTGTATAACTCCTCCATTTAAATAGTAAAGACACCATTTTTATACCTTTCATGAGAATGAAATGGTATTATAATTTAGTGCCAAAAAATTTTTGTCGAAAGTACCAGAAGGAAGCGTGGGGGACCCACCAAAATATATACCGATATGATCAGAATCACGAGCTGAGTCGATTAAGCCATGTCCGTCTGTCCGTCTGTCCGTCTGTCCGTCCGTCCGTCTGTGTGAACGCAAACTAGTCCCTCAGTTTTTGAGATATCTGAATGAAATTCGGAATACAGGTATGTTGTTATATGCAGCTGATCATTTGTCGGAACCGGCCGAATCGGAACACTATAACATATAGAAAACAACCGATTATTCAGATATACATGAAATTTTTTGAATTATTTTGTGCATAACTTCCCCATTTAAACAGCTAAGGACATGAAACTTTGAAGTAGACGTGCCCATTTTGGCCCAAACAAGGTAACCGAAAATTGTCTAGATCGGACCACTATAACATATAGTTCCACAACATCCGATTATTCAGATATACACATTTTGGTGTATAACTCCCCCATTTTAACAGCTAACGGCGTGAAATTTTGAAGTATTTGTACCCATATGGGCCCAAACAGGGTTACCGAAAATTGTCAAGTTCGGACCACTATAACATATAGCTCCCATACAACCGATTGTTCAGATATGGACATTTTGGTGTATAACTCCTCCATTTTAACAGCTAACGGCGTGAAATTTTGAAGTATTTGTACCCATATGGGCCCAAACGGGATTACCGAAAATTGTCAAGATCGGACCACTATAACATATAGCTCCCATACAACCGATTGTTCAGATATGCACATTTTGGTGTATAACTCCTCCATTTTAACAGCTAACGGTGTGAAATTTTGAAGTATTTGTACACATATGGGCCCAAACGGGATTACCGAAAATTGTTAAGATCGGACCACTATAACATATAGCTTCCCTACAACCGATTGTTCAGATATGGACATTTTGGTGTATAACTCCTCCATTTTAACAGCTAACGGCGTGAAATTTTGAAGTATTTGTACCCATATGGGCCCAAACGGGATTACCGAAAATTGTCAAGATCGGACAACTATAACATATAGCTCCCATACAACCGATTGTTCAGATATGCACATTTTGGTGTATAACTCCTCCATTTAAATAGTAAAGACACCATTTTTATACTCAGCTGTACTAGTACACAGAGTATTATAATTTTGATTTCATAACGGTGGATTGTAACATAATGAAATAATCGAGATAGATATGGACTTATATATATCAAAATGATCAGGGTGAAAAGAGAAATCGATTGAGCCATGTCCGTCCGTCCGTCCGTCCGTCCGTCCGTCCGTCCGTCCGTCCGTCCGTCCGTCCGTACGCACGATAACTCGCGTAAAAATTGAGATATTTTGATGAAATTTGAAATGCAAGTTGGTATCGAGACTGGGACGGTTGGTATTGAAAATGGGCGAAATCGGACCATGACCACGCCCACTTTTCCTATATAGAAAAAATCGGATATTTGGTATCTCAGCCACTAATATAGCTAGAGTGATAAAATTTTACCCACGTATTGAGCTCAGGCCCTTATGAAGAAATTTGATGAAGTTCTGGAAAATGGGCGGTGCCACGCCCACTTATTAAGGGTCAAACATTGAAAGTTTTATATGTCATAACTCAGAAACCGTTGAAGATATATCGATGAAATTTGGTATGCGTAATATGCTTACTTAGGCAAATGTTTTGACGAAAAATTATCAAAATCGGTTGACGGCCACGCCCACTTTTATATATGGGAACTATAAAGGGGCCTAATAAAAACATTTTAAGCGATATCTCTGTCAAATATAAAGATCTATCACTGAAATTTTGTGGCAGGAGTCCAACTACGGACATAAAACAAAAAATACAAAAATTTTTGAAAATGGGCGGTGCCACGCCCACTTATTAAGGGTCAAACATTGAAAGTTTTATATGTCATAACTCAGAAACCGTTAAAGATATATCGATGAAATTTGGTACGCGTAATATATTTACTTAGCCAAATGTGTGGACGAAAAATTACCAAAATCTGTTGACGACCACGCCCACTTTTATATATGGGTATTATAAAGTGACCTAATGAAATCATTTTTAGCGATATCTCTGTGAAATATAAAGATAATTCATTGAAATTTTGTGATATGAGTTCTACAATAGACCGGAAACAAAAAATAAAAAAAGTTTATAAAATGGGCGTGGCACCGCCTCTTTTTATGCAAAGAAATCTACGAGCCTATTACTCGACAAATAACTGAGATATTATGACGAAACTTGGTTTATTCACTTTTATAACTTGTGTTAATAGACACGCAAAAATGTATTGAAATCGGTTTATGACCACGCCTACTTTTTAACAAAGATATTTCTGGAACACCCTTTTGGAATTTGTAACGTGAAGTCTTTGTAACTAAAAGTCATAGAGGGATGCAATTTTGCACTAACAATAATATTTATATGCTTATTTGGATGATTGATACAAATTTTGAAAATGGGCGTGGCTGCGCCCTGTATATGCAGCACTCGTTTCATATAAAATACACCCTATATCGAACAAACGCAAACAAACAATGAAAGCATACAGCTGAGTATCTAATGTTCGATTCCACTCGAACTTAGGCTTCCTTACTTGTTTCTAATAAATCTTTCCATAAATAACCCACAGAATTAAAATTATAAATTAAACTTAATCCGGCTATGTACATACATAGGTAACTTTTCATTTCCCCACTCATGAAAGGTATGAAGTCTTCGGTACGGCCGAAGACAGCCGCGCTTTTACTTGTTTCTAATAAATCTTTCCATAAATAACCCACAGAATTAAAATTATAAATTAAACTTAATCCGGCTATGTACATACATAGGTAACTTTTCATTTCCCCACTCATGAAAGGTATGAAGTCTTCGGTACGGCCGAAGACAGCCGCGCTTTTACTTGTTTCTAATAAATCTTTCCATAAATAACCCACAGAATTAAAATTATAAATTAAACTTAATCCGGCTATGTACATACATAGGTAACTTTTCATTTCCCCACTCATGAAAGGTATGAAGTCTTCGGTACGGCCGAAGACAGCCGCGCTTTTACTTGTTTTTAGTTACTTTATTTCGGAGTTTTTTCACTGCGCCAGTGTTTGCTGCTGACAATTTGGGTATTTTTTTCTACAATTAATTCTCACACAGGATGAAAGACCAATATCCACATAGTAAAACCCCAAACAATTACAATAGCTGTAACTTTGTAGGCTACTTCAACCCTCTAATACCCCGACGATGAGGTCGCTTTACTCCTTTTTTAGAGTCCCAAAAAATATTATTTCGAAGGTCGTTAGAGGGTTAAATAGTTATAGAAAGTTGTTCGCTATAGAATTTCACTAGGAATCCACAGACAAAAGAACCTAAATACCACAGTCCAGGGACCTTATGAAGGTGATTTTTGTGACCAAATTTTATTTTGGGACTTTTCTTACTATTTTTTTTTATACTCAGCTGTACTAGTACACAGAGTATTATAATTTTGATTTCATAACGGTGGATTGTAACATAATGAAATAATCGAGATAGATATGGACTTATATATATCAAAATGATCAGGGTGAAAAGAGAAATCGATTGAGCCATGTCCGTCCGTCCGTCCGTCCGTCCGTCCGTCCGTCCGTCCGTCCGTCCGTCCGTCCGTCCGTCCGTACGCACGATAACTCGCGTAAAAATTGAGATATTTTGATGAAATTTGAAATGCAAGTTGGTATCGAGACTGGGACGGTTGGTATTGAAAATGGGCGAAATCGGACCATGACCACGCCCACTTTTCCTATATAGAAAAAATCGGATATTTGGTATCTCAGCCACTAATATAGCTAGAGTGATAAAATTTTACCCACGTATTGAGCTCAGGCCCTTATGAAGAAATTTGATGAAGTTCTGGAAAATGGGCGGTGCCACGCCCACTTATTAAGGGTCAAACATTGAAAGTTTTATATGTCATAACTCAGAAACCGTTGAAGATATATCGATGAAATTTGGTATGCGTAATATGCTTACTTAGGCAAATGTTTTGACGAAAAATTATCAAAATCGGTTGACGGCCACGCCCACTTTTATATATGGGAACTATAAAGGGGCCTAATAAAAACATTTTAAGCGATATCTCTGTCAAATATAAAGATCTATCACTGAAATTTTGTGGCAGGAGTCCAACTACGGACATAAAACAAAAAATACAAAAATTTTTGAAAATGGGCGGTGCCACGCCCACTTATTAAGGGTCAAACATTGAAAGTTTTATATGTCATAACTCAGAAACCGTTAAAGATATATCGATGAAATTTGGTACGCGTAATATATTTACTTAGCCAAATGTGTGGACGAAAAATTACCAAAATCTGTTGACGACCACGCCCACTTTTATATATGGGTATTATAAAGTGACCTAATGAAATCATTTTTAGCGATATCTCTGTGAAATATAAAGATAATTCATTGAAATTTTGTGATATGAGTTCTACAATAGACCGGAAACAAAAAATAAAAAAAGTTTATAAAATGGGCGTGGCACCGCCTCTTTTTATGCAAAGAAATCTACGAGCCTATTACTCGACAAATAACTGAGATATTATGACGAAACTTGGTTTATTCACTTTTATAACTTGTGTTAATAGACACGCAAAAATGTATTGAAATCGGTTTATGACCACGCCTACTTTTTAACAAAGATATTTCTGGAACACCCTTTTGGAATTTGTAACGTGAAGTCTTTGTAACTAAAAGTCATAGAGGGATGCAATTTTGCACTAACAATAATATTTATATGCTTATTTGGATGATTGATACAAATTTTGAAAATGGGCGTGGCTGCGCCCTGTATATGCAGCACTCGTTTCATATAAAATACACCCTATATCGAACAAACGCAAACAAACAATGAAAGCATACAGCTGAGTATCTAATGTTCGATTCCACTCGAACTTAGGCTTCCTTACTTGTTATATCAGAATTTAACTAAAATGGTGTGCAAATGTAGAAAATTGGAAACTTTTAATATCCTAAGTGCGTCCTCGGATGAAATTCTTATAAAATGACTCGAGGAAGATGAATGGGAAACCGGCATTAAGGACTCTATCAAGAATAGTGCTGTGCTGAAATTCTGTAACTTATTTTGCGACCGATAATCGCAAAATCTACCGACAAACAAAATTTCCCTCGATACCTCTGCGATGATTATCGGAATCATCTGTCAAAATATACTATCGTACAGAATAGCATAATCGCAAAAATGATCGCAAATTTACAATACCGATCCGAAAATTGTCGCAAATTGGTTACAGAATAGGCCCACTGGACCGTCTCGATATTATATTTGTGAATCATTTTCAAACGGTATTTACGCGTAAAATGACCATGATACGGACACACAATTTCCCAATGCCGACAGATACTCACTTTTGCTATGTTTGTTAAAAACTAATTTGTTTCACATGTGCTAAAAAGGTACCTACATATGTGTGGCATGTGCTTCAGTACCAGTGTTGCCAGAATATTTTGAAGCTTATAACTAAATTAAATAAAACAAGTAAAAGCGCGGCTGTCTTCGGCCGTACCGAAGACTTCATACCTTTCATGAGTGGGGAAATGAAAAGTTACCTATGTATGTACATAGCCGGATTAAGTTTAATTTATAATTTTAATTCTGTGGGTTATTTATGGAAAGATTTATTAGAAAAAATGGTGTCTTTACTATTTAAATGGAGGAGTTATACACCAAAATGTGCATATCTGAACAATCGGTTGTATGGGAGCTATATGTTATAGTGGTCCGATCTTGACAATTTTCGGTAATCCCGTTTGGGCCCATATGGGTACAAATACTTCAAAATTTCACGCCGTTAGCTGTTAAAATGGAGGAGTTATACACCAAAATGTCCATATCTGAACAATCGGTTGTAGGGAAGCTATATGTTATAGTGGTCCGATCTTAACAATTTTCGGTAATCCCGTTTGGGCCCATATGTGTACAAATACTTCAAAATTTCACACCGTTAGCTGTTAAAGTGGAGGAGTTATACACCAAAATGTGCATATCTGAACAATCGGTTGTATGGGAGCTATATGTTATAGTGGTCCGATCTTGACAATTTTCGGTAATCCCGTTTATACCCATATGGGTACAAATACTTCAAAATTTCACGCCGTTAGCTGTTAAAATGGAGGAGTTATACACCAAAATGTCCATATCTGAACAATCGGTTGTATGGGAGCTATATGTTATAGTGGTCCGAACTTGACAATTTTCGGTAACCCTGTTTGGGCCCATATGGGTACAAATACTTCAAAATTTCACGCCGTTAGCTGTTAAAATGGGGGAGTTATACACCAAAATGTGTATATCTGAATAATCGGATGTTGTGGAACTATATGTTATAGTGGTCCGATCTAGACAATTTTCGGTTACCTTGTTTGGGCCAAAATGGGCACGTCTACTTCAAAGTTTCATGTCCTTAGCTGTTTAAATGGGGAAGTTATGCACAAATTACTTCCAAAAATTGCATGTATATCTGAATAATCGGTAGTTTTCTATATGTTATAGTGGTCCGATTCGGCCGGTTCCGACAAATGATCAGCTGCATATAACAACATACCTGTATTCCGAATTTCATTCAGATATCTCAAAAACTGAGGGACTAGTTTGCGTTCACACAGACGGACGGACGGACAGACGGACAGACGGACAGACGGACAGACGGACATGGCTTAATCGACTCAGCTCGTGATTCTGATCATATCGGTATATATTTTGGTGGGTCCCCCACGCTTCCTTCTGGTACTTTCGACAAAAATTTTTTGGCACTAAATTATAATACCATTTCATTCTCATGAAAGGTATAAAAATTGCTAAAAATAGCTAAATAATTTTTTTCATAGCTAAAATAAATAGCCAAATTTTTTTTTTCAAAAATAGCCAAATAATGATTTATTTAAAAAGACGTGACATAAAACAACTTCATATATATGAATATTTATATATACATATATTATATATTGTAGCCATACATATATTTGTTTGTATGTACTTATATATGTACGTCGCATAATAAGATTATTACAATGAAAAAATCAATTCATTACATATGTATGTATGTATGTATGTACATTCAATTGCAGTATTAAAACAAGTAAGGAAGCCTAAGTTCGAGTGGAATCGAACATTAGATACTCAGCTGTATGCTTTCATTGTTTGTTAGCGTTTGATGGAAACACGGTTTAGGTACTTTATATAAAGCAAGTGCTGCATAAAGTGGGCGTAGCCGCGCCCATTTTCAAAATTTTTATCAGTCATCCAACTAAGCATATGAATATTATTCTTTGTGCAAAATTTCATTCCTTTATGACTTCTAGTTACAAAGATGTCACGTTACGAATTCCCAAAGGGTGTTCCAGAAATATCTTTGTTAAAAAGTAGGCGTGGTTATAAACCGATTTCAATAAATTTTTGCGTGTCTATTAACACAAGTTATAAAAGTTTATAAACCAAGTTTCGTCATAATATCTCAATTATTTGTCGAGTTATAGGCTAAGAAATCTCGTATGTTCCTTTGTCTAAAAAGAGGCGGTGCCACGCCCATTTTCCAAAATTTGTCTATTTTTTGTTTCCGGTCTATTGTGGAACTCTTGCCACAAAATTTCAATAAATTATCTTTATATTTGGCAAAGATATCGCTTAAAATGTTTTTATTAGGCCACTTTTTAATACCCATATATAAAAGTGGGCGTGGTCGTCAACCGATTTCGCTCAAATTTTCAACATGTATTACCACAAGTTATAAAAGTGTACACACAGGGTTTCGTCATTATATATCAATTATTTGTCGAGTTATGGGCTCAGAAATCTCGTATATTCCTGCTTCTAAAAGGAGGCGGTGCCACGCCCATTTTCCAAAATTTTTGTATTTTTTGTTATATGTCCATAGTTGGACACCTTCCATAAAACTTCAATGATATATCTTTATATTTGACAGAGATATCGCTTAAAATGTTTTTATTGGGTCACTTTATAATACCCATATATAAAAGTGGGCGTGGCCGCCAACCGATTTTGACAATTTTTCGTCCAAACATTTGCCTAAGTAAGTATATCACGCGTACCAAATTTCATCGATACATCTTCAACAGTTTCTGAGTTATGACTCATAAAGCTTTCAATGTTTGCTCCTTAATAAGTGGGCGTGGCACCGCCCATTTTCCAAAATTTCATCAAATTTCTTCTTAGGAGCCTGAGCTCAACACGTGGGTAAAATTTCATCACTCTAGCTATATTAGTGGCTGAGATACCAAATTTCCGATATTTTCTATATAGGAAAAGTGGGCGTGGTCATGGTCTGATTTCGCCCATTTTCAATACCAACCGTCCCAGTGTCGATACCAACTTATATTTCAAATTTCATCAAAATATCTCAATTTTTGCGCGAGTTAGAGTGTTTACAGACGGACGGACGGACAGACGGACAGACGGACGGACGGACGGACGGAGGACGGACGGACGGACATGGCTCAATCGATTTCTCTTTTCACCCTGATCATTTTGATATATATAAGTCTATATCTATCTCGATTATTTCATTCTGTTACAATCCACCGTTATGTGATTAAAACTACAGTAAAACCCGCATAAGTGCCTTGCCTAAAATTGACAGGAATTTGAGGTACTTAAGCGGGTTGTGTACTTATAAGAACCCTCTTTAGTACCCCAGGTTGGGTACTTAAACAACCCCGTTTAGTACCTTCTGTTGGGTAGTTAAACATTTAATAATTTTAAGAAAATTGAAAATAACTTATTTAAACACAAACAAAAAATTTATTCAACAAACAATATTTTGATTACATATTAATTAAAAACGTATTTCATATTGCATATACGCTCTTTGTTTTTACGAATCTTTATTTTATATGTATATATTTATCTTGATTTTCGATAAATTAGTAATGGTATAAATAAACAATCGATTATAATGAATTGCCGCTTGAAAAAAGCAATTGTATTCCGAAAGGTACTTAACCGGGGGAAAACGTACGTAAAATTTTATTTAACGCACAACAAATTAAGGTACTTAGGCGGGTTGAGTATTTAAGCGGGGAGGTACTTAGAAGGGTAAATTTGTTCGATATTTTTTACAAAAGCCATAGTGTCTGCAGATGTTGGGTACTAAAACGGGTTAGGTGCTTAAGCGGGGAGGTACTAAAGCGGGTTTTATTGTATAATACTCTGTGTACTAGTACAGCTGAATATAATAAATTATAATAGCGACTAGTTAATATTTAAACTTTAGTTAAAAATTTGATTCAATAACATTTCAGAAATCATATCTTCTTCATTTAATTCACAGTTGAATTATTATTAATTGAAGTCATTGCTTTAATAATATCGTTAGGAATTTTAAAGTTATTACTACATTTTTCAAGCCTTTTTAGACCATACCTAACAGTCAATAGAGAGTTTAACATAAATAACACTGGATCACAAAATGAAATTTTTTGTCTGTACTTTGGACGTGACCATCCTATCTATATGTAAAATCGGTCGCTGATTCCGAAAATCGGGCTCATTTTTAATTCTATGGGAAGGTTTTTGAGATATCGGCAATTTACCGTTATTTGGCCACTGGCTCCACTTAATCCTGTATACCTTTTTAACGCAGTGAGCTATCTTCCTTGGAGTGACACTCAACGAAAGAAAATTAAATTTCCTTTTCATCGCTGCTATAACATTTTTCTGTAACTCTTATAGTTTCTGAAATATTGACGATTCAATTTGAATTTTTTCGATTTTTTCCGATTTTTTGAAGAAAAAATTGAATTTGTCAGGCAATATCTTTTAAACCAATATCTTCACCTTCGGTTTTACTCCTTTACATGAAGCTCCATTCTATTGGGAAAAATATAAGCTATCAACGAAGAAAATCCATGGTAAAATGGAAAAGTTATAGGCGATCAAGTAAATACATCCAACTCGCGCAATGCCTCTGCACGGGTATATTCTATGCATGTTATACCCGTAAATGGGCTTTTATCTACTGCGCTGCCAATGTGCTGCTACTGCAGATGTGTAGGAATTGGTATAACATGCATAGAATATACCCGTGCAGAGGCATTGCGCGACTTGGATGTATTTACTTGATCGCCTATAACTTTTCTATTTTACCATGGATTTTCTTCGTTGATAGCTTATCTTTTTCCCAATAGAATGGAGCTTCACGTAAAGGAGTAAAACCGAAGGTGAAGACATTGGTTTAAAAGATATTGCCTGACAAAGTCAATTTTTTCTTAAAAAAATCGTAAAAAATCGAAAAAATTCAAATTGAATCGTCAATATTTCAGAAACTGTAAGAGTTACAGAAAAATGTTGTAGCAGGGATGAAAAGGATATTTAATTTTCTTTCGTTGAGTGTCACTCCAAGGAAGATAGCTCACTGCGTTAAAGAGGTATACAGGATTAAGTGGAGCCATTGGCCAAATAACGGTAAATTGCCGATATCTCAAAAACCTTCCCATAGAATTAAAAATGAGCCCGATTTTCGGAATCAGCGACCGATTTTACATATAAATAGGATGGTCGCGTTCAGAGTATTTTTTGGCTGTAGAGCAGTGTAATTGCATTCTATTTCTTTGCTTTGTTTTTATTACGTTCATAACAGAAAATCTACGTTCTATTTCTGTATTACTAAGCGGTAGGATTAGAAAATTAAACACAAAAGATTGTAGTTCTTCAAACGGATTTTCGTTAAGAGCATTTCTAAGCTTTCTTACGTCTACCCAAAACTTTATTGTAGAGGTAGTTCCCTTCCATGGGTATGTGTGTAGTTTTTCCATTGCATTTCTAAAATAGTGATTTCCTCCGTGTTAAAGTGATCCTTTTCATCCTTGAAAGTGTCAAATATTTTTGGCTTATTTACAGAAAAAAATTCAATATTTTTTAAAGATTGAATATTCTGCGGTAAGCGTTGGCGGAGTTGCTCAATTAACTTGATAATAAAGTTCTGAAAAATTTTACGAATACACCGTGAAAGGGATGGTTTAAATATCGCGTATGCCAATGGTCATTTGCGAACTCAAATAGCAAAATGGGCAACAACAAAATGTATGACAGAGTTCCTTTTGCGCACTGCGAAAACCTTATTGCATCCAAGGCAGATCTAGGAAGGTAGGCTCGGTGGCGAATTCAGAAACTAATTTTTTATTTACAAAGGTAGAGTGTAATGTCAAAATCAAAGCGAATTCACATCATGACCAATAGGAATGGGCGAGTCTCAAGCGAATTCAGATTTTAACTAAGGCGAATTATCATTTTGACATTACACTCTACCAATTACAATAACATAATACATGGGAAATTTCTGAATTCGCCACCGAGCCTACCTTCCTATATCTGCCTTGATTGCATCAACCTTGCATATGAATGCACCAATAATCGATAAAATAAGGAAGGCATGCCAGACTATCAACTTTTGTATAGTTTGATAATCATAAGGATAAGTTTACACTTTCAAGTTTTCATAAACTCGCAGATGACTCATTAGCTTAAAATGATAAACTGATGTGCAAAATAAAGAAATTAAGAATAAATAATAGCTTAAAAAAACTAAAAAACACGCTTTAATCTTAAAAATCGTACTAAAAATTGAGAAATAATTTAATTAGAAACAAAATGATGAACGAAAATATAAGTATTTAAGGAAAAGCGTCGGGTGGTGCTCAGTATGTCAAAAAATATTTAAGATCGCAGTTTTTAACTAATATTTTTATTTTGACTTTTTTGAGATTTCATATAACGTACTCTTTAATTTCGCAACTAGGTACATATGTATATTTTTGTACTAGTTGTACGAATCGAATATTTTCATGTTTAAATATTATTGAGCACCCCCACGCTTTTCCTTAAATACTTATATTTTCGTTCATCATTTTGTTTCTAATTAAATTATTTCTCAATTTTTAGTACGATTTTTAAGATTAAAGCGTGTTTTTTAGTTTTTTTAAGCTATTATTTATTTTTAACTTTTTAGTGAAATTTTTCATTAAAGGATGTTTTATGCGGACGCAAGAATTAAAGTAAAAAGAAGTCCGATGAAGGGATGTGGTGATCTCCGAAATAGATCTATATACATATGTATTTATAACTTCTACCAAAAATATTAATTTTTCACATACATTTTTTCCTTATAAAAAAAAAACATTGGTCAAAGAGCTCAAAAATGAAGCCTAAACGAAAAAATATCAACTAATATGTACTATGTGTATCGAAGCAAAACTATTTCAGTTTTTAATCGGAGATATGCTCTTCTTTATTTGCCTGTGCATATTCACAATGAACAGTCAGCGCTCCAAAATATTCTCATTGTCCTATAATCACTTCCATATTTTTCTTGTATACCAAAAATAGTAAACAACTTCTTGAAAACAAAAATTGCCAAACAGATGTGAAAGTTACCAAGAAACCAACAGCGAAAAATAACCTATTTTGGTAATTACCAAGTTCGGCAACCGTGCTATAAATAGAATTTGAACCAGGGTTTGAAATTGCTTAGCTACTTTTGCTGCATTTGCTTTTGCTTTGCTTTTGCTAATGAAAAGTAAATTAGCAAACTCGGCCAGCCGAGTAAAAAACGAGAACACGATTCATTCGCTTCAGTTTTCAGCTGAGCCGTTTTTGCTTGTATAGTTAAGCAAAAGCAAAGCAACGCGATTTGGGGGATTTCATTTTACTTCCAGCAATTAGTTGTCTTTGCATTTTTTCTGCTTTTGCTTATTGCATCTTGTTAACATTACCAGAGTTGAGTGATGGTAAATTACAGATTTGAGAGAAAAGTTGAAAAAATTAGCAGCGCGCTGTAGAATGGAATGTTACTTTACATTTGTGCACATCTGCTGATATTCTTAGTTTTATTCACATACACCGATTTCACCAATGCACCAAATTCCTAAAACAGCAAAGTAATTTTAAAATTTTCTTATCGAATTTCAATTATAAATAAATTTAAGAATTAAAAAAAATAAATTTAAATTAGTTTCAATTTGACTTTTCTGGGACTCGAACCTGCGCCTCTATGTACATATCTTTCTGTATTAAAAAATTATAATTCAATAGATGCTTTTGTGTACACAACAATTTTTTGATATGTTTGGGGGACAGTAGGATTTTCGTTGATCAGTCATCAGAGTCTAGCAGCTGCTATGCCCCGATACACCAAGATGAGGGTTTTGATGCAGCCACCAATTTATTATTGCTCAATAGATGTACATATGTATGTATGTACATATGTATTGATGCATCATCTATTTGTTCAGAGAGGGTGAAAATTAAATTTAATTGGCATAGGTATAGAGATGGTTGATCGTTACTCATCAACGAGGTTGATGGGTTGGCCATCAACAAGATGAAATGGACAACAAAATGTTTTTACATTTTCAAAATTTCGAAAATTTTTAAATAATTAAAAAATCGATGTGGAAATTGTAAAAATACTCACCGGTTGTAGCAAACTGGTGCATTGTTGTATGGTTTTTAATACAGAAAATGCATTGATGCGCAGGTTCGAGTCCCAGTAAAGTCAAATTGAAATTAATTTTAATTGATTTTTTTATACTCAGCTGTACTAGTACACAGAGTATTATAATTTTGATTTCATAACGGTGGATTGTAACATAATGAAATAATCGAGATAGATATGGACTTATATATATCAAAATGATCAGGGTGAAAAGAGAAATCGATTGAGCCATGTCCGTCCGTCCGTCCGTCCGTCCGTCCGTCCGTCCGTCCGTCCGTACGCACGATAACTCGCGTAAAAATTGAGATATTTTGATGAAATTTGAAATGCAAGTTGGTATCGAGACTGGGACGGTTGGTATTGAAAATGGGCGAAATCGGACCATGACCACGCCCACTTTTCCTATATAGAAAAAATCGGATATTTGGTATCTCAGCCACTAATATAGCTAGAGTGATAAAATTTTACCCACGTATTGAGCTCAGGCCCTTATGAAGAAATTTGATGAAGTTCTGGAAAATGGGCGGTGCCACGCCCACTTATTAAGGGTCAAACATTGAAAGTTTTATATGTCATAACTCAGAAACCGTTGAAGATATATCGATGAAATTTGGTATGCGTAATATGCTTACTTAGGCAAATGTTTTGACGAAAAATTATCAAAATCGGTTGACGGCCACGCCCACTTTTATATATGGGAACTATAAAGGGGCCTAATAAAAACATTTTAAGCGATATCTCTGTCAAATATAAAGATCTATCACTGAAATTTTGTGGCAGGAGTCCAACTACGGACATAAAACAAAAAATACAAAAATTTTTGAAAATGGGCGGTGCCACGCCCACTTATTAAGGGTCAAACATTGAAAGTTTTATATGTCATAACTCAGAAACCGTTAAAGATATATCGATGAAATTTGGTACGCGTAATATATTTACTTAGCCAAATGTGTGGACGAAAAATTACCAAAATCTGTTGACGACCACGCCCACTTTTATATATGGGTATTATAAAGTGACCTAATGAAATCATTTTTAGCGATATCTCTGTGAAATATAAAGATAATTCATTGAAATTTTGTGATATGAGTTCTACAATAGACCGGAAACAAAAAATAAAAAAAGTTTATAAAATGGGCGTGGCACCGCCTCTTTTTATGCAAAGAAATCTACGAGCCTATTACTCGACAAATAACTGAGATATTATGACGAAACTTGGTTTATTCACTTTTATAACTTGTGTTAATAGACACGCAAAAATGTATTGAAATCGGTTTATGACCACGCCTACTTTTTAACAAAGATATTTCTGGAACACCCTTTTGGAATTTGTAACGTGAAGTCTTTGTAACTAAAAGTCATAGAGGGATGCAATTTTGCACTAACAATAATATTTATATGCTTATTTGGATGATTGATACAAATTTTGAAAATGGGCGTGGCTGCGCCCTGTATATGCAGCACTCGTTTCATATAAAATACACCCTATATCGAACAAACGCAAACAAACAATGAAAGCATACAGCTGAGTATCTAATGTTCGATTCCACTCGAACTTAGGCTTCCTTACTTGTTTAATTTTTAATTTATTTATAATTCAAATTCGATAAGAAAATAGTTAAAATACCAGCGGTTTTGGGAAATTAGTGCATCGATGGAATTGGTGTATGGGAGGAATAATGAGCCATATCAGCAGATGTGCAGAAATTTAATATAACATTCTTTTCTACAGACGAACTCGCTCTACTTCTGTTATTTTAACAGCCAGCTGTGTTGAGTTAAAATTTTTTATTCACCAGATGCACTAACAGAATATTGTTTGGTCTCTGGCTTCCACGATTATTAGTAGTTGCAACTTCTCTGTTCATCTACGTTAGGCATGGGTAACACTGCGCTGCGCGGCGCAATTGCGCTAACACCAACCCTGGTGTTATTGCGCTAACTCCGATTTGGGAAATGCGCCAACTCAATATAGCGCCAACTCAATGTAGCGCCAACTCAGTATAGCGCCAACTCAATGTAGCGCCAACTCAATGATGCGCTATTGCAATATAACACTGACTCAATTTCGTGCGCTAACACCAGCTCCAATATAGCGCTAGTGTAAAATGGCGCAACCACAACGCCAATAACAGCATCATAGTATATGTATACGTATGACAACGTCACAATTATGTGTGCTTGATAGTGATCTAAGTGAATCTAATTTCCAGCATATTTTCACATATATACGGAATATTTTTCCAAATGATTATGAAAATTAAAATTAATTGTGCCCTCGTATGTGTAAGCAGAATTGCGCCAAAAGAAATAAAACGGTGATGGTAAACAGTAACAAGCGAAAAAATGTTATTTATCGATTATTCGATGACAATTGCGCTAAAGGTGTTATTGCGCCAGTACCGTGAGTTGGCGCCACGGTTGGCGCTGGCGTTATTGTATCAGCGCCAAAAAAATTGCGCCATTACCCATGGCTAATCTACGTTCTCTTTTATTGGCTTGCATACGGGAGTGAATTGAATGAAATTCATAGAGGCTATTTTGAGGAGAGGTAACATAAAAGCCACAATGAAGCATAGAGTATAATGTTGAATCTCATTATATGATGTCGTTGGGTTGAATCCCATGTTGATGTCACGTTTCGAATCCGGAGGTGAATAGAAATAATAGAGGAGAGAACACAATAAAAGTAAAGTGAATGTTTCAAAAAAATAATAATTGAGTTAAACGTTAAACGTTTGCAACTTTTAGGATGGGATGAAGTTACATACATACATACATACATACATACATACATACATACATACATACATACATACATACAGGTGAAGCTAATAAAAGCGTGTTAAAAATAGCTAAAAATAGCTAAGCTATTAAAAAAAAAAGCTAACAAAAATAGCTAATAGCTAAACGCAAATATCTGTAGCTAAACGCCAAAAGTTATAGCTAAATCTAGCTACAAAATAGCTTAAGTGGCAACACTGTGCAGTACACTGACTTCAATATTTGCACGTTTTAAAAATGTTGTATTGGAAGAAAAGCATATAGACTATGATTTTAAATTAACACACTATTCTAAAGTGAAATGTTTGATTTTTTAGTTTTAATACTATGTTGCTTTATACGTAAGAACCAAAATTTAATTTCATCTACATACGTACATACATCTTCTACGATTCTTGGTACTCAAGCAATTGTAACGGTAAAATAATAAAAGTATTTTGATTAATTTCATGCAAGTTTAAACTTGTAAACATCTCAGAGTTAGGCTTTCGGGTATACCTACGCCCATACATATATTTATCGCGGCATAGCCAAAAAAACCGCTTACTAAAAGCGATGTTGCCAATTTTTCAACTTTAACTCCTTGTGGCACGGGTTAGAGTTGTTCAATCGGGCCAAAATTTTCAGCGTTTTATTTTTTATTAAACGAAAACCTATCAGAGGGTAAAACTTACAAATTTCCAACTTTAGAAAATAAGGGCCACTCTAATGTACATACATACTAGCATACCCGGCCAAGCTTCGCATTGGCTTTCAGTTATCAACAGTCATAATCATCTTATTTGTGATTTGATTTTCAAAATAAAAGATACTTTTATTTTGCGATTTGATTCGGCATCATGATAAATATTTACGTTTGTTTTTACATGGCCGTTTAATTCTAATAATTATTTTTGTGTGAATTTTATATCGGCAGATTTTTTCTGAAGAGTTTCATACTGAAATTTTATTCCGAATAATTTTCTAGAACCATCTATCACCTCTGAGAAAGGGTTATTTTGACCCCTTTATATACAGTCAGGAAATAGAGTATAGTCAGGAAATAGTATTTTTAAGGTCGCTAGAGGGCTAAAATGTTCTAGAAAATTATTCGCCATAAAATTTCAGTGGGAGTCTCTTCAGAAAAAAATCTTTGTAAAATGAACCTAAAGGACCAAAGGGAGCGAAAAACTTATATTCCTCGGAATGTTAAATGTGTTTTATTTCCGGTTCCCCTGAATCGATCGAAATACTTCTTTTGCAAAAGATTAATGTTTTTTGACGACGTTTAACATGCCGGCAACAAAAAGTTACATTAAGGTGGTATAAACTAAGTACTGGGTGGAAGGGACTCCAATGGCGCACATAGGGGTAATACAATTATAGAGTAGAAACCCTCCTCTCAAGCTAAACAGATTGGTGTATCAAACTTAGGGATCGGACCATAAATACCGAAGATATGAAAAAAATGGATTTTATCGACATCTAGCGGCGTCCAAAAAAAAAAATAAAAAATTTTTCCGGAAATGTTTTCGAAAGAGAAAAAATAGGGGGATACGTACGGTGGACTTTTTTTTTGGTCCATATAAGGCGAGACGGCCTAATGTACATATGTTTTTGGTATTGCCTATCTCCATACTAATAACCTTAATGGAAACCAATGAGATATAACTACCAAATTTCATTAAAATGTTTCAGTAGTTTAAAAGTTTATCCCGCACAAAGAATGTTACATGAGATTTTTATATATATAGATATAGATGTAGATATACATAAGTACATATCTAAGGCCAGAGCACTTTCAGAGGTTTGGAGTATGAGAAATTCGGTTATAGAGAGACGAAAATCTATAATATCTATACTAATTATATAAAATTGATTGTATGGAAAATGTATGTAACGTGATAACTAAAAAAGTACTGGACCGATTTTAATAATTCTTTTTTTAAAATATCATAAATTGTGAATTCTGGACAACCATGTACTTTTTTTTGCGCATTTCTGAGACTTTAATACCTTTTCCCGGTTTTAAATTTCAAAAAATTAAAAAAAGCGCAAGCATAGACAGATTCGTTTGGTCAATTACCGTGTTTAGTGGACGCGTCGCAGTCGTACCAGGCAGAGCAGCGCAGGCGACTCATATGTTTGTTTTTGCACAGTTTGTTGTTTGTCTCGGTGGCAATCAAAAACCTGTTTACACGTGCATAATATGCTATAACTCAAGAACGCCTGCACCTACACCTACGATATTGGCATCAATTGAAATATGTTGAGCAGGACCTCTACATAGAGTTATTTTCATTGTGATGCCTAGACATCCTCTCCAGATATGGGTTAAAATGTGGCCCGGGCTTTAACACATACCTAAGTATTTTCATTGTTATTTCCATGCCGGGTCTCCAGATATGGGCCAAAACGTGGACGCGGATGACCCCGGAATGTGTCTGAGCGATATTGGTATCGAAAGAAAGGTCTTGATCTGGACTTCAACATAGAGCTCTTTTAATAGAGATGCCTAGGCCGGGTCTCCAGATATAAGTCAACACGTGGACCCGGATGACCCAAGAATATTTCTGAGCGATATTGGTACCAAATGAAAGGTCTTGATGAGGACTTCGATATAGAACTATTTTATTTGTAATGCCTAGGCCGGGTTCCAAAATATGGGTCAAAGTGTGACCCCGGATTAATCCGGAATGTTTCTGAGCAATATTGGTATCAAATGAAAGGTCTTGTACAGGGATTTTACATGGAGCTCTATTTATAATGATTCCTAGGCCGGGTCTCCAGATATCGATGAAAACGAAGATCCGGGTTGCCCGGAATGTTTCTGAGCAACATTGGTATCGAATGAATCACCTTGATCGGAACTTCAACCCAAACACGCAGCCCAGATATGGGTCAAAATGCCGACCCAGATGTTTTTGATCGATATTGGTATCAAATGAAATGCGTTGGGAACGGCGTCAACATAGAGCTATTTATTATTTTTGACTTGACTTGACTTGAATTGAATTGACTTAACTTGACTTGGATTACCTATTATTCGGCATTGCGAAGCAACGGGTATTTGCTAGTAGATAAATATAGGTATACTAGTAAACCCTGCCACGCGATGCTGTGGCTTCCGATTACACTGTGAGACAATTTGAGGGTGGAAGACCACATATTGCCACATTTGACAATTTTTTTGATTGTCATTCAACGGCCATCGCGATGAACGCACCTAGTCCCTGTTGTTCATCGCGCCAGCCCGCGCGAAGACAAACACCTCTACGATCACCATGCTATGGCTGTACATATAATGCATATATGTACATAAATGTAAATGAATACTTAAAATGCTTATCCATTTTTGAGGAAAAAAAAATAAAAAAAAAATAATAATAATCTAGGCTAAGATAAACTCCATTACACAGCTAGGTTAATGTTACACTCCTAGGTTAAGATACATGCCATATGCGTATACGTAAACAGATTCTTTGCCAACTTTATTATTTGTAGCATTGGCAACAAATGATTTATTGTATTAGTTTTTTAAGATTTTCTAAATTATTGTTATTTTTAACACAAGAAAGATTCAATAAAACAAATATGAGAAAAAAAAATTAAATTTGACTTCGCCTTAAAATTGACAGAATATGAATGCCTATAGAATCTTATTAATAAAATATAAAAGAAGCATATACCTATATAGTTACTGGTTATTTTTATTTTCTGTGGACCTAGATTTTTTATACAAAGATTTTGTGCAAGGAGCCCCATAGTGAAGTTTTAATAATTTTCTAGAATGTGTTAACCTTGAAGCGACCTCCAAAAGGCCATTTGTCGCAGTCCTCTTTCTCTTTCTAGTATTCTTTCATACACCTCAAATTTAAAAATCAAACAAACTATAGCGTAAAACTGAATTTTTGAACAGGTGGCAACCCTTTGGTAAAAATTGTAATAAATTACTTATTTTCAGCTCAAGCCCTTTCATATGGTACCTGAAATTTTAAAATCAAACAAACTATATCGTAAAAATGAAATTTTGAACAGGTGGCAACCCTTTTTGTAAAAATTATAATAAATTACTTATTTCCACACAAAGCTCTTTCATTTAACACCTCAGATTTAAAAATCAAACAAACAATAGCGTAACACTGAATTTTTGAACAGGTGGCAACCCTTTTTGTACAAATTTTAGTAAATTACTCATTTTAACGTAAAACCCTTTCATATGACAAATCAAATTTAAAAGTCAAACAAACTATAGCGTAAAACTGAATTTTTGAACAGCTAGCAACCCTTTTGGTAAAAATTTGAATAAATTAGTCATTTTCAGCTCAAGCCCTTTCATATGGTACCTGAAATTTAAAAATCAATCAAACTATACAGGAGAATTAAGTTTTTAAACAGGTGGTAACCCTTTTGAGAAATATTAAACCTTCCTGCTACATCTACAGGTCAAGCCCTTTCATGTGACACCCCATTTTCGAAAATCGGTATAAAGGTGTAAAAGTTATGGTGCGTACAAAAAATCACTTAGCGTAATATATATAAAGATACTTATGTATCTAAGGTCAAACTTTAAGAATAATTTTCCAATTTTCATTTCTGTTGTAAAAGAAAAATTACTATCATATAAATTGTTTGAGTAGTTTATAAGTTAATACCGCACAAAAATGTGGCAAGAGATTTTTATATATAGATGTACGTAGATATAGATATGTATGAATCTAAGGCCAGAGCACTTCCAGAGGTTTGGGATATGAAAAATTCGGCTATAGATATACGTAAATAGATAAAGATAGGTATATATCTAAGGTCAAATTTTAAAAATAATTTTCCAATTTTAATTTTTGTTTTAAAAGAAAAATTATTGTTTATAATATTCGGAAAATACTTATCTTTCCAGATATTGAAAATAAATTGAACAAGTAAGGAAGCCTAAGTTCGAGTGGAATCGAACATTAGATACTCAGCTGTATGCTTTAATTGTTTGTTTGCGTTTGATGGAAACACGGTGTACTTTATATAAAGCGAGTGCTGCATTAAGTGGGCGTAGCCACGCCCATTTTCTAAATTTTTATCTGTCATCCAACTAAGCTTATGAATATTATTCTTTGTGCAAAATTTCATCCCTTTATGAGTTACAAAGATGTCACGTTACAAATTCCCAAAGGGTGTTCCAGAAATATCTTTGTTAAAAAGTAGGCGTGGCCATAAACCGATTTCAATAAATTTTTGCGTGTCTATTAACACAAGTTATAAAAGTGTGTAAACCAAGTTTCGTCATAATATATCAATTATTTGTCGAGTTATAGGCTAAGAAATCTCGTATATTCCTTTGTCTAAAAAGAGGCGGTGCCACGCCCATTTTCCGAGATTTTTCTATTTTTTGTTTTCGATCTATTGTAGAACTCATGCCACAAAATTTCAATGAATTATCTTTATATTTGACAAAGATATCGCTTAAAATGTTTTTATTAGGCCACTTTATGATACCCATATATAAAAGTGGGCGTGGTCGTCGACCGATTTCGCTAAAATTTTGAACATGTATTACCACAAGTAATAAAAGTGTATACACCAAGTTTCGTCATAATATATCGATTATTTGTCGAGTTATGGGCTCAGAAATCTCGTATATTCCTGCTTCTAAAAGGAGGCGGTGCCACGCTCATTTTCCAAAATTTTTATATTTTTTGTTTTATGTCCATAGTTGAACACCTTCCATGAAATTTCAATGATATATCTTTATATTTGACAGAGATATCGCTTAAAATGTTTTTATTAGGTCACTTTATAATACCCAAATATAAAAGTGGGCGTGGTCGTCAACCGATTTTGGCAATTTTTCGTCCAAACATTTGCCTAAGTAAGTATATCACGCCTACCAAATTTCATCGATATATCTTCAACGGTTTCTGAGTTATGACTCATAAAACTTTCAATGTTTGCCCCTTAATAAGTGGGCGTGGCACCGCCCATTTTCCAAAATTTCACCATATTTCTTCATAAGGGCCTGAGCTCAATACGTGTGTGAAATTTTATCACTCTAGCTCTATTAGTGACTGAGATACAAAATTTCCGATTTTTACTATATAGCGGAGGTGGGCGTGGTCATGGTCCGATTTCGCCCATTTTCAATACCATCCGTTCCTGTCTTGATACCAACTTACATTTCAAATTTCATCAAAATATCTCAATTTTTGCGCGAGTTATCGTGCTCACAGACGGACAGACGGACGGACATGGCTCAATCGATTTCTCTTTTCACCCTGATCATTTTGATATATATAAGTCTATATCTATCTCGATTATTTCATTCTGTTACAATCCACCGTTAGGAAATCAAAACTATAATACTCTGTGTACTAGTACAGCTGAGTATAAAAATAAAGTGAAATTCAAAAAACCAAAACATTTTAATGTTTTGTACATGCTATCGAACCTACCATTTGCATGCAAAACGAATCGAATCCGTTTGTATCATTTAAACGAATTGCTTTACTTTTGGTCGTATATATGTATCTTCGTGTCATTTCTTTGCTTATGTACATACATACATATGTACGTATGTATGTATGTATTGTTCTCGTTGATTTGTCTTCTGCTATTAACGATTGCGTGTGGCGACCAACCATGCGCACGACTCATTTTTCAAAAATTGATACTATTCTTTATAATATTTTTGTTATTTAAAAAGAGAATTTATTAATTTTTTGAATGCAGAACTTTAGTAAAAGGGTCAGAGTTTCATTTCCAAGAAGAAATATTTCAATCGGTTGATCCGGTTTTGATTTATGGCCGTATAAAGCTAATTTTGGTTGGTTTTTTACACATTTTTACATAAATTTACGTTGTTTGACCAAAAATTTAAATAAAAATTATTTTATGTGAATTTTATATGAGCTATTGGCCAGTTTTTTAATAAAGAAAAATTGAAAAAATTTTTTTGCTAGAAGTTATGGATCCATTTCGGAGACCACCACATCCCCTCATCAGACTTCTTCAAGCGGCCTCAACCGAGAATCGAACTTAAGTCGTTTCGATAGGTAGTCCGATGTCTATCCCATTGAGCTACCACCGCCGTCAGCTTTGTTTCGCTTAAATTTCAATTTTCCTTTTATTACAATCCACATACCAACAACAGTAGCTTAATGACACTCTGTCTTTGCTACCTAGTATGTTGGTGCGATTGTGTATATGGTTTGTACAAAGTTTTAAAGCTATTAACAAGCAAAGCTTTTGTACAGTCAATGCTTGTTTTTGTTTTCAGATTTTTTGTTTTTTCGGCAGGCTCTCCGATATACATATTTACGTTTGTTTTTACATGGCCGTTTTAATTCTAATAATTATTTTATGTGAATTTTATATGAGATATTGGCCAGTTTTTTAATTAAGAAAAATTTAAAAGAAAAGCAATTTTGATTTTTCGCTTGTAGAAAAGACCGAATTTTGCATATTGCACTGAGGCTATCGTGACTGAGTTCATTCCTTTTTTTGTGCGTGTATCAGTTATAACTGAAAATATTCGTTATGCGTCTGCATTGGCGTGAGCCAATACTAAACAATATTTAGCTAATTTTGATAAATTGGGAAACATTAGTTTGTCGTTAAAATTTCGAAGGTTTTAAATTTTAAGCCAAAATATTTCAACATCTATATTTTCAAGAACTTTCTTTTCATGTTCAAGGAAATTATATTCATTAGACCTCCACTCAACCAGCAAGTCATTTCTATTAAATTTAAATTTCTCACAAATACTTTTAAAATCAATCACCCCTGCCGAATTCAGTATATACCCCCAGTACAATCCTCGGATTAAGAAAGCATATGTCTTTGAAATAGCCAATCTTTGTTGTATTTCTTCTAAAGAGAGTTAATCTAATCTTATTCGCTCAGAAGCTGATTGCGGGAGAGTATTTAGAAGCTCGAGACATTCAGGTCCAATATATATGACAATGTTACGTGAGTGACCTAACGTTACAATCAATCCTTATTTCTTTTTCTTTTTAATAAAAGTTTAACCAGCTCATAAAATATTTTAGTTGACTTCATCCATTAACAGCTTTTTGGCTTGAAAAAGTGCATTTAATTCATTGAAAAAAACTCAAAAAGTATTTTAAAAAGAGCAAATATTCATTCATTGTTCAGCTCCGTTAAAATTACACTACCCGATAAAAAAATATCCTCCAAATTTAATACATGATTCCTATGTAGAATTTTCTGCTGATTCCAAATATGTAATCAGATGGTTCAAAAGTAGAACAGTTTTCGAGATATTTTGAAATTTCAGTTTTTGAGATAAGAAAAAAAGTAGGATTACTAATTAGTCAATATCTCCGCCATTATCGTCTCGATTTTTACGCTATTAAACTTTGTTTTGAGGGGATAAAATACCCTTTCCAACAAAGCAAAAATAATTAAAATCGCCGGTAAAGTGATTTTTTGTAATTTTTTTTTTACGCAATATTAAACATCCTCCTGGTTTCACATTTTGCGTCAATAGCCTATTTCTTAGTGAACATTTTGGCACTTTTCGGATTATAATCTGTGGAAAAATAGCAAAGTTATAAGAGATTAAGTGAAGAAACCTATATTTATATTTTCATTGAACTTCCAAATCTGGCAAATGTAAATCACTATGTATAACAATAACACTAATTTACAGCAAAAAATACCAAGAAATCGGGGTGTAAGGGAAAATTGGCATGGCCCCCTGAGCTCAAAACTAATTATTTTTATTTTTTGCACGGTTACGTTTTTGAGATAACGGTAATTTTGCGTTTTTGATTATCGCTTTTTTCAAAAATATGTTTCGCTAAAGTTACATGTGCAATACTCGTAAGAGCTAACAATAGCTCTTTCAAAAGGTAATTAAAATACTCTTTTAACGACATCAACTGGTGGTGGTTGAGTAAAAACTCACTGAGCGATAGCTGGTCAAAGTCAAAATTTTGTGGATTTTTTAAAATTTTTTTTAATTTTGATTTTGAAAATAGGTTTTTTATAAGAAGTTGGGAAAATCAGCAAAAATATTTACTTTTAAAAATTAGCCTATTAAATTGCAAAAACTTTAAGCGTAAAGTTACCAAGATCCAAAAAAAAACTATTTCCATGGAATTTCGCGTGATAAAACAAAAAATAAAAATTGTCCTGAAACCCCCTCCACATAAGCTTCTTATATATAGTGCTGACTTTTACAAAGGTGAGCGTTTTCATTAAGAAATAAAAAAAAAATGGAATTGCGATACCAAGGACAATGGAATGTCAAGGACATTGAATGATGGGCTTGCTTCTTCTTCGAGAAGAACAAAATGTACCAAAACGCCGAAAACCATCAACATTTAAACACTTTTAATATACGTAAAAATAAAAAAATTAAGTTGAATAAAATACTGTTGTAAAAAATTAACATAGGTTTATTCACTTAATCTCTTATAACATTGTAACTTTTCTACTGATTATAATCCGCAAAGTGCCAAAATGTTGACCAAGAAATAGGCTATTGACTCACAGTGTGAAACCAGGAGGATATTTAATATTTCTTTAAAACAAATTACAAAAAATTATATGAATGTCGGAAAAAAACTGAAAATTTTCATAAAGAAAATCTTTTGATCGCTATAACTCCGTCAATTTAACGTTGATTTTAATTATTTTGGCTTTGTTGGAAAGGGTGTTTCATCTTCTCAAAACAAAATTAAATAACGTAAAAATCGAGACGGTAATGGCGGAGATATTGACTAAGTAGTAATCCTACTTTTTTTTCTTATCTTAAAAACTGAAATTTCAAAATATCTCGAAAACTTTTCTGATTACATATTTGGAATCAGCAGAAAATTCTACATAGGAATCATGTATCAAATGTCGAGGATATGAAAATTTTTTTAATTTTGTCGGGTAGTGTTATTTGTGCAGATTTTAGCTTATGGTTTAGGGTTGTCTGTTAAAAAAAACTCTAAAAGCACCGCCAAATTCTCGAGAATCCTTTCAATGCATTTGTGATATGAACACCAACTAGTCGCACTAGCTTTTAAAATGTTTCTTTTTATACTCAGCTGTACTAGTACACAGAGTATTATAGTTTTAATCACATAACGGTGGATTGTAACAGAATGAAATAATCGAGATAGATATAGACTTATATATATCAAAATGATCAGGGTGAAAAGAGAAATCGATTGAACCATGTCCGTCCGTTTGTAAACACTATAACTCGTGCAAAAATTGAGATATTTCGATGAAATTTGAAATGCAAGTTGGTATCGAGACTGGGACGGTTGGTATTGAAAATGGGCGAAATCGGACCATGACCACGCCCATTTTTCCTATATAGAAAAAATCGGAAATTTAGTATCTCAGTCACTAAAAAAGCTGGAGCGATGAAATTTTACCCACGTGTTGAGCTCAGGCCCCTATGAAGAAATCTGATGAAATTTTGGAAAATGGGCGGTGCCACGCCCACTTATTAAGGGTCAAACCTTGAAAGTTTTATATGTCATAACTCAGAAACCATTGAAGATATATCGATCAAATTTGGTACGCGTGATGTACTTACTTAGGCAAACGTTTGGACGGAAAATAGTTAAAATCGGTTGACGGCCACGCCCACTTTTATATATGTATATTATAAAGTGACCTAATAAAAACATTTTAAGCCATATCTCTGTCAAATATAAAGATATATCATTGAAATTTTGTCGCATAAGTCCAACTATGGACATAAAACAAAAAACACAACAATTTTGAGCCTATAATTCGACAAATAATTGAGATAACGAAAACGACAAATAATTGAGATAACGAAACTTGGTTTATACAATTTTATAACTTGTGTTAATAGACACGCAAAAATTTATTGAAATCGGTTTATGACCACGCCTACTTTTTAACAAAGATATTTCTGGAACACCCTTTGGGAATTTGTAACGTGACATCTTTGTAACTAGAAGTCATAAAGGAATGAAATTTTGCACAAATAATAATATTCATATGCTTAGTTGGATGACTGATAAAAATGTTGAAAATGGGCGTGGCTACGCCCACTTTATGCGGCACTCGCTTTGTATAAAATAATTCGTGTTTCCATCAAACGCAAACAAACAATGAAAGCATACAGCTGAGTATCTAATGTTCGATTCCACTCGAACTTAGGCTTCCTAACTTGTTTATACTCAGCTGTACTAGTACACAGAGTATTATAGTTTTAATCACATAACTGTGGATTGTAACAGAATGAAATAATCGAGATAGATATAGACTTATATATATCAAAATGATCAGGGTGAAAAGAGAAATCGATTGAGCCATGTCCGTCCGTCCGTCCGTCTGTCCGTCTGTAAACACTCTAACTCGCGCAAAAATTGAGATATTTTGATGAAATTTGAAATGCAAGTTGGTATCGATACTGGGACGGTTATATAGAAAAAATCGGAAATTTGGTATCTCAGCCACTACTCTAGCTGGAGTGATGAAATTTGACCCACGTGTTGAGCTAAGGCCTCTAGGAAATGAAATTTTTGAAAATGGGCGGTGCCACGCCCACTTATTAAGGGTCAAACATTGAAAGTTTTATTAGCCATAACTCAGAAACCGTTCAAGATATATCGATGAAATTTGGTACGCGTGATTTAATTACTTAGGCAAACGTTTGGACGGAAAATTGTTAAAATCGGTTGACGGCCACGCCCACTTTTATATATGTGTATTATAAAGTGACCTAATAAAAACATTTTAAGCGATATCTCTGGCAAATATAAAGATATATCATTGAAATTTTATGGCAGGAGTCCAATTGCGGACATAAACCGAAAAAAAAAAACAAAAATTTTGGAAAATGGGCGTGGCACCTCCTCTTTTTAGAAGCAGGAATATACGAGATTTCCTAATTGAGATATCATGACGAAACTTGGTTTGTACACTTTTATAACTTGTGTTAAAAGATAGGCAAAAATTTATTGAAATCGGTTATGACCACGCCTTCTTTTTAACAAAGATATTTCTGGAACACCCTTTGGGAAATTTTAACGTTATATCTTTGTAACTAGAAGTCATAAAGGAATGAAATTTTGCACAAAAAATAATATTCATATGCTTAGTTGGATGACTGATAATAATTTTGAAAATGGGCGTGGCTACGCTCACTTTATGCAGCACTCGCTTTATATAAAGTACACCGTATTTCCATCAAACTCAAATAAACAATTAAAGCATCAGCTGAGTATCTAATGTTCGATTCCACTCGAACTTAGGCTTCCTTACTTGTTATTAGTGAAATATCTGCTCCTGTATCTATTAGGAGAGTTGAAGTTGAATTATTTAAGGTTGTTTTGGTATATATATAGATATGTAGCTGTTTAAGTGTAGATTAAGTACACAAATTCTTATTTCCATGGTTGGAGTGGAGTTTGTTGGTTTTCCTACTGGGTGCAATTACGTACATTGCGGGTTTTATTGGTATTGTTGCGATTATTTTGTCGCTGTTGGTTACCAAAACTTCTATTTAGTCTTTGTGAATAATTATTTTTTGGTCTGTTAAAATTGCTATATCTTTGCTAAAATCGATTGTTTCTATAATTTTTATTGGGGTAACTTCTACGGAAGCTACCGCGCTAATGACTTTGTTGTCGTATATTTAATACCAGGAAATACCCGTCCCGCTTCGCAATGACGAATAATAATTTTAAGTCAAAATGAGTTTTCCCTCTACCTCCTACCTTTCTCTTTCTTTTTCTCTACTCTTTCTTCAAGAGAGGGTCGGCGATCTTCCACCCCCCCCCCCCGTTCCCCGCCATTTCCCTTTCTCTTTCATTTCCCCTTAGCTCAGAGCACCGGGTTGGGTATTACATCGGATATAGCTCTAGGTTGAAGCCCTGCCCAACACCTTTTATTTTATACCAATATCGTTCAAAAATATTCTGGAGTCATCCCATAGAAGACTTACATTTTTAGTGTCGCTTATTTTAATCTGAAGTTTGACCCCCGTGAAACACCACTAATAGGGGTGTCAGAATTAATACTTTTCCGTCAATCCTGCAATCCTTTTAGCTGACAGCAGAGTGGAATTACATGTATTTGAATGACGATCGACACATTCAGTACTTCAACTTTGCCGTAACAAATATATGAAATTGAAGTATGTGTCAGTTAAACGGAACTGGATTGCCGGAAAAGTATTCATTCTGACGGGCCCATAAACCATCATCAATCGGGACCAAAATTTATATTTGTTATCCTTGGGTATATAAGTATTGATTTTGGGTATTAGTTTGGGTGGCCTGTTATATCAGTGCAACTGTTTGTAAATTTTGATATTGCCCCATTCATTGAAGTGAACGTTCCGGTTTGCATGATCATTTTTACTTTGTCATTTCAGCAATTCTTACACATGGCTTTTACAGCTGCTTGTGTAGAATATGTGCTCGCTAAATCTGAGGTTAATCGATCAGATATATATGCTCCTTCCAATGACTTGGTTAGTTTTTTGATTTCAGCTGTGTTGGTTGGCTGTTTTACAGCGTTGTTGAATATTTAGCAGTTTTGCTGTCAACACATCTACTGATTCGCCTTTAATTGACATTTTCAATTTTGCTTTTATTTCTTGTACTGTATTCTCATTATACACAGAGCATTATAATTTTGATTTCATAACGGTGGATTGTAATGTTATGTTCAGACACAACCTTAATTGAACATTAAGAGCCTTCATTCAATTTTCAAGCCTAATGATGCATGCAACCCTGTTAAAAAGTTTGTTTCATAAGCAAAATGAAATGTCATGATCAGAGAAATATCATTAGCGTCAGGGTCCACTAAACAGGTTGGTTCGTCAGATCAGCTGAATTCTTGTTCTTCTTCATCACCTATCAAATTTGTTGTTATTTCTGCTTATTCTATACATGCATTCATGTTTACGATTGGTAAAAGTTGTGAGCTGAATGTCAAATTATTTCGCCCCCCT
Source organism: Urophora cardui (assembly GCA_960531455.1). Taxonomy (NCBI): domain Eukaryota; kingdom Metazoa; phylum Arthropoda; class Insecta; order Diptera; family Tephritidae; genus Urophora; species Urophora cardui. The sequence continues at coordinate 19,287,148 of OY482675.1, read as the reverse complement.
TGCAGTTTTGACATTTAGGTCACGAGAGTTTGATATTCAGCTCACGGCGTGTATGCGTGTATGTATCTTGAGCCGACCTGTTAAATGGGCCAAGTAAATTAAATATGTCTGAACACCAAATCTAAAGATGTTCAATCAAGCCCAATTGACTCAATTAATTTTTATGTCTGAACATGATATAACAGAATGAAATAATCGAGATAGATGTGGACTTATACATATCAAAATGAAAAGGGTGAAAAGAGAAATCGATTGAGCCATGTCCGTCCGTCTGTCCGTCTGTGCGCACTCTAATTCGCGCAAAAATTGAAATATTTTGATGAAATTTGGAATGCAAGTTGGTATCACGACTGGGTATTGAAAATGGGCGAAATCGGAACATGACCACGCCCACTTCTCCTATATAGTAAAAATCGGAAATTTTGTATCTCAGTCACTAATAGAGCTGGAGTGATAAAATTTCACCCACGTATTGGGCTCAGGCCCTTATGAAGAAATTTGATGAAATTTTGGAAAATGGGCGGTGCCACGCCCACTTATTAAGGGGCAAACATTGAAAGTTGTATAGGTCATAACTCAGAAACCGTAGTAGATATATCGATGAAATTTGGTACGCGTGATGTACTTACTTAAACAAATGTTTGGACTAAAAATTGCCAAAATCGGTTGACTACCACGCCCAGTTTTATATATGGGAACTATAAATGGGCCTAATGAAAACATTTTAAGCGATATCTTTGTCAAATATAAAGGTATATCATTGAAATTTTGTGGCATCAGTCCAACTGCAGACATTAAAAAAAAAAAAAACAGAAAAATTTTGGAAAATGGGCGTGACACCGCCTCCTTTTAGAAACAGGAATATACGGCATTTTGGAGCCTATAACTAGACAAATAATTAATATATTATGACGAAACTTGGTGTATACACTTTTTTGACTCGTGGTAATACACGTTCCAAATTTTACCGAAATCGGTTGAAGAACACGCCCAAACACGCTTAATAAAAACATTTTAAGCGATACCTTTGTCAAATATAAAGATATATCATTGGCCGTATAAGTGAGCTGTTGGAAATTAAAAAAGTTCGTTTGCATTTTCCCACCAAACTACTGGTAGAGTTTGTATAATATATTTTTACAATGAAACGTGCAATATACACATATGAATATTACTCACTTACCTCGCTTTCAGTTAAATCAATTAAACTTGACTTCTCCTCAAGTAAATTTTCAGATGATATTTTTTCTTCTTCACGGTCACCTTCATCTTTAAAAACTTTGACCTCGTCGGTACTACCCAAATCGTCACTGGATGGTCCTTCATGTCTAGAATGCGAATTATGATTGTAGTGCGGCATTATTTTTTGTTAAAATAATCTGCCTGTATATATATTTTTTTAAATTGTTTGTAATGTTTTCCATTAGCATTATTTTCCTTGCGTTTATAGGGCTTCTGCCTATATTTTACTTTGTTTGAGCTCTTTTTAGTTGCATGATTAAAAGTCTTCCTTGATATTTAGTTTAGAACGTGGTTTTTCGATATCGGTAAAACTTGTTCCACAAAATAAAGACAATGGGTCATGTCAAAGCCTTCCTAAAACATTGTTTTAATACACCGAGGACAGTTTTCTCATCCTCCCGTTAAGGCTAACCGGTTCTTAGTATGTATGATGGTAATGTAAGTAAACATGTATAAAAGAAACTTTATTGGAAATAACTGTTGACGCAGCTTGGTTACTTCTCTATGATACTAGGCAGCCCACATTATCATTCAGACCAGAATGAATACCTTTCATGAACTTTAAATGGTATTATAAATTTGTGCCAAAAGAGGATTGTAGAAAGCAGCAGAAGGAGAAGAGTTAGACTTACAAAAAAATATATACCGCCTAACAAAAATGCCCCGCTCAACACCTTTCATTTGTAGAAACTCGATGCAATTGTTTGTGGCACTTCACCTTTGCACTCACGAACAGGGGTACTTACGTACGGCGGTATTCCGGAAGAAATTATAAAAGCGGGAACTTTCGGTTTAAGAAAGGATATAATAATATTTATTTGCTGTGACGTGTGTTGCCTCGCTGGCGGTTTAACAATTGTGTCTTGTGTTTAGTATACTATGTTGACGGTTTGTTTTGTGTGTGGTGTGTTACAATAGGTGTATATGTTAGGTGTGTGGTGTAAACGGATATTGTAAAGTGTGGTGTAATAATGTTTTGCTGTTGAATATGATGCGGCGATGTGACCGGTTGATGTGCAAGAGTTTTAGGTTGAATGTTGCTAAGTGATGTGATGTCATATTGGTGTGTGAATGGTAATGTGGCTCTGATGCTGTGACAATGTGATGCGAGGGGCGGCCGACGGCCAAAGTCATTTGAACATCCCGGCTTCCCTAGGCGAATTTATTAGCCTAGAAAACGCTGGAGCTGTTGCAATGCCTCCACCACGTTGCTATGCCCGGTGGCACGACCCCTGCCTCTTCGTGCGGTCGATTTTGGTGCGCTGCGCCAGTGCGTTGCGTTGGTAAATTGGTGCGCGTGGATTGTAGCGATCCCGTGCACGTTGCGGCTTCTAAGGGCGCGGGGTGCCGCGATTTCGGTTCGGCGGCGGCACGGGCATGCGGTGACTGGGCGTACGGTGCAGCAGCGTATGGTGCGGTCGGTCGCATATTTGGCAACGAACCTCCGAAGTGCAGTCGACGATTGTATGTGACGCGGACAGGCAATTGACGCAGTATTCATGCGCTTGCGCCACTTGCTGGCATTGGAGCGGCTGCATATTGCGCATAGGCGCAGCGCGTGGAGACGGCGGCGGAGTGGGCTTTCCACGGACGCCTGCCTAGCACTCCTACCTTCTGTGGACGCTCCGGTGTGTGTGTTGTTGATGGTTGGCGTTACCGGTGGTGAGCGCACTACGTTACGTGGTGCGACGCTTTGCGAAGCGGCAGCGCGCGTTGTTGTGGTGCGCGGCGCGGCGCTGGGTGCTGCGGTAGGCACGGTGACGGTGGAGCGGATAGTAAGGGTTGCACGGCTGGCATTTCGCTGTCCATGTGTAAAGGGGGATAAATACGAGTTATGTTAAGGGTATTTAGCTTTAATAGGGTGATATAAGCGCGCATGTTGCAGTGATTGTTTGCGTTTTAGTTTATGATAATAATTTAGCGCATATGTATTTTGTAGTCGATTGTGTTATTTGAAGGGTTTTTGTTTCGAGTTTATTTATTTTATTAGCGGATTTTTTTGAATGATTATTTGGTGTTTTCCACCGATATCTTTTGTGAAGGTCTTTTTAGTACTCTTCTTTTCACCGGCGGCTGAATTCATGATGGAGAATCTTAATTCGTGCCCATCGATTGATTAGGTGGAGGGAGTCGCAACTTCGCTTGGGTATAGTTAAGAGCGGAGCTCCTCTTAGAAAATGCCCAGGGGTGAGTGCTGTAAAATCGGAGGGATCTTGCGATGGTGCTGAGAGGGGCCGTGGGTTATGAACGGCTTCGATTCGGGTAAGAGTGTATAGGACACCTCGAAACTGTGTTTGCGGATGTCTGCCACTTTTTGAAGTGCATTTTAAAGATTTTTACAGGTGATTCCAATAGGCGGACCGTAAGTGGTGCAGGGGGGGGGGGTATGAATTGCCAATCTATGCCTTGAGGTGCATATTTTTTGACGAGATCGATTGAAAAGTCTGCCACGTTCTGGACACATGGTCGCTTGATAGCTCTCTTGGCTTCTACAAGGGTTTTCCCATGGACGTTCATTATTCCGCAAGCGAATCCTTGCCGTCCGAGGAAACGAGCCACAAGCTTGAGCCTCGGGGATGAGGACTTCTTCGGGAGGGATTTTTGCTGGCTTACGGGGTTTCTTTAATTGAGGAATTTTGTTTCCTTGGGTAGTGAAAGATGAGATTCTTTCTGTTATTTGGCCACTTAAAATCCATCCGAAGATGGTATTTTGGGCTAAAAGGGTACTTGAAATTTTTTCCATGCCGTATAGCATGATACTTCCAGTTCTGTGCTAGCTTTCAGTGAGTGCGGTCGAAAACTCAGTGAGTGAAATCATCGGCAGAATTTTTCCATTTAATACAATAAATTGCATTTGCATTTTTTTTAAACAAATAAGCGTGTGAAACAAAAAGCGAAAAAAAAAACGGCAAAAACAAAACCTCGACCTAATGATAGGCGAGGGCGTTGCGCCGGGCGGTATGTGCGAAACCAGCGGAGGCTGGCAAACGTACCAGCCTAATTCAATGAAGCGTAAAACTCTTGAATCTCCAAATCTATTAAAAAAACAACTAAAGCCAAACAATACTCCAAATACATCAAACCGGTTTGCAATCTTAGACACAAACACACAAAGTCATAACAACAATATCAGTGATAACAATAATGAGCCAAATGCAGAGACAACTGCGAGTGCTCACAAACCACCACCTATTTTCATACCACAAGTAAATGACATTAATAAAATGATAATCAGTTTCTCAGTTCTAATTGGAAAAGAAAACTTTTCATACAAGTCCGGCAGAGACTGGCAAGCCAGAGTTATGCCTGCGAACAGTGACTCTTATAGAAAACTTGTCACTTATTTAGACTCAAAACATAGTTTTTCACACATATCAATTGAAAGAGGAGAAACCCTATAGAATTGTTATAAAAAATATTCACTTTTCCACACCAATAGATGACATTAAACTCGACCTATATCAAAAAGGTCACACTGTGAGAAACATAGTTAATGCAAAAAGTAAATCAACAAAAATGCCCATGTCAATATTTTTTGCTGATCTCGAGCCATCGGAAAATAACAAAAGTGTATTTGACATTAACCGCTTATGTAGTGCAGTAGTCAAAATCGAGCCTCCTCGAAAATTTAATGACTTAGTTCAATGCCATCGTTGTCAGGAGTTTGGGCATACCAAACGTTATTGTAAGAAGCCATTTAGATGTGTGAAGTGCGGCCTAGACCATCCGACCACTCAATGCGTAAAAGATGCTGTTACCCCACCAAAATGTGTACACTGCTTGCAAAATCATACTGCTAACTACAAGGGTTGTCAAGTTTATCAGGCGCTAGTATGCAAAAAAGATTTAAGTAAATCGGCAAATAATAATGACAGACCAAAAGTTGGTATTATTTCAAATACTGAGCAACCACTTACCAATAACAACTTCAGCTACGCAGATATCACAAAAGGCCAACAAAGCATCAGTGCTAACAGCCACAACAATTTAGAAAGGCTAGAAGCGCTAATCTCTAAACAAATCGAACTGACATCAACGCTAATAACCATGATGACCTCTCTAATTTCAAAATTATGCAATTAAGTCTTAAGATGGCAATTTGGAACGCCAACGGACTTAGTAATCATAAATTAGAAATCGAGCATTTCGTCTTTTCTAACAACATAGATATTCTCATGGTTTCCGAAACTCATTTTACGAGCAAATCTTTTTTTAAAATAAGCGGTTATGATCTTATTACTTGCAACCATCCTGATAATAAAGCACATGGTGGCTCTGCAATTATTATTAAGTCAACTTTAAAATATAAGATATTAGAACCGATCTCACTGCCTTCAATACAAGCAGCGTCTGTTGAAATCACAAGCGTTAATGGAGGCATTGTCATAACCGCACTGTATCTACCTCCGCGTTTCAACATAAATAAACAGTCATTTATTACATTTTTCAACAAATTGGGCAGTAGATTTCTGGCTGGTGGAGACTTTAATGTCAAACATCCATGGTGGAGATCTCGTCTTGCTAATCCCAAAGGTCGAGAGCTATATAAATGTATTACAGAAAAAAATATAGACATTCTGTCTACTGGCAGGCCCACTTACTGGCCCACAGATCCCAACAAGACTCCCGACCTGATTGATTTCGCTGTTCACTTTGGAATTGACGCTAATCTTCTTGAAATAATTAGTAATGACGACCTTAGCTCAAACCACTCCGCTCTCATTATTAATTTTAATTTGCCTGCTTTTCTCACTGCTCAGAAGCATCGTATATTAAATAAGAGATCTAACATAAAAGCTTTTCAAGCAAGACTAGAGTCTAATATAAATCTCAACATGGAAATAAACACAGCTAGGCACTTAGATGATGCTGTGGAAACAGTTACCAACAAAATACACGAAGCCGCCTTCTTTGCCTCAGCCAACAATCCCAATCAAATCTCGTATACCCGAAAAAACAGGCAACCATATTCTGATGAAGTCTCTGAACTGGTTAAGAATAAGAGACGACTTCGGAAGATTTGGCACAACAGCAGAAATCCAATCGACAAAACAGCCCTAACAAAGCAATCAAGGAGCTTAAAAATAAGCTAGCTCAACTTAAAGAAGAATCGATTGGAGAATACCTCAGAAATATTGATCCAAACAAAGACGATGAGTATAACATCTGGAAAGCCACTAAATACTTAAAACGCCCTACTGTAAGACAGGTTCCGATTAAAGATGCCACTAACTCTTGGTGCAGGTCAAACGTAAGCAAAGCACATGCTTTTGCCAACCATCTTAAAGCTACATTCGAACCTTTTAATTTCACCAGTAATAGCCATAGTCGAGATATCGAGGCATACATCGACTGTCCCTGTCCAATGGATAAACCTCTAACATACGTAAGACTTTCGGAAGTTCAGACCGAAATATCGAGGCTAAAAAACTCAAAGTCTCCAGGTCACGATAATATCGACGCACTGACCGTTAAGAACCTTCCAAAGAAATGCCTACTATTTTTGGTGTTGCTTTTTAACAGTAGCTTTAGGCTGAGCCATTTCCCCACACAGTGGAAATGTGCTGAAATTATAATGATACCAAAGCCAAACAAGCCGGAAAATGAGTTAACTTCATATAGACTAATAAGCCTTCTGACAATATTCTCGAAAATACTCGAAAGAATATTTCTTCGAAGATTACTGCCAGAACTCGAAAAACGAAATATCATTCCAGATCATCAATTTGGTTTCAGGCACATGCACGGTACACCAGAACAATGTCATCGCATTGTGAAAGCTATTCTTACCAGCTTGGAGGAAAAGAAGTATTGTTGTGCGATTTTTCTAGATATTCAGCAAGCATTTGACAGAGTCTGGCACACAGGCCTACTGTACAAAATTAAAAAGACCCTACCTACATCGCTCTATCTTTTCCTAAGATCTTATCTAAGCGACAGACATTTCTATGTTAAAATCAAAGATGAAACCTCGGACATACACGAAATAAGAGCTGGAGTCCTACAAGGGAGTGTTCTCGGACCAACGCTCTACACAATTTTCACCGGAGACATGCCAATACTGGGAAACGATAATTTAACTGTTGCCACCTATGCAGACGATACTGCTATACTCTCATCATCCTACTCGCCTATTGAAGCTTCTGAAATTGCCCAAGCACAGCTAGATGAATTGCAGTTATGGCTTACAAGCTGGAACATCTCGGTAAATGCTACGAAATCAGCTCATGTTACCTTTACGTTGAGGAAAGAAGAGTGCCCTAGTGTCAATCTCAATGGAGTCATAATTCCGAAATCCAGTAGTGTGAAATACCTCGGATTACATTTAGACAAAAGACTTACATGGCGTGAACATATCGGGGCCAAGAGAAAGCAGCTCAAAATTAAAACTAGAAAAATGTACTGGCTGCTTGGCCCCAGGTCTAAACTTAGTCTGCAAAACAAAATACTTCTATACAAAACTATGTTGAAACCCGTGTGGTCTTATGGCATTCAAATCTGGGGTACAGCGAGTAAATCGAACATAGATGTGATTCAAAGGTACCAGTCAAAAACACTTAGACTAATTGCCAATGCTCCGTGGTATATTAAAAATATTCATCTCCACAAGGATCTTAGAATCCCCATGGTGATGGAAGAAATACAAAGATACAGCTCAAGATATATTACAAGATTAAATTGTCATCCCAACATACACGCCATTAACTTATTAGACAATAGCGAAGACACTCGACGACTGCAAAGACTGCATCCTTTGGACCTGCCGTTTAGATCGTAAGAATTACTAAGTATATAACTAAGTATTTAATTTCAAATAACAGTTTAACAGTTTCTGAACATCCTTAATTTAAGGTCAAATTGCACTTAATGCATCAACGTGAATTACATTTTTCAATTAAATTTCCTTATTGTTTTGCGACAGATTGTAAATCTATATATATAAAAGGAAGTGGCGTTAGTACAAACGCGTATAACTCAAGAACGCCTTCACCGATTTGGATGATTGACACCAATTTAGATTGTTCTCTGGCCAGAATAGGAGAATATCCAATAAAATTCCCGAAAAATTCAAAAAAAATTTATTTTCCCATACATTTTGTATATCTTATATATATAAAAGGAAGTGGCGTTAGTACAAACGCGTATAACTCAAGAACGCCTGCACCGATTTGGATGATTGACACCAATTTAGATTGTTCTCTGGCCAGAATAGGAGAATATCCAATAAAATTCTCGAAAAATTCAAAAAAAAAAAATTTATTTTCCCATACATTTTGTATATCTATATATATAAAAGGAAGTGGCGTTAGTACAAACGCGTATAACTCAAGAACGCCTGCACCGATTTGGATGATTGACACCAATTTAGATTGTTCTCTGGCCAGAATAGGAGAATATCCAATATAATTCCCGAAAAAAGTAAAAAAAAAAATTATTTTCCCATACATTTTGTATGACTATATATATAAAAGGAAGTGGCGTTAGTACAAACGCGTATAACTCAAGAACGCGTGCACCGATTTGGATGATTGACACCAATTTAGATTGTGCTCTGGCCAGAATAGGAGAATATCCAATAAAATTCCCGACAAATTAAAAAAAAAATTTATTTTCCCATACATTTTGTATATCTATATATATAAAAGGAAATGGCGTTAGTACAAACGCGTATAACTCAAGAACGCCTGCACCGATTTGCATGATTGGCACCAATTTAGATTGTTCTCTGGCCAGAATAGGAGAATATCTAATAAAATTCCCGAAAAATTCAAAAAAAAATTTTTTTTCCCATACATTTTGTATATCTATACTAGCAAATACCTGTCCCGCTTCGCAGCGACGAAAAATGTTTTTATGTTGTAATGAGGGTTTCCATCTACATTTCCCTCTCTCTTTCTTTTTCCTTTACCTTTATCTTTACATTTACCTTTATCTTTACCTTTACCTTTACCTTTACCTTTACCTTTACCTTTACCTTTACCTTTACCTTTACCTTTACCTTTACCTTTACCTTTACCTTTACCTTTACCTTTACCTTTACCTTTACCTTTACCTTTACCTTTACCTTTACCTTTACCTTTACCTTTACCTTTACCTTTACCTTTACCTTTACCTTTACCTTTACCTTTACCTTTACCTTTACCTTTACCTTTACCTTTACCTTTACCTTTACCTTTACCTTTACCTTTACCTTTACCTTTACCTTTACCTTTACCTTTACCTTTACCTTTACCTTTACCTTTACCTTTACCTTTACCTTTACCTTTACCTTTACCTTTACCTTTACCTTTACCTTTACCTTTACCTTTACCTTTACCTTTACCTTTACCTTTACCTTTACCTTTACCTTTACCTTTACCTTTACCTTTACCTTTACCTTTACCTTTACCTTTACCTTTACCTTTACCTTTACCTTTACCTTTACCTTTACCTTTACCTTTACCTTTACCTTTACCTTTACCTTTACCTTTACCTTTACCTTTACCTTTACCTTTACCTTTACCTTTACCTTTACCTTTACCTTTATCTTTACCTTTACCTTTACCTTTACCTTTACCTTTACCTTTACCTTTACCTTTACCTTTACCTTTACCTTTACCTTTACCTTTACCTTTACCTTTACCTTTACCTTTACCTTTACCTTTACCTTTACCTTTACCTTTACCTTTACCTTTACCTTTACCTTTACCTTTACCTTTACCTTTACCTTTACCTTTACCTTTACCTTTACATTTACCTTTACCTTTTCCTTTACCTTTACCTTTACCTTTACCTTTACCTTTACCTTTACCTTTACCTTTACCTTTACCTTTACCTTTACCTTTACCTTTACCTTTACCTTTACCTTTACCTTTACCTTTACCTTTACCTTTACCTTTACCTTTACCTTTACCTTTACCTTTACCTTTACCTTTACCTTTACCTTTACCTTTACCTTTACCTTTACCTTTACCTTTACCTTTACCTTTACCTTTACCTTTACCTTTACCTTTACCTTTACCTTTACCTTTACCTTTACCTTTACCTTTACCTTTACCTTTACCTTTACCTTTACCTTTACCTTTACCTTTACCTTTACCTTTACCTTTACCTTTACCTTTACCTTTACGTTTACCTTTACCTTTACCTTTACCTTTACCTTTACCTTTACCTTTACCTTTACCTTTACCTTTACCTTTACCTTTACCTTTACCTTTACCTTTACCTTTACCTTTACCTTTACCTTTACCTTTACCTTTACCTTTACCTTTACCTTTACCTTTACCTTTACCTTTACCTTTACCTTTACCTTTACCTTTACCATTACCTTTACCTTTACCTTTACCTTTACCTTTACCTTTACCTTTACCTTTACCTTTGCCTTTACCTTTACCTTTACCTTTACCTTTACCTTTACCTTTACCTTTACCTTTACCTTTACCTTTACCTTTACCTTTACCTTTACCTTTACCTTTACCTTTACCTTTACCTTTACCTTTACCTTTACCTTTACCTTTACTTTTACCTTTACCTTTACCTTTACCTTTACCTTTACCTTGACCTTTACCTTTAGCTTTACCTTTACCTTTACCTTTACCTTTACCTTTACCTTTACATTTACCTTTACCATCTATCACCATCCGGGCCCACTACTTGAACCATCCCTGAGAAACCGACTTAAAAAATAACAATGAAAATATCTGTATGTTGAAGCCCTGCTCGACACCTTTCATTTGCTACCTATATCGCTCGGAAATATTCAGGGGTCATCCGGGTCCACGTTTTGACCCATATCTCGGGACCCGGCCTAGCCATCGCAATGAAAATAACTCTATATTTCAGGCCTGCTCAGCACCTTTCATTTGATACCAATATTGCTCAAAGACTTGCTGGGTCACTCTGGGTCCACATTTGGGCCTATATTCCGGGAAGTTCCCACTTATCGGAAAGTCTGTATACCCTATCACCAGCGCATATACCATATGAATCTACTGTGAAAATTTCATAAAGATCGGTTGATTACTTTGGGAGTCCATAAATAACACACACACACACACACACACACATACACACACACGCACGCGTTCATTTTTATATATAGATATATAAAAGGAAGTGGCGTTAGTACAAACGCGAATAACTCAAGAACGCCTGCACAGATTTAGATGATTGACACCAATTCAGATTGTTCTCTGGCCAGAATAGGAGAATATCCAATATAATTCCCGAAAAAAGCAAAAAAAAATTATTTTCCCATACATTTTGTATATCTATATATATAAAAGGAAGTGGCGTTAGTACAAACGCGTATAACTCAAGAACGCTTGCACCGATTTGGATGCTTTACACCAATTTAGATTGCTCTCTGGCCAGAATAGGAGAATATCCCATAAAATTCCCGAAAAATTCAAAAAAAAAAATTATTTTCCCATACATTTTGTATATCTATATATATAAAAGAAAGTGGCGTTAGTACAAACGCGTATAACTCAAGAACGCCTGCACCGATTTGGATGATTGACACCAATTCAGATTGTTCTCTGGCCAGAATAGGAGAATATCCCATAAAATTCCCGAAAAATTCAAAAAAAAAATTTATTTTCCCATACATTTTGTATATCTATACTAGCAAATACCTGTCCCGCTTCGCAGCGACGAAAAATGTTTTTATGTTGTAATGAGGGTTTCCATCTACATTTCCCTCTCTCTTTCTTTTTCCTTTACCTTTATCTTTACATTTACCTTTATCTTTACCTTTACCTTTACCTTTACCTTTACCTTTACCTTTACCTTTACCTTTACCTTTACCTTTACCTTTACCTTTACCTTTACCTTTACCATTACCTTTACCTTTACCTTTACCTTTACCTTTACCTTTACCTTTACCTTTACCTTTACCTTTACCTTTACCTTTACCTTTACCTTTACCTTTACCTTTACCTTTACCTTTACCTTTACCTTTACCTTTACCTTTACCTTTACCTTTACCTTTACCTTTACCTTTACCTTTACCTTTACCTTTACCTTTACCTTTACCTTTACCTTTACCTTTACCTTTACCTTTACCTTTACCTTTACCTTTACCTTTACCTTTACCTTTACCTTTACCTTTACCTTTACCTTTACCTTTACCTTTACCTTTACCTTTACCTTTACCTTTACCTTTACCTTTACCTTTACCTTTACCTTTACCTTTACCTTTACCTTTACCTTTACCTTTACCTTTACCTTTACCTTTACCTTTACCTTTACCTTTACCTTTACCTTTACCTTTACCTTTACCTTTACCTTTATCTTTACCTTTACCTTTACCTTTACCTTTACCTTTACCTTTACCTTTACCTTTACCTTTACCTTTACCTTTACCTTTACCTTTACCTTTACCTTTACCTTTACCTTTACCTTTACCTTTACCTTTACCTTTACCTTTACCTTTACCTTTACCTTTACCTTTACCTTTACCTTTACCTTTACCTTTACCTTTACCTTTACATTTACCTTTACCTTTACCTTTACCTTTACCTTTACCTTTACCTTTACCTTTACCTTTACCTTTACCTTTACCTTTACCTTTACCTTTACCTTTACCTTTACCTTTACCTTTACCTTTACCTTTACCTTTACCTTTACCTTTACCTTTACCTTTACCTTTACCTTTACCTTTACCTTTACCTTTACCTTTACCTTTACCTTTACCTTTACCTTTACCTTTACCTTTACCTTTACCTTTACCTTTACCTTTACCTTTACCTTTACCTTTATCTTTATCTTTATCTTTACCTTTACCTTTACCTTTACCTTTACCTTTACCTTTAGCTTTACCTCTACCTTTTCCTTTACCTTTTCCTTTACCTTTACCTTTACTTTTACCTTTACCTTTACCTTTACCTTTACCTTTACCTTTACCTTTACCTTTACCTTTACCTTTACCTTTACCTTTACCTTTACCTTTACCTTTACCTTTACCTTTACCTTTACCTTTACCTTTACCTTTACCTTTACCTTTACCTTTACCTTTACCTTTACCTTTACCTTTACCTTTACCTTTACCTTTACCTTTACCTTTGCCTTTACCTTTACCTTTACCTTTACCTTTACCTTTACCTTTACCTTTACCTTTACCTTTACCTTTACCTTTACCTTTACCTTTACCTTTACCTTTACCTTTACCTTTACTTTTACCTTTACCTTTACCTTTACCTTTACCTTTACCTTTACCTTTACCTTTACCTTTACCTTTACCTTTACCTTTACCTTTACCTTTACCTTTACCTTTACCTTTAGCTTTACCTTTACCTTTACCTTTACCTTTACATTTACCTTTACCATCTATCACCATCCGGGCCCACTACTTGAACCATCCCTGAGAAACCGACTTAAAAAATAACAATGAAAATATCTGTATGTTGAAGCCCTGCTCGACACCTTTCATTTGCTACCTATATCGCTCGGAAATATTCAGGGGTCATCCGGGTCCACGTTTTGACCCATATCTCGGGACCCGGCCTAGCCATCGCAATGAAAATAACTCTATGTTGCAGGCCTGCTCAGCACCTTTCATTTGATACCAATATTGCTCAAAGACTTGCTGGGTCACTCTGGGTCCACATTTGGGCCTATATTCCGGGAAGTTCCCACTTTTCGGAAAGTCTGTATACCCTATCACCAGCGCATATACCATATGAATCTACTGTGAAAATTTCATAAAGATCGGTTGATTACTTTGGGAGTCCATAAATAACACACACACACACACACACACACACATACACACACACGCACGCGTTCATTTTTATATATAGATATATAAAAGGAAGTGGCGTTAGTACAAACGCGAATAACTCAAGAACGCCTGCACAGATTTAGATGATTGACACCAATTCAGATTGTTCTCTGGCCAGAATAGGAGAATATCCCATAAAATTCCCGAAAAATTCAAAAAAAAAATTTATTTTCCCATACATTTTGTATATCTATATATATAAAAGAAAGTGGCGTTAGTACAAACGCGTATAACTCAAGAACGCCTGCACCGATTTGGATGATTGACACCAATCCAGATTGTCCTCTGGCCAGAATAGGAGAATATCCAATTATTTTCCCATACATTTTGTATATCTATATATATAAAAGGATAGAGATAGAGACAGAGAGAGGGATAGGAGAAATTAGGTTTGTCGCGGTGAATATATGTATATCTCTTTTGTTCAGAGAATTGACAGTTTTATAGCTTTATAGGAATAAATTTTAGGCAGAACAACGTCTGCCGGGCCAGCTAGTAAAGAAATAAAAAAAAAAAAAAGTATAGCATGATTTGGGGTATCAAGTCGCTGCATAAGAGCATGTCGACTTGTGTGGGTATGTGGCAGTTGGGGTCTGCCAGCTTGAGGTGTGCGAACTTGCGTCGATCCTCGTTTGGTATTTTATAGCTTGGAAGCATATTTGTTAGTTGCGGAAGAACTATAGCTTGGGCTTGTATTCTTAAGTCTGCGTTGGGGGAAATGAGGGTTAATGAGCAGATTTTTGAAGAGTTTTGGGCTACTCTTCCGCCCATTCCCAAGATTTCGTAGTTAGAATTTTTGGTTGGGAGTCTTAAGCGTTTTTGAGCTTGCGACGAGATAAACGATCTTTGTGAGCCTCTTAACTGGAATACTTCTCCTCGGTGCTCAATTGAGATAATTGCCGTAGGCAGTAGAATTTTGCTTTCATTGTGAGAATGAAGCGTTTGTATTTGCGCTGCGTGTGAGCAGCATGGTTGATCCGATTCAGTTTCGGGATTTCGGGGTTGGAAATTTTCGGTTCTAGCTGTTGCAACTAGACCTGTGGCTCTTTGGGGGCTGGAAATATTTTGTTGCGTATACGTAAATTTATTTACGTGGAGCATTGAATGATGTCTCTCTTGGCAATATACGCAATTGAATTTGCTAGGCCAAACTGACTGGTTATGGGAACGTGCCAGACAGTTTGAGCATAAATTATTATTTTTTACATAATTATGTTTTTCGAGGGTTGGCATTACTTTGAAATTCTCGCAAGATCTGATAGAGTTGCCTCCGTTGCAATATTGGCATGTCGGTCTTTGATTTTCGGCAGTGTATGTTTGGGATTTATTGAAACTTCTATTGTGTGAAGTGTAATTACTGGCTTGAGGTTTGGTAAAGTTTCTATCATTTTGGGTGTTCATGAGTTTGAACTTATTATCTAACCTCTCAGCGATTTCGTACTGGGTCGTTAGAAAATCTTTCATTTGTTGCCACGTTGGGCATTTTTTGCGTTGTTCCCACAGCAATAATGATTTTTCTGGTAGTGCAGTGGCGCATATATTTACCAGAATACGTTCCCAATTATCAGTTGGAATTTTTTGTGTTTCAAGCACTGACAAGAAATTCGTTACAGTGGAATGTAAATTGATAAATTCTTCGCTTGTTTCTTTTTGTATTTTTGGCAAGTTCATTAGAATCGTTATTTGTTTATAACCAGTACCCTTCCATTTTCATATCTTTCTTTTAATGCCGCCCAAGCCAGATTGAAATTATCGTCACTTAGACCGAATTGATTTACGATTGCTGCTGCCTGACCTTTCGTTTTGTATCGGAGGTGAACAAGGGCTAGTGATAATTTTGGATGGTTGATGTACACGGCTGCAAACATGTCCCGGAAGGACGGCCATTGTTCATAACCTCCATAAAATATTTCGGTATCACAAGCTGGCACTTTCAGGTAAGGGCCTGAACTTGCTTCTTGTGTGTGGGTTTGGGAGTTGTCTACTTTCGGGTTTGAAGTAGATGAAATAGGCCTTAGTAGTTTTAGTTGATCGTTGATCATGGCCTTTGTTTCTTCATATTGGTCAAGGCAGTTTTTGTATTTTGTGAAAGCGGAAGATTTGAAATTTTCGGGCAGATCCGAGTCATCGGTTTCGATGATCGCATCATATGCCGATTGGAGCCGCGTCTAAAAGTTTTCAAGGCTTTTTGTTTTTACCTCCAAAGGTGATTCGGAGTTGGCTTGAATGGGTGCGGATGCAAATCTAGTGCAGTATCTAATGAGACTGTCACTTCCCATAATAAATTTTGCATTTTTGGCGTCTGCAGGGGCATCTTGGAGTTTACCTCCCTCCATTTCGGGAATTTTAAGAGTTTTTGGGTTTAGTTCCTTACTCGGGGTTTTGTCTGATGGCATTTTCACGGATTAGAAAAATGCAATGTAATTTAAAATCGCTTATCGTGTAGATATCCGCAAATAAATTTTATGTTTGAAATATATTTTTGTTATATGACCGCTTATTTATATGGTTTTTGGGTTTTGTATATATATGTGTATATATATTTGCTTTTTGTAGTTTTATTTTGTAAAAAATAGAAATTTTAAATTATTGACTTAGGTCTTTCTTACAGATACCGAGTGAGTTTCTATTTGCGTATATATGTGTATATATATTTGCGTTTGTGTATGTAACGCGAGATGTGTTTTAGTTTATAAAAAATAAATATTATAAATTATCGACTTATGTCGTTTTTCCGAATACCTAGTTGTATATATGTATATATGCGTGTGGGTATATAATGTATATAACGCTATATTTTCGACTTATGTCGTTTTTGCCAAATGTATTTTTTTGTCTACTGGATAGTGTAGAACTCCCTTTTTTGCTGCTGGGTTATTTGCCGTGAGTGATATATATGTATGTTAATACGTATGTATGTATAACAAGTAAGGAAGCCTAAGTTCGAGTGGAATCGAACATTAGATACTCAGCTGTATGCTTTCATTGTTTGTTTGCGTTTGTTCGATATAGGGTGTATTTTATATGAAACGAGTGCTGCATATACAGGGCGCAGCCACGCCCATTTTCAAAATTTGTATCAATCATCCAAATAAGCATATAAATATTATTGTTAGTGCAAAATTGCATCCCTCTATGACTTTTAGTTACAAAGACTTCACGTTACAAATTCCAAAAGGGTGTTCCAGAAATATCTTTGTTAAAAAGTAGGCGTGGTCATAAACCGATTTCAATACATTTTTGCGTGTCTATTAACACAAGTTATAAAAGTGAATAAACCAAGTTTCGTCATAATATCTCAGTTATTTGTCGAGTAATAGGCTCGTAGATTTCTTTGCATAAAAAGAGGCGGTGCCACGCCCATTTTATAAACTTTTTTTATTTTTTGTTTCCGGTCTATTGTAGAACTCATATCACAAAATTTCAATGAATTATCTTTATATTTCACAGAGATATCGCTAAAAATGATTTCATTAGGTCACTTTATAATACCCATATATAAAAGTGGGCGTGGTCGTCAACAGATTTTGGTAATTTTTCGTCCACACATTTGGCTAAGTAAATATATTACGCGTACCAAATTTCATCGATATATCTTTAACGGTTTCTGAGTTATGACATATAAAACTTTCAATGTTTGACCCTTAATAAGTGGGCGTGGCACCGCCCATTTTCAAAAATTTTTGTATTTTTTGTTTTATGTCCGTAGTTGGACTCCTGCCACAAAATTTCAGTGATAGATCTTTATATTTGACAGAGATATCGCTTAAAATGTTTTTATTAGGCCCCTTTATAGTTCCCATATATAAAAGTGGGCGTGGCCGTCAACCGATTTTGATAATTTTTCGTCAAAACATTTGCCTAAGTAAGCATATTACGCATACCAAATTTCATCGATATATCTTCAACGGTTTCTGAGTTATGACATATAAAACTTTCAATGTTTGACCCTTAATAAGTGGGCGTGGCACCGCCCATTTTCCAGAACTTCATCAAATTTCTTCATAAGGGCCTGAGCTCAATACGTGGGTAAAATTTTATCACTCTAGCTATATTAGTGGCTGAGATACCAAATATCCGATTTTTTCTATATAGGAAAAGTGGGCGTGGTCATGGTCCGATTTCGCCCATTTTCAATACCAACCGTCCCAGTCTCGATACCAACTTGCATTTCAAATTTCATCAAAATATCTCAATTTTTACGCGAGTTATCGTGCGTACGGACGGACGGACGGACGGACGGACGGACGGACGGACGGACGGACGGACGGACGGACGGACGGACGGACGGACATGGCTCAATCGATTTCTCTTTTCACCCTGATCATTATACTCAGCTGTACTAGTACACAGAGTATTATAGTTTTAATCACATAACGGTGGATTGTAACAGAATGAAATAATCGAGATAGATATAGACTTATATATATCAAAATGATCAGGGTGAAAAGAGATATCGATTGAGCCATGTCCGTCCGTCCGTCCGTCCGTCCGTCCGTCCGTCCGTCTGTCCGTCCGTCCGTCCGTCTGTAAACACTCTAACTCGCGCAAAAATTGAGATATTTTGATGAAATTTGGAACGCAAGTTGGTATCGAGACTGGGACGGTTGGTATTGAAAATGGGCGAAATCGGACCATGACCACGCCCACTTTTCCTATATAGAAAAAATCGGAAATTTGGTATCTCAGCCACTAATATAGCTAGAGTTTTAAAATTTTACCCACGTATTGAGCTCGGGCCCTTATGAAGAAATTTGATGAAGTTTTGGAAAATGGGCGGTGCCACGCCCACTTATTAAGGGTCAAACATTGAAAGTTTTATATGTCATAACTCAGAAACCGTTGAAGATATATCGATGAAATTTGGTACGCGTAATTTGCTTACATAGACAAATGTTTTGACGAAAAATTATCAAAATCGGTTTACGGCCACGCCCACTTTTATATATGTGTATTATAAAGTGACCTAATAAAACCATTTTAAGCGATATCTCTGTCAAATATAAAGATCTATCATTGAAATTTTGTCGCATGAGTCCAACTATGGACATAAAACAAAAAACACAAAAATTTTGGAATATGGGCGGTGCCACGCCCACTTATTAAGGGGCAGACATTGAAAGTTTTATGAGTCATAACTCAGAAACCGTTGAAGATATATCGATGAAATTCGGTACGCGTAATATAATTACTTAGTCAAATGTTTTGGCGAAAAATTATCAAAATCGGTTGACGGCCACGCCCACTTTTATATATAGGAAATATAAGGGGGCCTAATAAAAACATTTTAAGCGATATCTCTGTCAAATATAAAGATCAATCACTGAGATTTTGTGGCAGGAGTCCAACTATGGACATAAAACAAAAACTACAAAAATTTTGGAAAATGGGCGGTGCCACGCCCACTTATTAAGGAGCGAATATTGAAAGTTTAATAAGCCATAACTCAGAAACCGTTAAAGATATATCGATGAAATCTGGTACGCGTGATATATTTACTTAGCCAAATGTGTGGACGAAAAATTACCAAAATCGGTTGACGACCGCGCCCACTTTTATATATGTGTATTATAAAGTGACCTAATAAAACCATTTTAAGCGATATCTATGTGAAATATAAAGATAATTCATTGAAATTTTGTGACATGAGTTTTACAATAGACCGGAAACAAAAAATAAAAAAGTTTGGAAAATGGGCGTGGCACCGCCTCTTTTTAGACAAAGGGATATATGAGATTTCTTAGCCTTTAACTCGACAAATAATTGAGATATTATGACGAAACTTGGTTTATACACTTTTATAACATGTGTTAATAGACACGCAAAAATGTATTGAAATCGGTTTATGACCACGCCTACTTTTTAACAAAGATATTTCTGGAACACCCTTTTGGAATTTGTAACGTGAAGTCTTTGTAACTAAAAGTCATAGAGGGATGAAATTTTGCACTAACAATAATATTTGTATGCTTATTTGGATGATTGATATAAATTTTGAAAATGGGCGTGGCTGCGCCCTGTTTATGCAGCACTCGTTTCATATAAAATACACCCTATATCGAACAAACGCAAACAAACAATGAAAGCATACAGCTGAGTATCTAATGTTCGATTGCACTCGAACTTAGGCTTCCTTACTTGTTTTGATATATATAAGTCCATATCTATCTCGATTATTTCATTATGTTACAATCCACCGTTATGAAATCAAAATTATAATACTCTGTGTACTAGTACAGCTGAGTATAAAAATAGTGGGAGAGAGCGCCAGATATTTTGCAGGTAATTTGTAGATATGTATGTATGTATTCTTGGTAAGTAGAATATGGGAAGAGTGAGATCAGTAAAAGGCAAATATTTTGTTGGTAGTTTTGTATGTTACCAACGGGAGATTTAGTGTCAGCGTACCAATATTTATACCTTTCATGAGAATGAAATGGTATTATAAATTTGTGCCAAAAAATGTTTGTCGAAAGTACCAGAAGGAAGCGTGGGGGACCCACCAAAATATATACCGATATGATCAGTATCACGAGCTGAGTCGATTAAGCCATGTCCGTCTGTCCGTCCGTCCGTCTGTGTGAACGCAAAGTGGTCCCTCAGTTTTTGAGATATCTGAATGAAATTTGGAATACAGGTATATTGTTATATGCAGCTGATCATTTGTCGGAACCGGCCGAATCGGACCACTATAACATATAGAAAACAACCGATTATTCAGATATACATGAAAATTTTGGGGTGTAATTTCTGCATAACTTCCCCATTTAAACAGCTAAGGACATGAAACTTTGAAGTATTTGTACCCATGTTGGCCTAAACAAAGTTACCGAGAATTGTCAAGATCGGACCACTATAACATATAGTTGCACAACAACCGATTGTTCAGATATACACATTTTAGTGTATAACTCCTCCATTTTAACAGATAAAAGCGTGAAATTTTGAAGTATTAGTACCCATGTTGGCCCAAACAAGGTTAGTGAAAATTATCAAGATCGAACCACTATAACATATAGCTCCCATACAACCGATTATTCAGATATACACATTTTGGTGTATAACTCCTCCATTTTAACAGCTAAAAGCATGAAATTTTGAAGTATTTGTACCCATATTGGCCCAAACAAAGTTAGTGAAAATTATCAAGATCGGACCACTATAACATATAGCCGATTGTTCAGATATGGACATTTTGGTGTATAACTCCTCCATTTTAACAGCTAAAAGCGTGAAATTTTGAAGTATTTGTACCCATGTTGGCCCAAAGAAGATTAGTGAAAAATTATCAAGATCGAGCCACTATAACATATAGCTCCCAAACAACCGATTGTTCAGATATGGACATTTTGGTGTATAAATCCTCCATTTTAACAGCTAAAAGCGTGAAATATTGAAGTATTTGTTCCCATGTTGGCCCAAATAAGGTTAGTGAAAATTATCAAGATCGGATCACTATAACATATAGCTCCCATACAACCGATTGTTCATGATATGGATATTTTGGTGTATAACTCCTCCATTTTAACAGATAAAAGCACGAAATTTTGAAGTATTTGTACCCATGTTGGCCCAAACAACCCCCATTCATGAAAGGTATGAAGTCTTCGGTACGGCCGAAGACAGCCGCGCTTTTACTTGTTTTAATATATGTTTCTATGTATATTTGCTTTTCATTTTGGAATTAGTGCAAGTTATTAAAACTAATTTTATGATTTTTGGTGGTCAGTAGGAAATTGTTGTATGTAATAATTTATTTCCTCAAGTAGGAGTTTGCACCAAAACAATTTTGCAGAGTGGACTGTATTTATGTATATTTATTATATATGTATATATGATAGATATGGTAGGTATTACGCGCTTTTAAGGGTTTTGGATACGGAATTTTGAAATTTAAATTTCAAATGTATGTACATATGTACATTTCTGCATGTGTACGTATTTATATGAAAGTATGTATATACTGCGATTTTTGAGTTTGGGGTATGGGGTTATATTGTATTAGCCAGTTATGTTGCTGGCTATTCCTTTTGTTGCAGTTCTGATGTTGTTGTTGTATAATTCGTTATTGTAGTTGTTCTCCATCTTGCTGTTGTTGAAACTCCTTGTTGGTGTTAGTGATCCGTAGCCTTTTGATTTTGTTGTTGGTATGTTGTTGGTTTTGTGTTATTAGCGCGTCGCGCCCATTTTTTGTGTTATTTAGGTATTTAAGCTTTTGTTGATTGTATATATTTATTTTTGTATATATTTATCTATATGTATATAGTATATGTTTTTTTTTTGTTTTTGTTACCAACTTTTTCACTTTTACTGTTTTATGTAGGTATTCACATGTATGTAGGTATGTATGTTGAAATTATTGCGCGCGTTTACCACTTTTTTATACTCAGCTGTACTAGTACACAGAGTATTATAGTTTTAATCACATAACGGTGGATTGTAACAGAGTGAAATAATCGAGATAGATATAGACTTATATATATCAAAATGATCAGGGTGAAAAGAGAAATCGATTGAGCCATGTCCGTCCGTCCGTCCGTCCGTCTGTCCGTCCGTCCGTCTGTCCGTCTGTCCGTCCGTCTGTAAACACTCTAACTCGCGCAAAAATTGAGATATTTTGATGAAATTTGAAATGCAGGTTGGTATCGAGACTGGGACGGTTGGTATTGAAAATGGGCGAAATCGGACCATGACCACGCCCACTTTTCCTATATAGAAAAAATCGGAAATTTGGTATCTCAGACACTAATACAGCTGGAGCGATGAAATTTTATCCACGTGTTGAGCTCAGGCCCCTAGGAAGAAATTTGATGACATTTTGGAAAATGGGCGGTGCTACGCCCACTTATTAAGGGTCGAACCTTGCAAGTTTTATATGTCATAACTCAGAAACCGTTGAAGATATATCGATGAAATTTGGTACGCGTGATATACTTACCTAGTCAAATATTTGGACGAAAAATTTCCGAAATCGGTTGAGGGCCACGCCCACTTTTATATATGGCTCTTATAAAGTGACCTAATAAAAACATTTTAAGCGATATCTCTGTCAAATATAAAGATATATCATTGAAATTTTATAGCAGGAGTCCAACTGCGGACATAAAACGAAAAACACAAAAATTTTGGCAAATGGGCGTGGCACCGCCTCTTTTTATAAACAGGAATATACGAGATTTCTGAGCCCATAACTCGACAAATGATTTATATATAATGACTAAACTTGGTGTGTACACTTTTATTACTTGTGGTAATACATGTTGAAAATTTTAGCGAAATCGGTTGACGACCACGCCCACTTTTATATATGAGTATTATAAAGTGACCTAATAAAAACATTTTAAGCGATATCTTTGCCAAATGTAAAGATAATTCATTGAAATTTTGTGGTTTGATTTCTACAATAGACCAGAAACAACAAATAGAAAAATTTTGGAAAATGGGCGTGGCACCGCCTCTTTTTACACAAAGGGATATACGTGATTTCTTAGCCTATAACTCGACAAATAATTGATATATTATGACGAAACTTGGTTTATACACTTTAATAACATGTGTTAATAGCCACGCAAAAATTTATTGAAATCGGTTTATGATCACGCCTACTTTTTAAGAAAGATATATCTGGAACACTCTTTGGGAATTTGTAACGTGACATCTTTATAACTAGAAGTCAAAAAGGAATGAAATTTTGCACAAAGAATAATATTCATATGCTTAGTTGGATGACTGATAAAAATGTTGAAAATGGGCGTGGCTACGCCCACTTTATGCAGCACTCGCTTTATATAAAGTACACCGTGTTTCCATCAAACGCAAACAAACTATGAAAACATACAGCTGAGTATCTAATGTTCGGTTCCACTCGAACTTAGGCTTCCTTACTTGTTGTAGCTATTTTTTTTTATACTCAGCTGTACTAGTACACAGAGTATTATAGTTTTAATCACATAACGGTGGATTGTAACAGAATGAAATAATCGAGATAGATATAGACTTATATATATCAAAATGATCAGGGTGAAAAGAGAAATCGATTGAGCCATGTCCGTCCGTCCGTCCGTCCGTCCGTCTGTCCGTCCGTCCGTCTGTAAACACTCTAACTCGCGCAAAAATTGAGATATTTTGATGAAATTTGGAATGCAAGTTGGTATCGAGACTGGGACGGTTGGTATTGAAAATAGGCGAAATCGGACCATGACCACGCCCACTTTTCCTATATAGAAAAAATCGGAAATTTGGTATCTCAGTCCCTAATATAGCTGGAGCGATAAAATTTTACCCATATGTTGAGCTCAGGCCCCTATGAAGAAATCTTATGAAATTTTGGAAAATGGGCGGTGCCACGCCCACTTATTAAGGGTCAAACATTGAAAGTTTTATGAGTCATAACTCAGAAACCGTTGAAGATATATCGATGAAATTTGGTACGCGTGATTTACTTACTTAGGCAAATGTTTTGACGGAAAATTGTCAAAATCGGTTGACGGCCACGCCCACTTTTATATATGTGTATTATAAAGTGACCTAATAAAAACATTTTAAGCGATATCTCTGTCAAATATAAAGATCTATCACTGAAATTTTGTGGCATGAGTCCAACTATGAACTTAAAACGAAAACCACAAAAATTTTGGAAAATGGGCGGAGCCACGCCCACTTATTAAGGGTCAAACATTGAAAGTTTTATGAGTCATAACTCAGAAACCGTTGAAGATATATCGATGAAATTTTGTACGCGTGATTTACTTACTTAGGCAAATATTTTGACGGAAAAATGTCAAAATCGGTTGACGGCCACGCCCACTTTTATATATGTGTATTATAAAGTGACCTAATAAAAACATTTTAAGCGATATCTCTGTCAAATATAAAGATCTATCACTGAAATTTTGTCGCATGAGTCCAACTATGAACATAAAACGATAACCACAAAAATTTTGGAAAATGGGCGGAGCCACGCCCACTTATTAAGGGGCAAACTTTGAAAGTTTTATGAGTCATAACTCAGAAACCGTTGAAGATATATCGATGAAATTTGGTACACGTGATTTACTTATTTAGGCAAATGTTTTGACGGAAAATTGTCAAAATCGGTTTACGGCCACGCCCACTTTTATATATGTGTATTATATATTACCTAATAAAAACATTTTAAGCGATATCTTTGTCAAATATAAAGATCTATCACTGAAATTTTGTGGCATGAGTCCAACTATGAACATAAAACGAAAACCACAAAAATTTTGGAAAATGGGCGGAGCCACGCCCACTTATTAAGGGGCAAACTTTGAAAGTTTTATGAGTCATAACTCAGAAACCGTTGAAGATATATCGATGAAATTTGGTACACGTGATTTACTTATTTAGGCAAATGTTTTGACGGAAAATTGTCAAAATCGGTTGACGGCCACGCCCACTTTTATATATGTGTATTATAAAGTGACCTAATAAAAACATTTTAAGCGATATCTTTGTCAAATATAAAGATAATTCATTGAAATTTTGTGACATGAGTTCCACAATAGACCGGAAACATAAAATAGACAAATTTTGGAAAATGGGCGTGGCACCGCCTCCTTTTGGACAAAGGGATATACGAGATTTCTTAGCCTTTAACTCGACAAATAATTGAGATATTATGACGAAACTTGGTTTATACACTTTTATAACTTGTGTTAATAGACACGCAAAAATTTATTGAAATCGGTTTATGACCACGCCTACTTTTTAGCAAAGATATTTCTGGAACACCCTGTGGGAATTTGTAACGTGACATCTTTGTAACTAGAATGGAATGAAATTTTGCACAAAGAATAATATTCATATGCTTAGTTGGATGACTGATAAAAATTTAGAAAATGGGCGTGGCTACGCCCACTTTATGCAGCACTCGCTTTATATAAAGTACACCGTGTTTCCATCAAACGCAAACAAACAATGAAAGCATACAGCTGAGTATCTAATTTTCGATTCCACTCGAACTTAGGCTTCCTTACTTGTTTTCTTTTGTTGGTGTTATAATTTTATTATGTATCTATTTCAAGTTTTTGTTTCACATACAATTTTAGTTATCTTTTAGTTATTTAGTTAGTGAATATTATCACCATAGGTGCCTATCTTTATGGCGAAGAAGGACCATAGAAACTCGATGCAATTGTTTGTGGCACTTCACCTTTGCACTCACGAACAGGGGTACCTACGTACGGCGGTATTCCGGGAAGAAATTATAAAAGCGGGAACTTTCGGTTTAAGAAAGGATATAATAATATTTATTTGCTGTGACGTGTGTTGCCTCGCTGGCGGTTTAACAATTGTGTCTTGTGTTTAGTATACTATGTTGACGTTTTGTTTTGCGTGTGGTGTGTTACAATAGGTGTATATGTTAGGTGTGTGGTGTAAATGGATATTGTAAAGTGTGGTGCTATAATGTTTTGCTGTTGAATATGATGCGGCGATGTGACCGGTTGATGTGCAAGAGTTTTAGGTTGAATATTGCTAAGTGATGTGATGTCATATTGGTGTGTGAATGGTAATGTGGCTCTGATGCTGTGAGAATGTGATGCGAGGGGCGGGCGACGGCCAAAGTCATTTGAACAATTTGAAACCAATATCACTCAGAAACATTCCGGGGTTATTCGATTCCACATTTTTCCCCCCTTCTGGTGACCCGGTTAAATAGAGCTCCATCTTTTATCATTATTACCTGGAAGTGATTTTTTCGGTACTAATAAAATAGGAATATTGTACTCTGATATTGATGGTTCTATTAAGTCATCTTGAATTAGTTTATTTACTTATTTATTACTTTCCTCTTTATGTGCTTCTGGTATTCTATAATTTTTTACATAAACTGGATTGTCATCTTTCATATGTACACCCCAGTGCAAAAATGCGTTATATTATTTTCTAGCGCAAAAACGAACTTTCGTACAAACAAAAGACGCGAAAACTCGAAGCGCAAAAACATGCCGACAAAACTTTTTAGTCCGTTTTTTCCCCTAAGATAAAAGGGCAAAAACGAACTAAAACCTTTGTCGACATGTTTTTTCGCTTCGAGTTTTCGCGTCTTTTGTTTGCACGAAAGCTCGTTTTTGCGCTAGAAAATAATATAACGCATTTTTTCACTGGGGTGTACATATAAAGTTTTTGTTTGTAAAAATTGTTAGTAGTTCTGATTCTATTGCAAACATATCAATGTACTAGTATTCTGAACATAATTTATAAAGTTAATTGCTAGCAAATGGTGGGAAATTTTTATTTAACCTTTCTAATTTTTCTTTGTTATTGGCTTAAATTTTCGATTTATTTTTAATTATTATGTAGTCGTCTAAATTTTCTGTGTTTATATCGTAATCATGAATAGTTGCATTTTTAACTGTATTTAAATCTCCATATCTGAACAATCGGTTGTATGGCAGCTATATGTTGTAGTGGTCCGATTTTAACAAATTTCGGTAACATTATTTAGGCCCATATGGGTACAAATACTTCAAAGTTTCATGCCCTTAGATATTTAAATGTAGAAGTTATACCCCAAAATGTCCATATCTGAACAATCGGTTGTATAGCAGCTATATGTTATAGTAGTCCGATCTTGACAAATTACGGTAACATTAATTTGGTCCATATGGGCACAAATACTTCAAAGATTCATGTCCTTAGCTATTTAAATGAAGAAGTTATACCCCAAAATGGCCATATCTGAACAATCGGTTGTATGGCAGCTCTATGTTATAGTGGTCCGATTCGGCCGATTCCGACAAATAATCAGCTTCTCCTAAAAATACACTAACATTCCGAATTTCATGCAGATATCTCAAAAACTGAGGGACTAGTTTGCGATTAAACAGACAGACAGACAGACAGACAGGCGGACGTGGCTTAATCTACTCAGCTCATGATCCTGATCATATTGGTGTATAATTTCGTAGGTCTTCAACGCCTCCTTCTGGTACTTTCACCATTCGTGTTTCGGCACAAAGTTATAATGAGTCAAGTTTTCTCAAGTGGGCCACCTAAAATCGATTTTTCGATATTGTATGGTTTATGGATCAATTTTGAAAGCTAACAAACATTGTAAAATGATCGCAAAAGCGTTTTTGCTAGTTTTGATTTTTCAGCGAGTTATTCGCGGTCAAAGTTTTCTTAACGGTTTTTAATTTTTTTGAATAACTCGGTAACCAATGCTTCGATTCTATTGATTGATTAGGAAACTTATTTAGCAACAAGATGTAGTGGCCAGTTTTTGAAATTTCAAAAATGGCATAACTCAAAAGTTCATTTTTTGAAAATAATCGCGCTTTTTCGCCGTTTTTTCCACGTTCTCATATGTTTAGGAAAAAACACATATCAGCAGTCTATGCGCTTAATATCAGGCTTCATTTTGCAGAAAAGAAATTTTAGTAACTCCGTACTAGACATATACGCCGCCAATTGACGCCGCCGCCATAATCCGTGAAATCGGCGTATCGGCGCGGCGGCGTGCGCTGGCGCGCCATACCCGTATGGAGCGAGATGTATACATATTTTCCTAGTTTTGCTAACTGCTAAAGTTCTTCAAAATTAAAAAAAAAGAACCAATCGACGTGTTTTGACCTCAGGAACACGAAGCTGAATGTGGAAATGTTTTATTTTTTGCCGGTTAAAAGTTATTAACAAAAACTTTGGCTGTTCCCTACTTTACTAGCCTCAGTCTTAAAGAATTTAAGCTACTGGAAAATTTCATTTCGTTGGCTTACATAATTTTTTCTCAGATACGGAAGTTTTCTTTTATTATTTCCAACTTAAATTATACATTTCATTATTTTTATTCATAAAAATTAAATTATTATACAAAAACCACCCCAGAGTCATTGAAGCATGTCCTCTCCGTGTAAGCATCAATATATGGTAATTATTATTTGGTTTTAAAATGAAATAAATGGAGAATTGCAAAATTTTGTCCCTATTATTTTTTCCAACACTGTATATACATATATTTATTTTAAAGTGCCTTATATATATATAAATATGTACATATGTAAATATATGTATGCATGTTTATTAACATACAAAATAAGCAAATGAATTTAAATTTACCCTTAAATATGGATTTGTGTATATTCTTTAATATTTATTTTCTTTATTTTATATTTTAGTTTATGTAACAATTGTTTTTTGCTGTTAATAAAAAAGTTTCAACAATTTAAGGTGGAAATTAGTTTATTTATTCCATTCAGCCAGCGATATTAAGGTAACTAAATCAAATTAATATTTGAATAAGGATTGTGATTTGTAGATTTTGGGCAGGCGCGCCGGCGCGAAAAAACACGCCGGTGTCGCCGCCGCCGCCGAAATGTTTTTGGAATAGCGCCGACGCCGCCGGAATCACTGTCGGCGTATATATCTACTCCGTACCAAAAAAAAGTTACAACGTTTTTAGTGAAGGCCGGTTGGGGGTTAAAATCAATTTTTTTATATTTTTATTTCTTTTCTACTTTACAGCTCAAAAGCACGTTAGGGGGAAATATAGAGCATCAGAAGTCTAAAGTAATGACATATCAATTTTAAAAATCGGATGTAAGATAACAGAATTACAATAAAAAAAACTATTTCCGCGGTATTTCGCGTGATAAAAAAAAAAACTGACCCGAAACTCTATCAACCCCAAGCTTCAAATTTAAGGGCGGACTTTGACTGGTCGGGTCAATTAACCGAGTTTTTCGTTCACAAAATATTCTTTTGTTTCACCTAAAAAAATTAACAAAAATAAAGTATTCAGCAGATCCTAGTAATATTAGGGTTAAAATGTTTGCAATTTAACAGGATAATATTTGGAAAAATAAAGCTTTCCTGATTTTTAAAAATTCTTATAAAAAACCTACTTTCAAATCCAAAGTTTTTGCTTTCGATTGCAAGAAATTAACAATTTTTTCAATTTGACGAGCTCTAGTTCACCAAGTTTTTGCTGTACCACCGCATGTTGTATGTCTTTGGAAGCGTATTTTGATTGTCTTTCGAACATGGTATAGCTTGTGGTTATCGCTTGTAACTTTAGCGCGAAATATTTTTGAATGCAATGATACCCAAAAAACACAAAAATAAAACTTTTTTCAGGTGAGACAAAGGGACATTTTAGGGACGAAAAACTCGGTTAGGTGACCCAACCACGTTAAATCGAAAAAATTTGCAAAAGTCAGCCCCTTCGAAGCTTATGGTTGAGGGGATTAAGGGACGAATTTTGGTTTTGTTTTATAACGCCAAATTCCGCGCATATGGTTTTTTCATTCTAACTTTTTTATTTTACATCCGAATTTTAAAATTGATATGTTATTATTTTAGTCTTGGGACGCTCTATATTTCCCCCTAACGTGCTTTTGAGCTGTAAAGTAGAAAAAAAAACCAGTAAGGAAGCCTAAGTTCGAGTGGAATCGAACATTAGATAATCAGCTGTATGCTTTCATTGTTTGTTTGCGTTTGATGGAAACACGGCGTATTTTATATAAAGATAGTGCTGCATAAAGTGGGCGTAGCCACGCCCATTTTCAATATTTTTATCAGTCATCCAACTAAGCATATGAATATTATTCTTTGTGCAACATTTCATTCCTTTACGACTTCTAGTTACAAAGATGTCACGTTACAAATTCCCAAAGGGTGTTCCAGAAATATCTTTGTTAAAAAGTAGGCGTGGTCATAAACCGATATCAATAAATTTTTGCGTGTCTATTAACCAAGGCTGCTCAACAAAATAAAAAAAATTTGTTTCAATAAACATATAAAAAATATCAAAAATTTATATTTCTTTGCTGCTTATCAAAACCAAAATATTTCCGATTCCAAAATTATCAATAAAATTGTATCACAATTAATTTTGCTAATTTGATATCAAAACAAAATAACAAAAAGGATTTCGTTTTGTTTATGTTTGTTTGTTTGTTGCTAAGATATACATACATATGTATGTACATATGTATGTATGAATACATATTTATATGACAGGTTTTCAGTTTTTTTTTTATAGGCACAGGAAACAAAATTATTTTGGTAATAAATTTTTTGTTTGCAGCAGAAAACAATATTTTTAAACAAATTTTGTTTCGGCAATTATCGAAACGAAAAAAATTTTGATAATTTTTTTGATTTTTGTTGAAGCAGTCTGAATTTTGTTAAATTTTTTATGCTTTTAAAATGAAAAGTTTCAACATAAACAAAATTATTTTTTGTTTATCGTTAAAAATATCAATAAATTTGAGCCCTGCTATTAACACAAGTTGTAAAAGTGTATAAACCAAGTTTCGTCATAATATCTCAATTATTTGCCGAGTTATAGGCTAAGAAATCTCGTATATTCCTTTGTCTAAAAAGAGCCGGTGCCACGGCCATTTTCCAAAAAAATTTTTTTTGTTTCCGGTCTATTGTGGAACTCATGCCACAAAATTTCAATGAATTATATTTATATTTGACAAAGATATCGCTTAAAATGTTTTTATTAGGCCCCTTTATAGTTCCCATATATAAAAGTGGGCGTGGTCGTCAACCGATTTCGCTAAAATTTTCAACATGTATTACCACAAGTAATAAAAGTGTACCTACACACCAAGTTTCGTCATTATATATCAATTATTTGTCGAGTTATGGGCTCAGAAATCTCGTATATTCCAACTTCTAAAAAGAGGCGGTGCCACGCCCATTTTCCCAAAATTTTTGTGTTTTTAGTTTTATGTCCGCAGTTGGACTCCTACCATACAATTTCATTGATATATCTTTATATTTGACAGAGATATAGCTTAAAATGTTTTTATTGGGACACTTTATAATACCCATATATAAAGTGGGCGTGGTCGTCAACCGATTTTGGCAATTTTTAGTTCAAACATTTGCCTAAGTAAGTATATCACGCATACCGAATATTATCGATATATCTTCAACGGTTTCTGAGTTATGACTCATTAAACTCAAATGTTTACCCCTTAATAAGTGGGCGTGGCACCGCCCGTTTTCCAAAGTTTTTGTGTTTTTCGTTTTATGTCCATAGTTGGACTCCTGCCACAAAATTTCAGTGATAGATCTTTATATTTGACAGAGATATCGCTTAAAATGTTTTTATTAGGCCCCTTTATAGTTCACATATATAAAAGTGGGCGTGTCCGCCAACCGATTTTGACAATTTTCCGTCAAAACGTTTGTCTAAGTAAGTAAATAACGCGTACCAAATTTCATCGATATATCTTCGACGGTTTCTGAGTTATGACTCATAAAACTTTCAATGTTTGACCCTTATTAAGTGGGCGCGGCACCGCCCATTTTCCAAAATTTCTTCAAATTTCTTCTTAGGGGCCTGAGCTCAACACGTGGGTAAAATTTCATCGCTCCAGCTATATTAGTGACTGAGATACCAAATTTCCGATTTTTTCTATATAGGAAAAGTGGGCGTGGTCATGGTCCGATTTCGCCCATTTTCAATACCAACCGTCCCAGTCTCGATACCAACTTGCATTTCAAATTTCATCAAAGTATCTAAATTTTTGCGCGAGTTAGAGTGTTTACAGACGGACGGACGGACGGACGGACGGACGGACATGGCTCAATCGATTTCTCTTTTCACCCTGATCATTTTGATATACATAAGTCTATATCTATCTCGATTATTTCATTCTGTTAAAATCCACCGTTATGTGATTAAAACTATAATACTCTGTGTACTAGTACAGCTGAGTATAATAAAAATATAAATAAATTGATTTTAACCCCCAACCGGCCCTCACTAAAAACGTTGTAACTTTTTTTTGGTACGGAGTTACCAAAATTTCTTTTCTGCAAAATGAAGCCTGATATTAAGCGCATAAACTGCTGATTGGTGTGTTTTCCTAAACCTATGAGAACGTGGAAAAAAACGGCGAAAAAGCGCGATTATTTTAAAAAAAAATGAACTTTTGAGTTATGCCAATTATTATTATTGAAATTTCAAAAACTGACCACTACATCTTGTTGCTAAATAAGTTTCCTAACTAATCCCGAAAAAATCAACAGAATCGAAGCATTGGTTACCGAGTTATTCAAAAAAATTAAAAACCGTTAAGAAAACTTTGACCGCGAATAACTCGCTGAAAAATCAAAACTAGCAAAAACGCTTTCGCGATCATATTACAATGTTTGTTAGCTTTCAAAATTGATACATAAACCATACAATATCGAAAAATTGATTTTAGATGGCCCACTTGAGAAAACTTGACTCAATACCATTTCATTCCCATGAAAAATTATTTGTTGCTTAATATATCGACGCTTCCAAGCAATACTGTCTGAAGTCTGAAAAATGTGTTTTGCAGGGGAAGCTCTCAAAGTTTAAATTCGATATGAGACTTCAGTTGTATGCTAAGTATATCTTCGCTTGTAACTTCTATTTGGATTGAAAAGTCAATACCAAAACTCAATACCATTTAAGTTAGGGTACGCTTTATATAAAACCATAAGAAGCAAGTAAGGAAGCCTAAGTTCGAGTGGAATCGAACATTAGATGCTCAGCTGTATGCTTTAATTATAGGTTTGCGTTTGATGAAAACACGTAGGTGATTCACAAAGTGTCATAAATAGGGTAGCTAAAAATATGCACGAAAAATTTCAAAATATGCATGCTAGTATGCCCGAAAAATAACTGAAATATGCTCGTAAATATGCACGAAAAAATCTCATAATATGCATATATGCCTAAACAAATACTTGAAATATGCTCAAAAAATGTATGTATTTCATTTCAAGCTTACATTTTTTTAACGAATTTTGCAAAGTAATAATAATATAAGAATTGAAACGTACAATTCACATTTTTCCCATTTAAAAAATTTGTTTTAAATACTATAAAATACTTTTACTTAATTTTAGATTTGTATTTATGTAAATACATGAGATCTTTTTACAAAGCAAGGGAAACCATTCCATTAATATTGCGCAGGGTTGCATTGAACTATTATAAGTTTTACTGTATTTTCCAGGGTAAATTTTTAGTTTCTTTCCGAGAAAAAACTCTTGTATGCGGAAAACGATTAATATTGACCGTGTAGCATCGAAATTTTGAAATCCGCAATCCGGATCGCAATATTGACAACACGGATTGACTGTGTAGCATGAAAATTTTGCGACCCATCAAATTGAATTAAAAGTGAAAGTGTGAAAAGGACGGAAGTAAAATATTTTAAACCTCAGAGCGAAAAAAATATCGCAATATTCATATTGAACGTGTAGCACTAGCCTGCGATTCTTCAGATCATCAATATGGATCGCGATCCAAATATCGCGATTCATATTGACAGTGTAGCGTATGCCTATGTATGTCGATACATATTGCATATTATTGTTCCCTTCATCGGAGCAAAGATTTTTTTTTACTCTGGGTTTGCTTCGAGGCTCTGATCAACAGTCAAATAGCCTTGTTTGTATGCATAGAAAAACTTAGTGTTTGGCGTGGTGAATTTTTATATGGGAAAATGCTCCGCTCCGGGGTCTAGATCCAATAGTTAAATAGCCTTGCTAGTGATGGGCGAGTCCGAGATGTTTAGACAATCGAGAGAATCGCCATCGTTGCAAAATCACAATCGAGTCAAAAGTTGACTCGCTCCTCGACTGCACAATCGAGATGTTTTTGCGATTGTTCCGAGTCAGCGAGTCGGGGGTTGTTTCGATGACATCTCGACTACACAACCGAGATGTTTTTGCGATTGTTCCGAGTCAGCGAGTCGGAGGTTGTTTCGATGACATCTCGACTACACAAGCGAGATGTTTTTGCGACTGTTCCGAGTCGGCGGGCCGGCTGTTGTTTTGATGATTTGTTTTAGTTGATAAAATAAACTGAATGAGTGTTGTTGATGAAGAAAGTAGGATTGTTAATGGAAGTGAGGCAAATACATATGTAAATAAATGAACCAAATTGAAAAATATGCTATATATAGACGCTGCATTTTTGCAATCACAATTAAAGTGTGTCGTGCTTAATAAATACAATTAATTATTTAAACATTAATACATTAATAAATTTTCTGAAGTGAGACGCTTACGAAACAAATTAATTTTACGAGCAGTAACAACGGCAATAGATTTGTACCACTGTATACTTTTTTAAGCAATTTTGATATTCAAGCGGCAACAAAAAATGTTATGTATTTTTTGCAGCGAGTCCGAAATGTAGGGTTGCTTTGAAAACGAGAGGAATCATTGGCGAGTCCGAGATGTTTTAGCGATTGTTTCGACTGACGGCCATTTACGACTTGACTCGAATACGAACGAAAACCATCGAGAGCATTCGAGATGTTTCAACAATCGAGAGAATGGAATAAAACATCTCGGACTCGCCCATTACTAGCCTTGCTTGTATGTATACGCAACTGTCTGAATTAACCACAGATAAGATGTTTCCAGCTTAATATTTTTCGATATTGCTCGATTAAGTGCTAAAATATACCACAATAAGCACGAAATGCATTTTGACCGTAAATATGCATTTTATGTCGAAATATGCATTTGCATATGCAATATGCATTTGCATATTTTTAGCTTCCCTAGTCATAAAGTCATATGTCATATTAAAATATTGTACGGAAATAGTTATAAAATACTTTTCCGAAGCCCTGTGAAGAAGTAAACAAAAACAGATGATCAAATACGACGACCCAAAAACATATCGTGCAGAGTTGTATTTATTTAGTACACATATAGCGTAGAATGCAACCACAAAATATTATGACATATGACGATATGACACAATATGACAGGTTGTGAATCCCCTAACGGTGTATTTTATATAATGCGAGTGTCGCATAAAGTGGGCGTAGCAAAATGTCATTCCTTTATGACTTCTAGTTACAAAGATGTCACGTTACAAATTCTCAAAGGGTATTCCAGAAATATCTTTGTTAAAAGGTAGGTGTGGTCATAAGCCGATTTCACTAAATTTTTGCGTATCTATTACCACAAGTTATAAAAGTGTATACACCAAGTTTCGCCATAATACATATATGAATTATTTGTCGAGTTATTGGCTCTGAAATCACATAGATTCCTTTGTCTAAAAAGAGGCGGTGCCATGACCATTTTCCAAAATTTTTCTGTTTTTTGCTTTCGGTCTATTGTGGAATTCGTGCCACAACGAAGTGTCTTTATATTTGACAAAGATATCGCTCAATATATTTTTATTAGGCCCCTTTATACTTCCCATATATAAAATTGGGCGTTGCCGTCAACCGATTTTGGCAATTTTTCGTCCAAACATTTCCCTAAGTAAATAGATCACGCATACCAAATTCCATCGATATATCAGCTACGGTTTCTGAGTTATGACATATAAAACTTTCAATGCTTGCCCCTTAATAAGTGAGCTTGGCAGCGCCCATTTTCCAAAATTTCACCATATTTCTTTCTAAGGGACTGAGCTCTTTACGGGGGTGAAATTTTATCACTGCAGCTATATCTATTAGTGACTTACATATCAAATTTCCGATTTTTTGTATATAGGAAAAGTGGGCGTGGTCATGGTCCGATATCGCCCATTTTTAATACCAACCGTCCCAGTCTTGATACCAACTTCATTTCCAAATTTCATCAAAATATTTCAATTTTTGCGCGAGTTAGGGTGTTTACAGATGGACGGACGGACATGGCTCTATCGTTTTCTCTTTTCACCCTGATCATTTTGATATATATGTCTATATGTCTATGTCTATCTCGATTGTTTCATTCTGTTACAATCCACCATTATGAAATAAAAATTATAATACTCCGTGTGCTAGTACAGCTGAGTATAATAAATAATAGCTTAAAAAAGCTAAAAAACACGCTTTAATCTTAAAAATCGTACTAAAAATTGAGAAATAATTTAATTAGAAACAAAATGATTAACGAAAACATAAGTATTTAAGGAAAAGCGTGGGGTGCTCAGTATGTCAAAAAATATTTAAAATCGGTGTTTTTTTACTAATAATTTTATTTTGACTTTTTTGAGATTTCATATATCGTACTCTTTAATTTCGCAACTAGGTATATTTTTGTACTAGTCGTACGAATCGAATATTTTCATGTTCAAATATTATGGAGCCGCTTTTCCTTAAATACTTATATTTTCGTTCGTCATTTTGTTTCTAATTAAATTATTTCTCAACTTTTAGTACGATTTTTAAGATTAAAGCGTGTTTTTTAGTTTTTTAAGCTATTATTTATTTTTAACTTTTTAGTGAAATTTTTCATTAAAGGATGTTTTATGCGGACGCAAGAATAAAAGTAAAAAGAAGTCTGATGGGATGTGGTGTTCTCCGAAATAGATCTACATACATATGTATTTATAACTTCTACCAAAAATCCCAATATGCAGTGAAGTAAACTAGCTTATTATGCAATATTTTCCAAACCCTTTTATTCAAGGTTTTCCAAACTAGTTTGGAAATACAAAATTTCCCAAACGTTTTGTTATATTTTACAATCAGAAAGTGAAGAGAAGTTGAGGTGAAGCATTTGAAAAGAACAAAAAAAAAAAGAAACCTGATTGAATAAATTCGAATTTAGACAACAAAGTTCCGAATACGCTTGTAGCGTAATGGTGAGGTATGCTGCCTACGGACCAATGAGCTCAGGTTCGAGTTCCGAGTGGCGAATTTTTTTTTTTTTTTTATTTTTATTTTTTTGTTTTTAGAGAAATTTTTTTCACCTCACGTTTACAAAAGATTGTATAAAAATTGCTTTCCAAACGTGAAATGCTATTATAGAATTAGGGTTCCTTTTCGTTGATTCAGCAATTAGTATTAAATGAATTACAAACAAAACCAGTTCTTGCTTTGCATACGTAAGTATGTACATGCGGCTGATTTCATTGCAAATACAACAAACCCAAATCAGAAAGCTTCAAGCTTCATTTTTGAGTGAATTTATGCATTGAGTTTATCGCCATCGCTATGAGCGATCGCTGGCTGTTGTGCGTTAGTTCGCTCGTTATTTGAGTGGTTATACGTTTTTCTTTGAACATTTGTTTGTGATTTGAGAAGAATGTATTTTTGAGCGTTCGTGAGTGAGTTTTTCCGTACCCTGAAAGCTTGTTACTTATTGGCTTATATACGGGAGTGAATTGAAATTCATAGAGGCTATTTTGAGGAAAGGTAACTTAAAAGCCGCAATGAAGCATGAAGTATAATGTTGAATGTCCTACTATATGATGCCGTTGGGCTGTTGATGTCATGTTTCGAATCCGGAGGAGAATAGAAATAATAGAGAGAACACAATAAAAGTGAATGTTTGAAAGATATAATAATTTAGTTAAATGTTACAGCTTTTAGGATGGGATGAAGTTACATACATACATACATACATACATACATACAGGTGAAGCTAATAAAAGCGTGTTAAAAATAAAAACTTGCTACGTGGTTTTTCATGGCAAGCTCTCAAAGTTTTTATTCTGTAAAAATCTCGAATTTTATTATAGGTACACTTTTGCTTATAACTTTTGATTTGATTGTCCGATTTATACCAAAATTTGACAGCATCCAGATTAAGACACGTCATACTTGAAGATACGAATACTAAGTCGACTTATTACAGTATTGTTTGGAAGCGTCGATATGGCGCGCACTATGCTGCTTATATTAATTTTTCTGACAGTAACCTAATTTAAATTAGAGGGGACAACAAAATAGCGTTTTTATAATTTAGGATAAGCGGAAAAATCCAATAAGCTCATACAGCGATGATAGATGTGATAGCTATTTCGAAGAAAAACCACTTTCCTTGTTTTTTCGTTTTGTTTGAGAATGACCCATGTACGAGCATAATAGATTTCCTTTTCAAAAAGGCAAATTCTAATAACCGCATTAAAAAAAAAATTCAATAGTCGCCTTTTCTTTTGAAAATTCGGGACATCAAATATCACTTTTGTCATTTTTTGCATTTTTTTCTTAGAATTAATCGTAGATTCCGAATATGCCATAACATTTTTCGAAATAAAATCACTCCGCCCTAATAAACATATCTTTATTTAACTCCTGTTAATAAAATTTCTAGGGCACATCGCTAGCACTTTATTTATTTTCTTATTTTATTCATTACACAAATTGATTACAGAGTAAAAGCGGTTTTTTTGTAAAATAACGCATTTCTCCAAAATCTGTAAAAAAAATTATATATAAATTTACCTCTGCTCTCCTGAAAATGCTTAAAACACAATTAGGTGGTTATATCTTGTAACCACAGCATACTTATGATCACACATACATACATATATGTAAATAAAAAATATCGATTGGTAATA
The DNA here is from genome assembly GCA_960531455.1 of Urophora cardui. Lineage (NCBI taxonomy): Eukaryota > Metazoa > Arthropoda > Insecta > Diptera > Tephritidae > Urophora > Urophora cardui. Next base: position 19,247,876 of record OY482675.1, on the reverse strand, counting down.
GATACCGGCAAATCAGTTTTAGGGAGATTATATAATCGATATACCCGCGTCATGGCCGATGAATAATAATTATCACTGTACTTTGACATAAGAAACGACCTATAAAGAAAGAACACTGCTCAGTTTTTCCACAGATTATACCAGCCAGTTAGATTGTTCGCTTCGCACTAATTTTTGACTCGCATCGCAAGAAGAACACGTTAACTCTGCTGTACATACATATCTATGAGTTCGTAAACTACCATTCGAAAATATTCTGTTATAAGCATTGCAGGGAGGGTAAAATATAAACGCAAAGAAAAAGACATAAAGCAGCGGGTTTGACAAAACCCAGTTGGAAAAGGTAATGTATAGGTTCATGTATATGCCCAGTAACAATACATTACTTCTTCAAGGAGTCGTAAATCAGTCCATGTCTTAGGAAGGTAATGTATCGCTTGCTTCCTTACCCCTTACATTACCTTTCATGTAACAAAAGATGTAAGTATGTATGTGTTGTAAAAGCTAAACCCGTTTTAAATCAGAAGTCCGTACAGTCCGCCGGCCCATTGTTTTCGAAATATAAGCATTTAAATTTGAAAAACCTGCCGACATTAATCACACTTTTCTCAAAAAACTTGTATTGAAAATATGACTCGCTACCGGGAGTATTTTTATACTCAGCTGCCCTAGTACACAGAGTATTATAATTTTAATTTCATAACGGTGGATTGTTACGCTATGAAATAATCGAGAGAGATATAGACTTATCAACATGATCAGGATGAAAATAGAAATCGATTGAGCCCAATTTTATATATGGATATTGTAAAGGGGCAAAATAAAAACAATTTGAGCGATATCTTTGTGAAATATAAAGATCTCTCATTTAAATTTTGTGGCGTGATTCCAACTACAGACATAAAACAAAAAGCACAAAAATTTAGGAAAATGGGCGTGGCACCGCCTCCTTTTAGAAGCAGGAATATGCGAGATTTCGGAGCCCATAACTCGACAAATAATTGATATATTATGACGAAACTTGGTAGAAATAATTTTATGGCATGAGGCAATACATGTTCAAATTTTTAGCGAAATCGGTTATTGGAATCTATGAGTTATACAAAAATTCTGAGAATTCGAGAAAACTTTTTGAAAATTTTTGAAATTTCCTCGAATTTTCAGAATTTTTGTATAAGCTTGGAGACACTGATTTCAACATTTTCCATAGAAAAATTACGTATATTTTTATGAGAAATTAGCAAATTAGTGTTATATAGCTAATGAATTTTATGCATCTGGAGCATTTTGTCCATTCTTTAATGGAACTGGGGCACCTCCAAATAAAGGACAAGGCCAATAATATTTTGCAGTCTTACTTCTGTACTAGAAAGGCAACTTTCTGCAGGTAGTGCAATAATGATTTCAAAAAAGCACCAATTCACTCCACCATAATGACCACGCCTACTTTTTAACAAAGACATTTCTGGAACACCCTTTGGAAATTTGTAACATGCCATCTTTGTAACTAAAAGTCATAAAGGGATGAAATTTTTTGCTAACAAGAATATTTATACGTTTAGTCAGATGATTGATACGAATTTTCAAAATGGGCGTGGCTACGCCCACTTTATGCGGCACGGGCTTTATATAAAATGCACCATATTTCCACCAAACGTAAAAAAACTATGGAAGCATACAATATTTGGTTCCACTCGAACTTAGGCTTCCTTTCTTGTTTTTTTTTTTAATTTTTGATACCTTTAGTCATAATTTGGTTCGGAAAATTAACGAGGACTTCAATATAGAGCTCTTTTAATTGTGATTCCTTGGCAGGGTCTCCATATATGGGTCCAAACGTAGACCCAGATGATCCTCGAATGTTTCTGAGCGATATTGGTATCAAATTAAAGGTCTTGAAGGGGACTTCAACATAGATGACTCCGAAAATTTGGGAATCATGGCTCCAATATAGATATCTCTTCGATGTAATGCTCAATCTGGTTTCCTAAGTAAAGGGAAGATGAAAAGGAAAAAGAAAGTGGAATGGAATTGGAATGGGAAAGGGAGAGGGGAAGGAAACGAAAATAGAAAGGGGTGGGAAAGGGTGAGAGAGAGATTGGGGGAGGTAAAGAGAGACGCATAGAAGGGGGAGAGAAAAGGAGAGGTAAGGAAAGCGATAGGGAAGAGAAAAGGAAAAGAAAACGGAAATGAAAGAGAAAACACCAAAGAAAAATTTTCTAATTAGTAAAAATCCAATTATTGGGTTTTTTAACACGCTTTTATTAGCTTCACCTGTATGTATGTATGTATGTATGTAACTTCATCCCATCCAAAAAGTTGCAACGTTTAACTCAATTATTATTTTTTTGAAACATTCGCTTTACTTTTATTGTGTTCTCTCCTCTATTATTTCTATTCACGTCCGGATTCGAATCATGACATCACCATGAAATTTAACCCAACGACATCATATAGTGGGACATTCAACATTATATTCCATGCTTCATTGAGGCTTTTAAGTTACCTTTCTTCAAAATAGCCTCTATGAATTTCATTCAATTCACTCCCGTATGCAAGCCAATAAGTAACAAGCTTTCTGTTTTGTTGTTGTTGTATTTGCAAAGAAAAAACAACATGTACATACATACGTATGCGAAGCAAGAACTGGTTTTGGTTGTTCAAATTCTATTTATAGCACTTATAGCACGGTTGCCGAACTTGGTAATTACCAAAATAGGTTATTTTTTCGCTGTTGGTTCCTTGGTAACTTTCACATGTGTTTGGCAATTTTTATTTTCAAGAAGTTGTTTACTATTTTTGGTATACAAGAAAAATATGGAAGTGATTATAGGACAAATGAGAATATTTTGGAGCGCTGACTGTTCATTGTGAATATGCACAGGCAAATAAAGAAGAGCATATCTCCGATTAAAAACTGAAATAGTTTTGCTTCGATACACATAGTACATATTTTTCCGTTTAGGCTTAATTTTTGAGCTCTCATGACCAGTGTTTTTTTTTATAAAGAAAAAATTTATCTGAAAAATTAATATTTTTGGTAGAAGTTATAAATACATATGTACACTTCGACTGATGTAGATCTATTTCGGAGATCACCACATCCCTTCATCAGACTTCTTTTTATACTCAGCTGTACTAGTACACAGAGTATTATAGTTTTAATCACATAACGGTGGATTGTAACAGAATGAAATAATCGAGATAGATATAGACTTATATATATCAAAATGATCAGGGTGAAAAGAGAAATCGATTGAGCCATGTCTGTCCGTCCGTCCGTCCGTACGCACGATAACTCGCGTAAAAATTGAGATATTTTGATGAAATTTGAAATGCAAGTTGGCATCGACACTGGGACGGTTAGTATTGAAAATAGGCGAAATCGGACCATGACCACGCCCACTTTTCCTATATAGAAAAAATCGGAAATTTGGTATCTCAGTCACTAATATAGCTGGAGCGATGAAATTTTACCCACGTGTTGAGCTCAGGCCCCTAGGAAGAAATTTGATGAAATTTTGGAAAATGGGCGGTGTCACGCCCACTTATTAAGGGTCAAACACGGAAAGTTTTATATGTCATAACTCAGAAACCATTGGAGATATATAGATGAAATTTGGTATGCGTGATTTAATTACTTAGGCAAACATTTTGATGGAAAATTGTTAAAATCGGTTGACGGCCACGCCCACTTTTATATATGTGAACTATAAAGGGGCCTAATAAAAACATTTTAAGCGATATCTCTGTCAAATATAAAGATATATCATTGAAATTTTATGGCAGCAGTCCACCTGCGCCCACTTATTAAGGGGCAAATATTGAAAGTTTTATAAGCTATAACTCAGAAACCGTTAAAGATATATCTATGAAATTTGGTACGCATGATATATTTACTTAGGCAAATGTGTGGACGAAAAATCACCAAAATCGGTTGACGACCACGCCCACTTTTATATATGTGTATTATAAAGTGGCCTAATAAAAACATTTTAAGCGATATCTTTGTCAAATATAAAGATAATTCATTGAAATTTTGTGACATGAGTTCCACAATAGACCGGAAACATAAAATAGAGAAATTTTGAAAAATGGGCGTGGCACCGCCTCTTTTTAGAAGCTGGAATATACGAGATTTCTTAGCCTATAACTCGACAAATAATTGAGATATTATGACGAAACTTGGTTTATACACTTTTATGACTTGTGTTAATAGACGCGCAAAAATTTATTGAAATCGGTTTATGACCACGCCTACTTTTTAACAAAGATATTTCTAGAACACCCTTTGGTAATTTGTAACGTGACATCTTTGTAACTAGATGTGATAAAGGAATGAAGTTTTGCACAAAAAAAAAATTTTGTAAATGGGCGCGGCTACGCCCACTTTATGCAGCACTTGCTTTATATAACAAGTAAGGAAGCCTAAGTTCGAGTGGAATCGAACATTAGATACTCAGCTGTATGCTTTCATTGTTTGTTTGCGTTTGATGGAAACACGGTGTAGGTACTTTCTATAAAGCAAGTGCTGCATAAAGTGGGCGTAGCCACGTCCATTTTCAACATTTTTATCAGTCATCCAACTAAGCATATGAATATTATTCTTTGTGCAAAATTTCACTCCTTTATGACTCTAGTTACAAAGATGTCACGTTACAAATTCCCAAAGGGTGTTCCAGAAATATCTTTGTTAAAAAGTAGGCGTGGTCATAAACCGATTTCAATAAATTTTTTCGTGTCTATTAACACAAGATATAAAAGTGTATAAACCAAGTTTCGTCATAATATCTCAATTATTTGTCGAGTTATAGGCTAAGAAATCTCGTATATTCCTGTTTCTAAAAAGAGGCGGTGCCACGCCCATTTTCCAAAATTTTTGTGGTTTTCGTTTTATGTCCGCAGTTGGACTCCTGCTATAAAATTTCAATGATATATCTTTATATTTGACAGAGATATCGCTTAAAATGTTTTTATTAGGCCACTTTATAATACCCATATTTAAAAGTGGGCGTGGTCGTCAACCGATTTCGCTAAAATTTTTAACATGTATTACCACAAGTAATAAAAGTGTACACACCAAGTTTCGTCATTATATATCAATTATTTGTCGAGTTATGGGCTCAGAAATCTCGTATATTCCAGCTTCTAAAAAGAGGCGGTGCCACGCCCATTTTCCAAAATTTTTACGGTTTTGTCTTATGTTCGTAGTTAGACTCCTGCCATAAAATTTTAATGATATATCTTTATATTTGACAGAGATATCGCTTAAAATGTTTTTATTAGGTCACTTTATAAGACCCATATATAAAAGTGGGCGTGGTCGTCAACCGATTTTGGAAATTTTTCGTCCAAACATTTGCCTAAGTACATATATCACGCGTACTAAATTTCATTGATATATCTTCAATGGTTTCTGAGTTATGACTCATAAAACTTTCAATATTTGCCACTTAATAAGTGGGCGTGGCACCGCCCATTTTCCTAAATTTTTGTGCTTTTTGTTTTATGTACATAGCTGGACTCATGCCACAAAATTTCAGTGATAGATCTTTATATTTGACAGAGATATCGCTTAAAATGTTTTTATTAGGCCCCTTTATAGTTCCCATATATAAAAGTGGGCGTGGCCGTCAACCGATTTTGGCAATTTTCCGTCAAAACATTTGTTTAAGTAAGTAAATCACGCATACCAAATTTCATCGATATATCTTCAACAGTTTTTGAGTTATGACTCATAAAGCTTTCAATGTTTGCTCCTTAATAAGTGGGCGTGGCACCGCCCATTTTCCAAAATTCCATCAAATTTCTTCTTAGGGGCCTGAGCTCAACACGTGGGTAAAATTTCATCACTCTAGCTATATTAGTGGCTGAGATACCAGATTTCCGATTTTTTCTATATAGGAAAAGTGGGCGTGGTCATGGTCCGATTTCGCCCATTTTCAATACCAACCGTCCCAGTGTCGATACCAACTTGCGTTTCAAATTTCATCAAAATATCTCAATTTTTGCGCGAGTTAGAGTGTTTACAGACGGACGGACGGACAGACGGACGGACGGACGGACGGACGGACGGACATGGCTCAATCGATTTCTCTTTTCACCCTGATCATTTTGATATATATAAGTCTATATCTATCTCGATTATTTCATTCTGTTACAATCCACCGTTATGTGATTAAAACTATAATACTCTGTGTACTAGTACAGCTGAGTATAAAAAGTACCTAGTCCGTGTTTCCATCAAACGCAAACAAACAATGAAAGCATACAGCTGAGTATCTAATGTTCGATTCCACTCGAACTTAGGCTTCCTTACTTGTTATACTCAGCTGTACTAGTACACAGAGTATTATAGTTTTGATTTCCTAACGGTGGATTGTAACAGAATGAAATAATCGAGATAGATATAGACTTATATATATCAAAATGATCAGGGTGAAAAGAGAAATCGATTGAGCCATGTCCGTCCGTCTGTCCGTCTGTCCGTCTGTCCGTCTGTCCGTCTGTCCGTCTGTCCGTCTGTGAGCACGATAACTCGCGCAAAAATTGAGATATTTTGATGAAATTTGAAATGTAAGTTGGTATCAAGACAGGAACGGATGGTATTGAAAATGGGTGAAATCGGACCATGACCACGCCCACCTCCCCTATATAGTAAAAATCGGAAATTTTTTATCTCGGTCACTAATAGAGCTAGAGTGATAAAATTTCACACACGTATTGAGCTCGGGCCCTTATGAAGAAATATGGTGAAATTTTGGAAAATGGGCGGTGCCACGCCCACTTATTAAGGGGCAAACATTGAAAGTTTTATGAGTCATAACTCAGAAACCGTTGAAGATATATCGATGAAATTTGATAGGCGTGATATACTTACTTAGGCAAATGTTTGGACGAAAAATTGCCAAAATCGGTTGACGACCACGCCCACTTTTATATATGGGTATTATAAAGTGACCTAATAAAAGCATTTTAAGCGATATCTCTGTCAAATATAAAGATATATCATTGAAATTTTATGGAAGGTGTCCAATTATGGACATAAAACAAAAAATACAAAAATTTTAGAAAATGGGCGTGGCACCGCCTCCTTTTAGAAGCAGGAATATACGAGATTTCTGAGCCCATAACTCGACAAATAATCGATATATTATGACGAAACTTGGTCTATACACTTTCACTACTTGTAGTAATACATGTTCGAAATTTTAGCGAAATCGGTTGACGACCACGCCCACTTTTATATATGGGTATCATAAAGTGGCCTAATAAAAACATTTTAAGCGATATCTTTGTCAAATATAAAGATAATTCATTGAAATTTTGTGGCATGAGTTCTACAATAGATCGGAAACAAAAAATAGAAAAATTTCGGAAAATGGGCGTGGCACCGCCTCTTTTCAGACAAAGGAATCAACGAGATTTCAGAGCCCACAACTCGACAAATAATTGAGATATTATGACGAAACTTGGTTTATACACTTTTATAACTTGTGTTAATAGACACGCAAAAATTTATTGAAATCGGTTTATGACCACGCCTACTTTTTAACAAAGATATTTCTGGAACACCCTTTGGGAATTTGTAACAAGACTTCTTTGTAACTAGAAGTCATAAAGGAATGAAATTTTGCACAAAGAATAATATTCATATGCTTAGTTGGATGACTGATAAAAATGTTGAAAATGGGCGTGGCTACGCCCACTTTATGCAGCACTCGCTTTATATAAAATACAACGTGTTTTCATCAAACGCAAACAAACAATGAAAGCATACAGCTGAGTATCTAATGTTCGATTCCACTCGAACTTAGGCTTCCTTACTTGTTTTACTAATATTTATACTCAGCTGTACTAGTACACAGAGTATTATAGTTTTAATCACATAACGGTGGATTGTAACAGAGTGAAATAATCGAGATAGATATAGACTTATATATATCAAAATGATCAGGGTGAAAAGAGAAATCGATTGAGCCATGTCCGTCCGTCCGTCCGTCCGTCCGTCTGTCCGTCCGTCCGTCTGTAAACACTCTAACTCGCGCAAAAATTGAGATATTTTGATGAAATTTGAAATGCAAGTTTGTATCGAGACTGGGACGGTTGGTATTGAAAATGGGCGAAATCGGACCATGACCACGCCCACTTTTCCTATATAGAAAAAATCGGAAATTTGGTATCTCAGTCACTAATAAAGCTGGAGCGATGAACTTTTACCCACGTGTTGAGCTCAGGCCCCTAGGAAGAAATTTTATGACATTTTGGAAAATGGGCGGTGCCACGCCCACTTATTAAGGGTCAAACCTTGCAAGTTTTATATGTCATAACTCAGAAACCATTGAAGATATATCGACAAAATTTGGTATGCGTGATTTACTTACTTAGGCAAACGTTTGGACGGAAAATAGTTAAAATCGGTTGACGGCCACGCCCACTTTTATATATTTGTATTATAAAGTGACCTAATAAAAACATTTTAATCCATATCTCTGTCAAATATAAAGATCTATCATTGAAATTTTGTCGCCTGAGTCCAACTATGGCCATAAAACAAAAAACACAAAAATTTTGGAAAACGGGCGGTGCCACGCCCACTTATTAAGGGGCAAACATTGAAAGTTTTATGAGTCATAAATCAGAAACCGTTGAAGGTATATCGATGAAATTTGGTACGCGTGATACAATTACCTAGTCAAATATTTGGACGAAAAATTTCCGAAATCGGTTGACGGCCACGCCCACTTTTAAATATGGGAAACAAAAAGTGACCTAATAAAACATTTTAAGCGATATCTCTGTCAAATATAAAGATATATCATTGAAATTTTATAGCAGGAGTCCAACTGCGGACATAAAACGAAAAACACAAAAATTTTGGCAAATGGGCGTGGCACCGCCCTTTTTATAAACATGAATATACGAGATTTCTGAGCCCATAACTCGACAAATGATTTATATATAATGACTAAACTTGGTGTGTACACTTTTATTACTTGTGGTAATACATGTTGAGAATTTTAGCGAAATCCGTTGACGACCACGCCCACTTTTATATATGGGTATTATAAAGTGACCTAATAAAAACATTTTAAGCGATATCTTTGTCAAATGTAAAGATAATTCATTCAAATTTTGTGGTATGATTTCTACAATAGACCGGAAACAACAAATAGAAAAATTTTGGAAAATGGGCGTGGCACCGCCTCTTTTTAGACAAAGGAATATACGAGATTTCTTAGCCTATAACTCGACAAATAATTGAGATATTATGACGAAACTTGGTTTATACACTTTTATAACATGTGTTAATAGTCACGCAAAAATTTATTGAAATCGGTTTATGACCACGCCTATTTTTGAAGAAAGATATATCTGGAACACTCTTTGGGAATTTGTAACGTGACATCTTTATAACTAGAAGTCATAAAGGAATGAAATTTTGCACAAAGAATAATATTCATATGCTTAGTTGGATGACTGATACAAATTTAGAAAATGGGCGTGGCTACGTCCACTTTATGCAGCACTCGCTTTATATTAAGTGCACCGTGTTTCCATCAAACGCAAACAAACAATGAAAGCATACAGCTGAGTATCTAATGTTCGATTCCACTCGAACTTAGGCTTCCTTACTTGTTTTATTTTGACTTTTTTCATATATCGTACTCTTTAATTTCGCAACTAGGTATATTTTTGTACTAGTTGTACGAATCGAATATTTTCATGTTCAAATGTTATTGAGCAACCCACGCTTTTCCTTAAATACTTATATTTTCGCTCATTATTTTGTTTCTAATTAAATTATTTCTCAATTTTTAGTACGATTTTTAAGATTAAAGCGTGTTTTTTAGTTTTTTTTAAGCTATTATTTATTAAGAGCAGCGGTAACCTCTCGGCAGTGGGCGGCATACCCTCCGAGTGTATTTCTGCCATTAAAAAGCTTCTCACAAGAAATGCATTCGCCGTTCGGAGCCGGCATGAAACTGTAGGTCCACCCAATTAGTAGGGGAAAAAAAGAGCACACCTCGAATTGGGAGAGAAGCTCGGTCATAAAACTCGTCAGAGTTATAATAGCGCCATTTTATTATTATTATTATAGTGAGCGCTATGATCGTAATTTTATTCTAGTATACCTTACCCCTTCGCTAACATTTACATGCATGCTTTCGCAGACATGTTTGAACAAGTAAGGAAGCCTAAGTTGGAGTGGAATCGAATATTAGATACTCAGCTGTATGCTTTCATTGTTTGTTTGCGTTTATGGAAACACGGTGTATTTTATATAAAGCGAGTGCCGCATAAAGTGGGCGTAGCCAAGCCCAATTTCAATCATCCAGCTAAGCATATAAATATTATAGGTAGTGCAAAATTTCATCCCTTTAGGACTTTTAGTTACAGAGATGTCACGTTACAAATTCCCAAAGCGTGTTCCAGAAATATTTGCATGTAAATTTTTGCATGTCTATTACCACAAGTGATAAAAGTATATACAACAAGTTTCGTTATAATATCTCAATTTTTCGAATTATGGGCTCCGAAATCTCGTAGATTCCTTTGTCTGAAAAGAAGCGATTTGGCTAAAATTTGGAACATGTATTACCACAAGTTATAAAATTGTATCTACCAAGTTTCGTCATAATATATCAATTATTTGTTGAGTTATGGGCTCAGAAATCTCGCATATTCCTGCTACTAAAGGGAGGCGGTGCCACGCCCATATCCAAAATTTTTGTGTTTTTTTGTTTTATGTCCGCAGTTGGACTCATGCCACAAAATTTCAATGATCTCTATATTTGACAAAGATATCGCTTAAAATGTTTTTATTAGTCCCCTTTATAGTTCCCATATTTAAAATTGGGCGTGGTCGTCAACCGACTTTGGAAATCTTTCAACCACACGTTTGCATATGAATGTACATCACGCGTACCAAATTTCATCCATATATCTGGTACGGTTTCTGAGTTATGACATATAAAACTTTCAATGTTTGCCCCTTAATAAGTGGGCGTCGCACCTCTTTTTGGAAAATTTTACAATATTTCCTCATAAGGGCCTGAGCCCACGTGGGTGAAATTTTATCACTACTGCTATATTAGTGACTGAGATACCAAATTTCCGATTTTTTGTATATAGGAAAAGTGGGCGTGGTCATAGTCCGATTGCGCCCATTTTCAATACCAACAATCCCAGTCTGGATGCCAACTTGCATTCCGAATTTCATCAAAATATTTCAATTTTTGCGTGAGTTAGAGTGTTTACAGACGGACGGATCGATTTCTCTTTTCACCCTGATCATTTTGATATACTTATATAAGTCCATATCTATCTCGATTATTGCATTATGTTACAATCAAACCTGTTAAATAATGATTATTAATCGTAATGATTACCGGTTTGATTGATTATTTTTTCAGGTATCTATTTAATGATTGATTACCCATTGTTTTCAAATTTTAATGATTGTTTTGCAATTACCATTAAAAAAAATCAAAAAAAATCATAAAAAATCAAAAAAATGAAAAATAATCATAAAAAATCAAAAATAATCAAAAAAAAATTATTTTGATTGTTTTTGATTATTTTTGATTTTTTATGATTATTTTTGATTTTTTTTGATTTTTTATGATTTTTTTTTGATTTTTTTTGATTTTTTTAAATTTTTATCAAAATCGTTGTAAAGAAAGATGCACATTTGTACGTATGCAGGTATGTATGAAGCCTTTTAAGGCATACTGAGGGCAATAACGCAACTATTCCGGACTTAAAGCCTGGTGCTCAACCAACCTCACGACGGTAGCTTGATAGTACCGTGGGGGAGGGGGCGTTCGGTACGACGACAGCAGGTTTAGTGCGGGTGAAGTCCCACACTGGCAGGGTAAATGCTTTAGATGCTTCCTCCTCGTGAAAAAAAAAAAAAAAAAAACAAGTAAGAGCGCGGCTGTCTTCGGCCGTACCGAAGACTTCATAGCTTTCATGAATGGGGAAATGAAAAGTTACCTATGTACATAGCCTGAGGAGTTATACACCAAAATGTGTATATCTGAACAATCGGTTGTATTCGAGCTATATGTTATATTGGTCCGATTTCTCTTAAAAAGCCACCCACGTACCAGATGTCAAGTAGATATCTCAAAACATGAGGGAGTAATTTGCGTTTATGCATACGCATATATGGACATTGCTCAACGACACAGCTCATAGCCCTCATCATATCGAATATATTTTGGTGGGTCTGCCGTATGCATAGACTTACTCTCTGTCCTCTTAATTATCCGGGCTTAGCTTAAAAAAGGTGGGTGAGCGCAGATGAGAGATTTGAGATGATAGCAATACTTTTAGTGTGGCTTGCACCATATATACATGGTATACTTTACATACATATTATTATGCTTATAACTTCATGTTTCACTGCATTTTAAATTATATTTTTTGCACTCCCTACATTTATATGACAAAACCATATATGTATTTTCACTGCATATAATTATGTTCATTTTAAAAAAAGTGCCTAGCTTTTTTGGGGCCATACCGAGGCAATGGAATCATAGATTCTCTATACCATCGTGCTGTTTTCTAATGAAAATTTATTGCAATTTAAACATTTAGATACATCAATAAATAAAGAAATGTATATTTCTTGTATTAGCTAATTTTTATAATATTAAGGAATATATAACATTAATCTTTAGTAAAAACTGAGTGAATTATCTCGGATTAATCATATCTGGATAAACATTTAATTTCCTGTAAACAAATTCTCTAATGCTAGGGACACACATCGTAGTATAGTACAAATATTGAGATCTATGCCACATATGTGTCACTCTCATATTGTAGTTTAATTGAAAATTTTCATAGTAAAGCCAAATCATAGTATTGATATTATAATATTTCTACCACATGTGTGTCTGAGGCATAAGCATCGTGCATTCTGCTGATCGCGGAACAATGATACAAGCCCACGATCTTACTTTCCCTATAAAGTGAAGGACGTTGCCTCAAGAAATACCTCCAAGGCCACAGATGCGTTCGCGACATACCCATTTTCCTCAAATAGGATTATTAGGGAATTTGTATGCCGCTTCGCATGCCTACTACATAATAAAGCAGTAGACGATTTGCTATGCTGCAAATAGATCTGCGTAAAGATAATCTCTGGCATAATCAGAATTATTTATTCGCTCTTCCCTGTCCTTTTCCTGGACCTAGAAATGAATCTTCCCCAGGTGTAAGAAGGGTTTGTATCCGTATCTAGTACAAAAAACTTCCAACGACCCAAGGTCTATACAAATTTTGTACTTCTAAATTTGTCGACATTTTAATTAGTGCAGTTGTCGCTGTAGAATACACAATGACTTGGATACACCTGTCCCCATATTTACTGCAGGGTTACGTACTTTAATATGCGTTCACATACATTTGTACAAACAAACTTTATGCCTCTCTGACCAAACATGCATGCCTACCTGAATACTTATGTGCATGCGTATCCAAATTTCTTTACAACAATATTGAAAAAAATCAAACAAAATGAAAAAAAATCAAAAAAAAATCATAAAAAATCAAAAATAATCATAAAAAATCAAAAATAATCAAAAACAATCAAAAAAAATTATTTTGATTTTTTGATTATTTTTGATTTTTTATGATTATTTTTGATTTTTTTTGATTTTTTTTGATTTTTTTTTGATTTTTTTTAATCGTAATCATTAAAATTACTTTTTTTCTACAAAAGAATTAAAATAATGATTACCAATTAAAAAACAAAACAATTTAATTGATTACTAATCCTAATCGGAATTTAACAGGTCTGGTTACAATCCACCGTTATGAAATCAAAATTATAATACTCTTGTGCTAGTACAGCTGAATATAATAAGCACAGCTCACACTGAAAAACTTCAATGTTTTCATACATATGTATATATATAGTATATACTACATACATACATACAGGTGAAGCTAATAAAAGCGTTTTCCAACTGGGAAGCTACAGCAACATCCACATGGGAACTTTTATACATGCATACATTCCCTGCAAAAAATGCGACTAATCCGGGATACATCCGGGAACACTCGCAGAGGAGCATGCGACTACTCCCTTTTTGTATGTCTTTATATGGAATGAAGTGTTCTTTTTTGTTTGAGCATGTCCTATGGAGAGACTAATTGTACCCTTTTATGCCTGAACGAGTACGAAAGTAGAGAACTCCACTTTGATGCCAATCGGATATCAAATGGAAGTTGTACCCTTTTATACCTGAACGTGTACGAATGTAGAGAACTCCACTTTGATGCCAATCGGATTTCAAATGGAAGTAGTCCGATACGGCAATTTTTCCACAAATAATTTCATATAGGGGATTCACAACCTGTCATATTGCGTCATATCGTCATAAGTCATAATATTTTGTGGTTACATTCTACGCTATATGTGTACTAAATAAATACAACTCTGCACGATATGTTTTTGGGTCGTGGTATTTGATCATCTGATTTTATTTACTTCTTTACAGGGCTTCTGAAAAGTCGTTTATAACTATTTCCGTACAATATTTTAATATGACATATGACTTTATGACACTTTGTGAATCACTTAATAGTTTTATGTGTTTATGTATTTATTTACAATAAACATAAAAAATTAAATTCAATTAAGTGCGTCATATTAGAGTAAAACAATTGTACGGAATTTGGTGTTTTTATTTTTAAATGCCGAATGAATCTTGCAGTTAGTTCATACTTAAAGAAAGTGTGTACAATTAGTTTTCATATTATAAAAAATTCTTTCAGTTGAAATGAAAATGAAATAAATTTTTTCTTTAACCATTTCGTGTAAGCCCAAATGCCTGTGTGGAGAAGTCCATAATATTGTAAGCCAATGCATTTTTTTTTAATGTCCATTACTTACTGATTTTAATATGTTTTAAAGGAAAGCTTATTGAATTAGACATACTTTTACAAATCATTCGTAAAATAAATTGCATTTTTTAATTTAAATTTCTTACTGTATGCCTTGTGCTGTTTAAATTACATATACATACGTAATACATGCATATTATAAACAGGAAAACCAATTATTTGCAATTTAAGAAAACAAGCCCTTTTATAGTGTATGTACATACATATACTTAATTGCAAAAAAAATGCAATTACAAAAGCATATTTCAAAATTCGTGTATAACATTTTGAGTAAAATTGTCAACAATTACTCTACATTTTTACCGTTCCGGGTACAATTGGGAGTATGTAATTGTAGCCAAGTGTACCCGAAAGAGAGTTGTCCGGGACAATTCGCACAATTTTTGCAGGGTTAATTATATAAAACGTACATATGTATGCATGTCCACTTGAAGTTGCCGTTGGTGTTCAGATTCCATGCTCCTACGTTTCGCACCAACGTTGAGCATAATGGATAAAAGCATTCAAAATAGTAACCCGACCATCAAATTAATACATTAGCGAACATTAATATCTAATACAAAAGCCGACATTAGTTACCAAATAACTAATAGCGATTTCGTTTCAACGGAAAAATGTTGCTCTCGCACTGTGCAAAATTTACTTAATGTAAATGTACTGTAAAAATTCAGGTTTTTGCCTTCTATTTATTTGTTTTCACCTTCTATTAAACGAACACTGCCCTAAACCGAAGTTTGTGATAAAATAATTTACCTATTATTATGTCCCATACTAAACACACAAACCATACGGAAACAAGTAAGGAAGCCTTAGTTCGAGTGGAATCGAACAGTAGATACTCAGCTGCAGGGTTGTGTGATTTTGATTAAAAAAATATTCTTGATTCTATATAAATTTTTGATGCGAATAAAATTTTGATTCTAAATAATTTTGATTTGAATTCAAGTTTGAAACAAAAAATATTTTTGATTCTTTTGATTTATCTTTGACTAGCTGACCCGGCAAACTTCGTTCTGCCCTAAATAGATTTTTTTATTAATTTCATTTCAAAAATTTTTATTATACCGGTATTATTTTTAATAAAAAATTAACGATTTTTACTACTTCATTGTGTAATCAACTTCAAAAATATATAATTTTAGTTTTCAGTTTAAGGCTTCACGATGCAAAATATTTTTAGTTTTCCCTCCCGGAGCGTGAATAAATAGCGAGGACAGTTTTCCAACACGGGAACACGCCACATAGAGCTGACAATCTGAAAAGCATGGCATTTCTAGGTTTATGCTGCATACTTCCAACGACAGCCCTTGTAACTTGTTAATTGTCATCGCAAATACAAGTTTCACTGGAAAAAGCATACGTTTGAATTGGAAGGGAAAATCTGTTGATGGTAAGGGAATCCGGGGAAGTAAGCATTCCTCTCCCTTGAACGGCCTTTCAAAATGCTTGCCGCTATTAAATTGGCCATTAGCTTCGTAACAATCAGTCGTGTACCATTGCACAATTTGGGAGCTGCACAGTTGCGTAGCATATTAACAACAGACCCAACTTTGAGACGCAAATGATGAGGAGGCAATGCACGCAAATCCAGAGAGTTCAATAACTCCACTGGGTAATTTACTACTTCGTCTTCATTTTCAACGTGATCAATAGATTTATAAGAACGCAGATCTCCCGGAATTTGAATTAAGTTGTTGACATCAATATTTTTTGCTGCTAGCGCTTCAATTATTACATTATATATATATATATATATATATATATATATATATATATATATCTATATAATATATATATATATATCTGCATAGTGATTTCTATGTACATACCATGAACGCTTTAGGGGATATTTATCCTTAAAAATTAAGAACGCATTGGAGGTGCCACGCTCCCTTTTTCCAAAACTACTGATTTTAATATAATGCTATTAATATCGTTAATCTCCTGATCAATTTTCAGGTCCCAACCTTAAACGCTTTTATAGATAATCAGCTTGAAAAAGTGTGTATGGAAGGTGCCACGCCCCTTTTCCGATAGCCTACACTTTTATGCGCAAAAATTGTTTTGATATCATATATGTAGCTCTGTACCAGTTTCCAGGTCCTTGCCTTAAATCCTTTTAGAGATATTCAGCTTAAAAAATTAAGTGTGTATGGGAGGTGCCAAGCCCCCTTTTTTGATAATCCCCACTTTTATGCGTGAGAGTGGTTTTAATATCATTTAGCTCTATAACAATTTTCAGGATCCTGCCATTTATTCTTTCTGATATATTCAGCTTCCAACGCTAAGTATGTATGGGAGGTGCCACGCCCCTTTTCGTATAACTCCTATTATTTTGCATTAATATGGAATTGTTATCGTTTATCTCCATACCAATTTCCAAGTCCCTACCTTAAACAATTTGCATGGGAGGTGCCACGCCCTCTTTTCTGATAACCCACAATTTTCTGCTTGAGAAGGGTTTTGATATCACCTACCTCTATACCAGTTTTCAGCTCCCTACTTTGAACTCTTTTAGATATAAGCAGCTTTAAAAATTAAGATTGTATGGGAGGTGCCACGCCCCCCTAATATTTTTTAATTTTTTCTTCGACTAAACCTTCGCGGGGTAACAACAAACAAATCCCCCTAAGGAAGTATTTGATTTGGTTCAGCCGTTTTCAAGTTTTAGCGTTACAATCAGTGTTGCCACTGTAAAAAATTTTTACCGACCAAATTACCGCCCAAGTCCGCCAAAAAAGCCCAAAAATTAGAAGTCAACTTAAAATGGGATTACATATTTATTTTTAAATACATATGTACATACTAAGTAATATCCATTTTAACATACGTAAGTATGTATATACTATGTATACATACATATGTTCATATAGGAGATCAATCGCGTTATAAAAACTCACATTGGTTCAAAAATTATATTCGCAAATAACAACTTAACAATTCCCACATTTCTAAAAAGAAACAAAATATGTACATATGAATTATATGAGATCAATGTACATATCATATAGTTTTTCGCGTTGTAAAAAATTGCATTACTTCAAAAAGTTATATTCAAAAATAAGATTTGTTGAACTAGTTCATCCAAGTGAGTGAACGAACTAGTTCATGTTCCCAAATTACATACCATGGCTTACTCTTAAAGTGGGCTCATCTCGTCGGCAGATTTCTCCTTTTTTTATTTGCAAAGTTAATTGGGCCCTGCGCCCTCACTCTGCAGTTTAATTCGAAAGAAAATTCGTTCGATTTCGAGTTCTATTCCATATATTCTATACAATAAAAATGTGCTTTCGAATCGAATTTCTCTTTCAAATAGAACTACAGAGTGAGGGCCCTGGTGAACTGCATTAGGTTTTCAAATTGGTTCAAAAAGGAGGAGTAATCCGCTTTCTTCTTGTGGTATCGCAACGGGCCTCTGCACTGGCCTAAGTGCGACTCTATGGCAGCCATTCCAACCTAACCTAATCGTAGGATAGCCCTGTTCGCTGGCGCTTTTCAAGTGAAACCTAATTTGTCTCAAATTTCAGCATTTTATTTGCAAAATAAATGTCAGATTGTCTGATTTTGACGTTTCATTAAACTTAGCATGCGAGAAGAGTTCCAAGCGAATTTAGATATAACTAGTCCCAGGCGAATTTATGCGAATTGTGTGTTTCACTAACAATAAAAGAACTTTACACAGGAAAGATAAAATGTTAAGCGTCAGATAAAATGTTAAGCGTCCACTAAAAATATTCATATTGCAAATCGGACCAAAATTGATTTTAGCCGCTCAACAGCCCAAAGTAAATTTATCGGACCAGATTTGGTCCGAAAGGCCCAATTTCGGCATCACTGGTTACAATTAAAAACCAAATCATTTTTATATACATAGATTTGAAAATAGTTTGAATCACGAATCAAAGCCAAGCATTTGCGCGTACGTACATACATATGTATATACTTACATATGTATATACATATGTACCAGTGTTGCCAGAACTTTTCCAGTGTTCCAGCTAGATTCTCAAAAAAAAAAATGCTAGAAAAAGCTAAAAAAAAATGTTTCACACATCAAAACAAAATTTAAAGCTAAAAAAAGGAGCTAAAAAAAATTACGAAATTACCCAGCAGAACTTGGATCCGAAATGGATCAAGATAAACATCAGGATCACAAAATTGTTGTTCCATTTGCAAGCAAAATTTTTATGCGGATCTGGATCACAGCCAGGGGAACTCGCCTAATGTGTTTTCAAACATAAATTCAAGGTCAATTTAACAGGTCCGTGAGCTTACTCTCGTGACCGAGATGTCAAAACTGTAAGGAAGACGAAATTATTTGACATTCATCTCACGGGCGAATGATGGATAAACTCAGAGAATGAAGAATTTGACGAATTGTAAACACGAATGCATGTATAGAATATGCAGAAGTAAATAAATTGGATAGCTGTCGAAGAAGAGCAAGAGGTCAGCTGATCTGAAGAACCGACGTGTTTAGTGGAGCCTGCATAAGTTATTTATTTTCATATACTATATGTAAATTTGTACTTCAGTGTCAATAAAAATAACGAAATGTTAAAAAAATGTTTTACATTCAAATAATGGTAACTATGATGACTGTATGTATGTATATGAGCAGTGAGCAGCTCTAATTTTTTGGGGAGTTTTAGCAAATAAAAAAGCTAAAAGAGCCAAAGCTAAATCAGAATTTTTGCAGCTAAAAGACAAGAAGAAAAGCTAAATCTAGCTTGAAAAAAGCTAGAATGGCAACGCTGGTATGTACATATAACGAATGAAATGAATGAATGATATGAAATTTTCGATTCTAAATAAATTTATGATTCAAAATAATTTTTTGATTCGAATCAAGAATTTATTCAGAATCAAGATTAAATAAATATAAATGAAATGATTCACAAATAAAAATTACCTTTTATCTGAAAGTATTTTGAATCACGAATCAAGCTGATTCTTTATTTGAAAGTTGATGTTTAGGCCAGCAGCCTAAAACCTAATGAAAACGCGACCACCTTACTGCACAATTGTAGTAACGAGTACGAGTGGGTGAATCAAGGGCCACCGTTAACTACAATAATTTTCTATTTTTTAGCCTTTTGAACAAATGTTAATGTTCTAAGCACATTCGAACCAGCGAGCGACAAGCAGCCAGCTGTCAAAATTAAAATGCACACGTTCTTATGGGCGCACACATTTTAACGCCAGCACGACTTCACGGCAGAAGGGTTGCATTTGTTGCTGCCGCCAATATAGAGTTATTTCTAATTTGACAAGCGACAATGCACATGTACAGGCAGAAACGTGTGTATGTGTGCATTTTAAAAAAGTGGCCATGTTCAACGCCGTCGTCTTTAAAATATTTCAGATGTTTACTTCAGACGACGTTTGATGCCAAGAAGTTGGTCGACAGAAGCTGCTCTGCAGTTGCCGGTTCGAATGTGCTTAGAGTATAACTGTGCAGTATCCCTGCAGGCAAAACAACTAGTTGCATACTACAATTCTACCAGTTTGAAAATGTCGGCATCTAGTTGCCCAACTATCCATTTTACTTGAAAGCAACTGGTAGTTTTAACGTGGCGGTGGCCTACGAGATGGCAATTGTCTTCCCTTGCATAAGCTTCATACTAGAAAAATACCACTCAGTTTCATACCAGTATACAACACATCAGCTTCGTACTAGAAAAATACCAGTTAAGGGTATACTAGAAGAATACCAGTCAGCATAATACTAGAAAAATGGCAGTTCATCTAGGTGAAAAAATACCGTTTTAGTTCATTTAATAAAGCTCACTTTAATTAGCTCAGTACTTTTTAAAGTTACATTTAGTACATATTATATACAGTACACGCAAAGATGTATAGTAAGGTAGAATAATGGCTTCGTGTTTCTGCGGCAGTTGGCTGATAGAATCTCCGATTTGGATGAAACCAAATCAATTAACTAAAGTCTCTTGAACTCTTCTTGCTACCTGCTGCAAACATATATGTATGTATGTAATTGTTCTTGTGTACCCTTGCACAAAAATAAATGAAAAGCCTTAAAAATATTTATTTTGTTGGAAATGGTTGTTTCTTTTTGGCATATTGGTAATAACTATTCTGACCCTTTTGTTAAATAATAGCGAAAATTTACTTCAAAATCGCCAATAAAGCTTAGTTTCTGATAGAATTGCACAAACTGCTATTTTCAGTTAATAAATAAATTGGTATATTACTAGTAGAATACCAACTAGTATGATTTTGTCTTTTTAAAAGCGGTTGATCAACTAGTAGATAGCTTACTAGTATAATTTTGTCCGTTGCCTACCAGTTGATCAACTAGTAGAAACCCAACTAGTTGAATTTTTTCCTTTACATACCAGTTGATCAACTAGTTTATTTTCATACTAGTTTAATTTTGCCTTCAGGGATATTATTCTGGCGTCAACAACTGCAGCGACACCTACGTAAGTAAAGGACATACCCATCTATATATACATATATACCTATATACAGCTATATATATACATATCTCCACATACAACACCTGCTTTGTACTTTTAAATATTTATTAAATCATATGAATTTTATAACGTACTAAAGCAAGTATTTTTCTTTTCATTTATATTTCTCCCGGAAATATTCATGGTCCTATCCCGCCTCCATAAGGAAAACGGAATTTGGCACTAACCATTCTTCCAAGCAAGCGACCTTACAACACCATACAGTGCACAAAAAACCAAAAGCCACATCAACAAACGAATATACAACATTTCCAAGCACCCAAGAGAAATTAAGGGCCTTATTTTGTAAAACGCAACGCGACGAAACGAGTCACCCAGAGTCACTTATTGTCGGGTTCGTATTTTGTATCTCTTTAGGTGACTGAAAGTGACTGTAAGTGACTCGAAGTGAATGTGTTACGTTTTTTTGCTGAGTATGTTACGTTTTTGGTATTTTATAAAACGCAAAGTGGCGAAAACGGTCACTTTAACTGTCAAAAGAGTCACTTCCTTTTGTTCGAGTGAGCATTCGATATAGTTTAATTTGCAACGGCTGAAATTAGCCAATTTTTAAAAAAAAAACGGGGTATCAATTGACGCGTTTCAATCTCGCGAACCCGAATATGATGCTGAACTAATTTTTTCTTTGATTGAAATAAAACAGTTGTTAATAAAAACGTTTTAGCTTTTGTCTTGCTTCTTGCACAAACACGAACGCACAAATGCATCTTATTTTTTAACATTGGTAAACACGTACATATATTTATATTAACTGCATTCCACACACATTTTTTAATATGTTGCATATACATAAATAATATATTTTATTCAAAAAAAAAACTAAACAAAACACGTATGTATGTATTTACACACAATGTCAACAAATACTTTTTTTATTTTTGTTGACTTCCCACTAAACACTGAAAAAGAAATTCTCAAACGTTTGAGAAAATATTGTTTCTAAATTTGAGAATCAGCATATATATAATTTGAAAATAAACATATTTTCAAGTGTTCAACAAACATTGTTAATCAATTTTAGAATAACTTACAACTCATTCGAAAAAAAAATTTGTTTCGCATTTTGTACCATTTCACGAATTTCATCATGTCAAAGTTTCAAGGAGCGAAGACATTTTGTATGTTTGCAAGTTTCAATCAGCGTTCATTGTTTTCCGTGAGCAGTCTCTTAACGGTTGAAATGATGGTTAAAAATGATTGTGTATAATAATGATTCTGTATTTCTTACTCTTATTTTATTTGTTTGTTGCTTTTTGTGAAGTTACACAAACTTTATTAAAGCCATAGTTTGTTTCTCACTTGTGTGTATGCATATTAAACAAGTAAGGAAGCCTAAGTTCGAGTGGAATCGAACATTAGATACTCAGCTGTATGTTTTCATTGTTTGTTTGCGTTTGATGGAAACACTGTGTACTTTAAATAAATTGAGTGCTGCATAAAGTGGGCGTAGCCACGCCCATTGTTAACATTTTTATCAGTCATCCAACTAAGCATTTGAATATTATTCTTTGTGCAAAATTTCATTCCTTTATGACTTCTAGTTACAAAGATGTCACATTACAAATTTCCAAAGCGTGTTCCAGAAATATCTTTGCTAAAAAGTAGGCGTGGTCTTAAACCGATTTCAATAAATTTTTGCGTGTCTATTAATACAAGTTATAAAAGTGTATAAACCAAGTTTCATCATAATATCTCAATTATTTGTCGACTTATGGGCTCCGAAATCTCGTATATTCCTTTGTCTAAAAGGAGGCGGTGCCACGCCCATTTTCCAAAATTTTTCTATTTTTTGTTTCCGGTCTATTGTAGAAATCATACCACAAAACTTCAATGAATTATCTTTACATTTGACAAAGATATCGCTTAAAATGTTTTTATTATGTCACTTTAAAATACCCATATATAAAAGTGGGCGTGGTCGCCAAACCGATTTCGCTAAAATTTTGAACATGTATTACCACAAGCAATAAAAGTGTACACACCCAGTTTCGTCAATATATATAAATTATTTGTCGAGTTATGGGCTCAGAAATCTCGTATATTCCTGTTTCTAAAAAGAGGCGGTGCCACGCCCATTTTCCAAAATTTTTGTGTTTTTCGTTTTATGTCCGCAGTTGGACTTCTGCTATAAAATTTCAATGACATATCTTTATATTTGACAGAGATATCGCTTAAAATGTTTTTATTAGGTCACTTTATAATACCCATATATAAAAGTGGGCGTGGCCGTCAACCGATTTAGGAAAATTTTCGTCCAAACATTTGCCTAGGTAAGTATATTACGTGTACGGAATTTCATCGATATATCTTCAACGGTTTCTGAGTTATGACTCATAAAACTTTCAATGTTTGCCCCTTAATAAGTGGGCGTGGCACCGCCCATTTTCCAAAATTTTTGTGGTTTTTGTTTTCTGTCCGTAGTTAGACTCCTACTACAAAATTTCAGTGATATATCTTTATACTTGACAGAGATATGGCTTAAAATGTTTTTATTAGGTCACTTTGTAATATTCATATATAAAAGTGGGCGTGGCCGTCAACCGATTTTAACTATTTTCCGTCCAAACGTTTGCCTAGGTAAGTAAATCACGCGTACCAAATTCCATCGATATATCTTCAATGGTTTCTGAGTTATGACATATAAAACTTTCCATGTTTGACCCTTAATAAGTGGGCGTGGCACCGCCCATTTTCCAAAATTTCATCAAATTTCTTCCTAGGGGCCTGAGCTCAACACGTGAGTAAAATTTCATCGCTCCAGCTATATTAGTGACTGAGGTACCAAATTTACGATTTTTCTATATAGGAAAAGTGGGCGTGGTCATGGTCCGATTTCGCCCATTTTCAATACCAACCGTCCCAGTCCCGATACCAACTTGCATTTCAAATTTCATCAAAATATCTCAATTTTTGCGCCAGTTAGAGTGTTTACAGACGGACGGACGGACAGACGGACGGACGGACGGACGGACGGACGGACGGACGGACGGACATGGCTCAATCGATTTCTCTTTTCACCCTGATCATTTTGATATATATAAGTCTATATCTATCTCGATTATTTCATTCTGTTACAATCCACCGTTATGTGATTAAAACTATAATACTCTGTGTACTAGTACAGCTGAGTATAAAAAGATATTAATATACTCATGTGACTGTACAAAAGGCACCGTCGAAATTCACCCGCACTGGTAAATGAAAAACATCACATCAGAGTAAAAATATGTAATACATACATACATCTATTGACAGGCCCGTAGCCAGGAATTCGTTTCGGGGGGGGGGCTTACAGAAATCATGGACAAATTGCACTCCCCCCTCCCCCCCACATACATATATGTACATACATAGGTCAAATGAAAGTTATTCATATTGGTTGATTATTTTGAAAATGAATATGGAAAAAATTTGTACATACATATGTACAAGATTACTGAAAAGCTATTTTAATTGACATTTATTATGTACATGCATACATATACATATGGAATGTGGTACAAAATTTCATATAAAACTTTCTTTTACAATAACCTTTTCATCAAAGAAGTAGCCTTCTGGATTTGTTTTTTGATAAAATGTCTATTACATGGTCAGGATCAACAGCAATATCCCAGTGAATGGAGATAATAGCGAGTGAACTCAATCTTTCATGACCCATTACACTCCGAGGTAAAGTTTTGATTCTTTTCATGGTAGAAAATAATCTTTCCACGCTCGCCGTTGTCACGGGCAAAGTTGCCAAGGCAGTGAGAAGAATTTTTATACCACGGAAATAGTTTCCATCGCAGTACTCCAATAGTTTTAAAACCTCGGGTTCATTTTTAATCGACGATATTTTCGCACACCACAACCTATATTCGGCCTTTACTGCTGTTGATGATATGTGATCTTCGAAGAATGGCGCCAAGTTGTCAAGCTCATCTGCTTTACTTACATCAGCGAATCCTGGAAGAAGCAGTTGGAAGCTCGGTAGAATATCTTCGTTTTCTAAAAATCGTTGCGTTAAATTTTCAATTAATAAGTCGATGCATGGCAGGAATATTGCGATTCTGAAATACTCTTCACTCGACGTTGTTCCCGGGTTGCTCGGTTTCTTTGACGCGATACCACTCTTGGAGCACGGATTTCACCGTCAAAAAAGTCTTCAGCGATTTTTGATGCGGAAACTAAGATTTGCCCGAAGAAATCATTAGCAGATTGTCTAATTTCGCGCAAAGACTGTATTACTTCTTTCGTGCGGTTTATAGCAGAGATAAAGCCTCTTTTTAGAGGCAGGAATATACGAGATTTCTGAGCCCATAACTCGACAAATAATTGAGATATTATGACGAAACTTAGTGTGTACACTTTTATTACCTGTGGTAATACATGTTCAAAATTTTAGCGAAATCAGTTGACGAGCACGCCCACTTTTATCTATGGGTATTATAAAGTGGCCTAATAAAAACATTTTAAGCGATATCTTTGTCAAATATAAATATAATTTATTGAAATTTTGTGGCATGAGTTCCACAATAGACCGGAAACAAAAAATAGAAAAATTTTGGAAAATATGCGTGGCACCGCCTCTTTTTAGACAAAGGAATATACGAGATTTTCTGGTCCATAACTCGACAAATAATTGAGATATTATGACGAAACTTGGTTGGACCATGCCTACTTTTTAACAAAGATATTTCTGGAACTCTCTTTGGGAATTTGTAACGTGACATCTTTGTAACTAGAAGTCA
Organism: Urophora cardui; assembly: GCA_960531455.1. NCBI lineage: Eukaryota > Metazoa > Arthropoda > Insecta > Diptera > Tephritidae > Urophora > Urophora cardui. The sequence goes on along the minus strand of OY482675.1, from coordinate 19,221,715 downwards.
TAAAGGAATGAAATTTTGCACAAAGAATAATATTCATATGCTTAGTTGGATGACTGATAAAAATTTTGAAAATGAGCGTAGCTACGCCCACTTTATGCAGCACTCGCTTTACATAAAGTACCTACACCGTGTTTCCATCAAACGCAAACAAACAATGAAAGCATACAGCTGAGTATCTAATGTTCGATTCCACTCGAACTTAGGCTTCCTTACTTGTTATCTAAAAATTTAGTTTTGGCAGAAAAAATTTTGATTTATTTAATTTAACGAGCACAGGCTCATGTTATATTTAATTTTTTATTTTTTAGAAACTAGAAAAAAACTTTTTAAGCATGGATGTAACTACAGCTGTTTCACCTTAGATCCCTCTAAGACTCATCGGGTTACTTTTGCTTCTGCCAAGACTCGAATTTTCGCACTTTGGTTGGGGCTAGGTTCACGAAAAAAGGGCTTGAAAGAGCTAAATTTCTTCAAGAAAATCCAAACCCGCTTTCGCCATGCTTGACATTCGAATTTGCGAGACTCGAGTTGAGGAAATTACAAAAAAAAAAATACTTCCTTCGAATTTCGGGGGGGGCTTGAGCCCCCCGAGCCCCCCCCCCCCTGGCTACGTGCCTGTCTATTGATTGCATTCCATTTCGTACTAACTTTGAAATTGATTTCAGAAAATGAAATCTATCAAATTGAGAATCAGCCCAAAATCCCATACTAATAATGCGCCTTTTTGTTTGAGAACGCTATTAAGAGAAATTTGAGGTGCATTTGATAACTAACGTTTGATATTTGACAATAGGGTTACTTCTCAAATGAACCTCAAATTAAAAATGAAGAAAAATGTTTATTGGGTTGCCAGCTGCCAACTTTTCAGAATTACCTACTCGACAAAATACCTCTATTAATAAAAAAAAACGCACTAAAAATTACTAAGGAAACTAAAAAAAAAAAATAGGTGGCACATAAGCTACGTAAATCGTTTGACAATCGTCGTGACTACGCAACAGGGTGAACGCGAAAACGTAAAATCTTATATAATACCAACTTTTGGGCGAAGGTGAGCGTGAGTGAGTGTGAGTGACTGCGTCGCAAAGAGTCACCGCGTTTTGTATAATAAGGGCATAAAGCAACAGCAAAAGCACTTGTACATAGAGCTGCAAAACCATCGATAGTCGGACCACTCGATAGTTTCGATAGTCGAAAAAAAAACTATCGATACTATCGATAGTTTTTTATGAAAATTTCACTAAAATAAAAAGAGGGATGGTTTTGTTTACAGTTTTCTTTCCAAAAAGTCTTTATTTTTTTACGCAAAACAAAAGTAAATAAAAATCAAATAAGAATTAGATACTTCACTTACACTGAGAGAAAAATTAACCAAAAAAGTTGGTTAATAGTACTAATTTCACACTTGAAATGGAATAAATGTGAATTTTGTTTAATATTAGGCGCATTTCTGTCGTACCCAAGCATGAAAAGAATACTCGCTTATTCATAAAATTACCTTCAAAGCAACAACACCAACTCGACTATTTTTAAAATAGTATTCTTTTCATGCTTGGGTACGACAGAAATGCGCCTATTACCATTACCATTGTTGATATATTAGACAGTGTTTTTGGTTATATTAACCATGATATTTGTCAATATAACAAAATGTTCGTTCAAATCTTCAACCAATTTCTTTTTACCACATATTAAACAATTTGTTGGTTATATTTTTATGCCAGTAGCAGCACTGCTATGTATGATCTATAAGAGAGTGTTAATATGTTAGCAGAATAACAAAGAAAATTCCAAATACTCACTCTCTCGCTCAGCCATTCAACTTCGTCAAGCACAAACGGTGTTGAAGGCGATGGTAACAGCAGAGCCGAAGCCATAACTCTTCGTAAACATTTTTACTTTTTTTATACTCAGCTGTACTAGTACACAGAGTATTATAGTTTTAATCACATAACGGTGGATTGTAACAGAATGAAATAATCGAGACAGATATAGACTTATATATATCAAAATGATCAGGGTGAAAAGAGAAATCGATTGATCCATGTCCGTCCGTCCGTCTGTCCGTCCGTCTGTCCGTCCGTCTGTCCGTCTGTCCGTCTGTAAATACTCTAACTCGCGCAAAAATTGAGATATTTTGATGAAATTTGAAATGCAAGTTGGTATCGAGACTGGGACGGTTGGTATTGAAAATGGGCGAAATCGGACCATGACCACGCCCACTTTTCCTATATAGAAAAAATCGGAAATTTGGTATCTCAGTCACTAATATAGCTGGAGCGATGAAATTTTACCCACGTGTTGAACTCACGCCCCTAGGAAGAAATTTGATGAAATTTTGGAAAATGGGCGGTGCCACGCCCACTTATTAAGGGTCAAACATTGAAAGTTTTATATGTCATAACTCAGAAACCGTTGAAGATATAGCGATGAAATTTGGTATGCCTGATGTACTTATTTAGACAAATGTTTTGACGGAAAATTGTGAAAATCGGTTGACGGCCACGCCCACTTTTATATATGGGAACTATAAAGGGGCCTAATAAAAACATTTTAAGCGATATTTCTGTCAAATATAAAGATATATCATTAAAATTTTATGGCAGGAGTCTAACTACGGACATAAAACAAAAATCACAAAAATTTTGGAAAATGGGCGTGGCACCGCCTCTTTTTAGAAGCTGGAATATACAAGATTTCTGAGCCCATAACTCGACAAATAATTGATATATAATGATGAAACTTGGTGTGTACACTTTTATTACTTGTGGTAATACATGTTGAAAATTTTAGCCAAATCGGTTGACGACCACGCCCACTTTTATATATGGGTATTATAAAGTGGCCTAATAAAAACATTTTAAGCGATATCTTTGTCAAATATAAAGATAATTCATTGAAATTTTGTGGCATGAGTTCTACAATAGATCGGAAACAAAAAATAGAAAAATTTCGGAAAATGGGCGTGGCACCGCCTCTTTTCAGACAAAGGAATCAACGAGATTTCGGAGCCCATAACTCGACAAATAATTGAGATATTATGACGAAACTTGGTTTATACACTTTTATAACTTGTGTTAATAGACACGCAAAAATTTATTGAAATCGGTTTATGACCACGCCTACTTTTTAACAAAGATATTTCTGGAACACCCTTTGGGAATTTGTAACGTGGCATCTTTGTAACTAGAAGTCATAAAGGAATGAAATTTTGTACAAAGAATAATATTCATATGCTTAGTTGGATGGCTGATAGAAATTTTGAAAATGGGCGTGGCTGCGCCCACTTTATGCGGCACTCGATTCATATAAAATACACCGTGTTTCCATCAAACGCAAACAAACAATGAAAGCATACAGCTGAGTATCTAATGTTCGATTCCACTCGAACTTAGGCTTCCTTACTTGTTTAGATATGAATTAACCAATATTTTCGTTAATATAACAAATATACACGTTGGGGAAACCAACCTTCTGATTGTTACCAAAATATTGGTTAATGGTACAATGAAAATGTACATATTACATTTTTTCCTTTTGACATGAATAAATCAACCAATAAAACATTAACCAAGAAGTTGGTTGAAAAAACCATTGTACTTTTTTCTCTGTGTATGTATATAGCATTTTCTGGTTAAATTAAACCTTAAAAAGAGGGATGGTTTTGTTTACATTTTCCTTTTCAAAGTCTTTAATTTTTTTTAACGCATAACATTAATTAATTAACAAAAGAACAACAAAGAGGAATTAAATACTTCACTTATATATATAGCATTTTTTGGTTAAATTAAACCTTTTTCAATTTAAAATTTTTACTTGATTTGAAAAAGGTTTCATTTGACTTGAAAACGCTATAGTAATAAAACTAAAAGTAGTACATTTGTTTTTTAGCATCTTTGGCGCTGACTAGTACATAAGGCACAATGTTTATACATTTCATTAATGTAAAATGCCGATAATCAAAATGCACACTGTTTAAACATTTCATTAATGTAGAATACACTATGCTTTAAATAAATCAAAAAACAAAAAAAATACGAAGAATTTCGGTTATGGGGGAGGTTAGGTATGGGCCTGCTGAGCACAGAACAATTTTTTTTTTTTTTTTCATTTTTAATTTTTTGTATGGTTACGTTTTTGAGATAACGGTAATTTTGTGTTTTTATACTCAGCTGTACTAGTACACAGAGTATTATAGTTTTGATTTCCTAACGGTGGATTGTAACAGAATGAAATAATCGAGATAGATATAGACTTATATATATCAAAATGATCAGGGTGAAAAGAGAAATCGATTGAGCCATGTCCGTCCGTCCGTCCGTCTGTCCGTCTGTCCGTCTGTACGCACGATAACTCGCGCAAAAATTGAGATATTTTGATGAAATTTGGAATGCAAGTTGGTATCAAGACAGGAACGGACGGTATTGAAAATGGGCGAAATCGGACCATGACCACGCCCACCTCCCCTATATAGTAAAAATCGGAAATTTTGTATCTCAGTAACTAATAGAGCTGGAGTGATAAAATTTCACCCACGTATTGACCTCAGGCCCTTATGAAGAAATGTGGTGAAATTTTGGAAAATGGGCGGTGCCACGCCCACTTATTAAGGGTCAAACATTGAAAGTTGTATATGTCATAACTCAGAAACCATTGAAGATATATCGATGAAATTTGGTATGCGTGATTTACTTACCTGGGCAAACATTTGGACGGAAAATAGTAAAAATCGGTTGACGGCCACGCCCACTTTTATATATTTGTATTATAAAGTGACCTAATAAAAACATTTTAAGTCATATCTCTGTCAAATATAAAGATCTATCATTGAAATTTTGTCGCATGAGTCCAACTATGGACATAAAACAAAAAACACAAAAATTTTGGAAAATGGGCGGTGCCACGCCCACTTATTAAGAGGCAAACATTGAAAGTTTTATGAGTCATAACTCAGAAACCGTTGAAGGTATATCGATGAAATTTGGTATGCGTGATATACTTACTTAGGCAAATGTTTGGAATAAAAACTGCCAAAATCGGTAGACGACCACGCCCACTTTTATATATGGGTATTATGAAGTGACCCAATAAAAATATTTTAAGCTATATCTCTGTCAAATATAAAGATATATCATTGAAATTTTATGGCAGGAGACCACCTGCGGACATAAAACTAAAAACACAAAAATTTTGGAAAATGGGCGTGGCAACGCCTCTTTTTAAAAGCAGGGATATACGAGATTTCTGAGCCCATAACTCGATAAATAATTGATATATAATGATGAAACTTGGTGTATACACTTTCATTACTTGTGGTAATACATGTTCAAAATTTTACCGAAATTGGTTGACGGCCACGCCCACTTTTATATATGGGAACTATTAAGGGGCCTAATAAGAACATTTTAAGCGATATCTTTGTCAAATATAAAGATAATTCATTGAAATTTTGTGGCATGAGTTCCACAATAGACCGGAAACAAAAAATATAAAAATTTTGGAAAATGGGCGTGGCACCGCCTCCTTTTAGACAAAGGAATCTACGAGATTTCTTAGCCTATAACTCGACAAATAATTGAGATATTATGACGATACTTGGTTTATACATTTTTATAACTTGTGTTAATAGACACGCAAAAATTTATTCAAATCGGTTTTTGACCACGCCTACTTTTTAACAGAGATATTTCTGGAACACCCTTTAGGAATTTGCAACGTGACATCGTTGTAACTAGAAGTCATAAAGGAATGAAATGTTGCACAAAGAATAATATTCATATGCTTAGTTGGATGACTGATAAAACTGTTGAAAATGGGCGTGGCTACGCCCACTTTATGCAGCACTCGCTTTATATAAAATACGCCGTGTTTCCACCAAACTCAAACAAACAATGAAAGCATACAGCTGAGTATCTAATGTTCGATTCCACTCGAACTTAGGCTTCCTTACTTGTTTGTTATCACTTTATTCAAAAATTATGTTCGCTGGAGTTACGCTTCTAACAATATACAACTTATAGTAATTGAACCACACCTCGCTAAATGACATCTGGTCAATGTCAAAATTTTTAATTTTTTGCGATTTTTGAAAAAGTTTTGATTTTCAAATTAAGTTTTTTATAAAAACTTGTAAAAATCAGAAAAGTTTTATTTTTTAAAAATTAGCCCGTTTAATTGTTAACGTAATATCAAGGATATCTGATAAAAAAAAACATTATTTTTAGCGATTTCTTTCATGTGAAACAAAAAGGATATTTTATGGACGAAAAACTCGGTTAGATGACTCATCCGTGTATAGACAAAAGATAAAATTTGTTTGTGACTTCACCCTCTCATAGGATTAGCGTTAATCAGAGGTTAAGTAAACGGCCCTTAAGCTAAAGATATAGATACTTATGTATTGTGGAACGATTTTTCGTCATCCCTTGTGAAAAAATCGTTCCACAATACATCATATTCCTACCCCGTCGGAAAACCAAGCAAAAAAAAAGGAATAATGAAAATTACTTAACTATTGCTTGTCATTTTATATCAGAAGATTTCAACTTGCGAGTAGCTGTACTGTAGACACAAAAGCTGCTGTCAGATACAAATCATTCCGCAGCTAATATATTGGAAACCTTGCACCATGTTCCATGCGAGTTACTTACCGTGTTTTGCACCTTCATTGAATTTAGATGTGCGAGCAAATTGTTTCTTATTTTACAGGCAGTATTATTGAATATGAGAAGTTTAAGGCCGCGCAAGAAGTCTACAGTGTTTTGCAAAAAAAAGTTGTAAAACGACGCCCTATACACGGATTAGTCATATAACCGAATTTTTAGTCCATAAAATAACCTTTTGTTTCACATGAAATAAATCGCTAAAAATAATGTTTTTATCAGATATCCTTGATATTACGTTAACAATTAAACGGGCTAATTTTTAAAAAATAAATTTTTTCTGATTTTTACAAGTTTTTATAAAGAACTTAATTTGAAAATCAAAACTTTAAAAATCGGAAAAAATTAAAAATTTTGACATTGACCAGATGTCATTTAGCGAGGTGTGGTTCAATTACCACAAGTTGTATATTGTTAGAAGTGTGGATTTTAGTCGCCTCTTACGACAGACATTCCTTACCACGGGTATATTCTAAGCCCCCTAACCCGCTGGGGTATTAATTTGACCATTTTGATAATAATAATAATAATAATAATAATAATAATAATAATAATAATAATAATAATAATAATAATAATAATAATAATAATAATAATAATAATATTAATAATAATAATAATAATAATAATAATAATAATAATAATAATAATAATAATAATAATAATAATAATAATAATAATAATAATAATAATAATAATAATAATAATAATAATAATAATAATAATAATAATAATAATAATAATAATAATAATAATAATAATAATAATAATAATAATAATAATAATAATAATAATAATAATAATAATAATAATAATAATAATAATAATAATAATAATAATAATAATAATAATAATAATAATAATAATAATAATAATAATAATAATAATAATAATAATAATAATAATAATAATAATAATAATAATAATAATAATAATAATAATAATAATAATAATAATAATAATAATAATAATAATAATAATAATAATAATAATAATAATAATAATAATAATAATAATAATAATAATAATAATAATAATAATAATAATAATAATAATAATAATAATAATAATAATAATAATAGTGGGAAAAAAACTATCGATAGTGACACGAAAAAAAAACTATCGATACTATCGATAGTGCCATTGATAGTTTTGCAGTTCTACTTGTACACCCACAAGAGGGGCAGGCACCACGAAAAGGGCATACATGTAGTGCTGGACGTAGAACTTATCACATAACAGACGGACGTGGACGTAGACTAACTCGTTCATAAGCATTTGAACTTAACGAAACGCCAACTTCGGTTAACGAAACACCAACTTCGTTTAACTCCATCTTGACTTTTAAAAAAATCGTAAGTTAGTCCAAGATCGACCGTCGCGCTATAAACTTCTTCAAGTGTATCTATTTTTTATTTAAATTAACCTATACTACCTATTAACCTGTACTTAAACACATATATTATTTGTAATAAAATGAATTAAAAACTAAATTTCCTACAAAATTGGGGGCTCAGCCGAAATGTGAAAAAAGAAGAGTTTAAAGTGCGTGCACCACCAATTGCAAAAGCACGTACTGCATTGTACATATGTTTGTATGTACGCAGAAGTGTACAAGAAAAATCTCGAACAGAGAAAAAGAATTTGAAGTGTGCGCAGCTTGCAAAGAAAAACAGTCATACAGAAAGAACAGTCATGCATTTTAATGAAAAATGCGAAAATGTAATGTGAAATGGTGAAAATGTCGCACAAATCATTAAATAAAGCGCATTTTAATAAGCGATCATAAGAAAATTACAAAAAGACGCAAAAAAGCAGCGCAGTTAACGTAGCAAAGGTTCAAAGACAGGGCAGCAGTGAAAAAACAAATCAAACGCAACGGTTGATAGAAAATCAAAGTGAACAAATGCAGCAGCGCAATCTAAGCAGAGAAGCAATGACAGAGAAGCAGCAGCGGTCAGTGTAGGAGCAGCAGCAGACAGAGCGAAAATCACACGGCGAATATAAAGCAAAAAAAATCGAAAGGAAGATAGAGTGAGAAGAAGTGAGATTAAAATTAACGAATAAGTCAATTGTAAGTACGCATAAACACGTAATAGAAAGAGAAATTCGATGTCATATTCGTTAAGTATGTAAATGCAAAAATAAGGTGTCATCAAAAGAAGAAGAAAGAAGCAAGAAGAAAACACGAAGTTTACGTATGCTAGTATGTAAAGAAAAATAACGAGCAGAATAAGAAGAAACATAAGAAGAATAAACAAAGCTGTTGTGAAACAAAAAGAAGTAAGAAGAAGAACAAACATTAGAAGAATATTCGAAGTTGTTGTACAACAACAGAAAAAGATGTAAGAAGAAAATAATAAGTTAACGTAAAGCAAAGAAGAATTTTAAACGAAGAATAGTAAGCAAAACAAATGATAGGAAACTGTCGTTAACGAATTGCTCGAAAGAATTGTATGTTGAAAGATGAAAGAAGAATAAAGCAGTAAAGATCGAAGAAAGAAGATTAAAGAAGATTATAAAAACAAATCACAGGCAAAAGTGTATATAGAAAAAAGCTTTGAATGTAAAATAAAAGATGAAAACCTAAATGTCATAAAAGAAATAGAAAAAAAAACCAACAACAGAGATTTGTAAGAAGAAGAAGATATTCAAAATTTTTTTATATGGAATCAGAACGTTTGAAGCACGTAAATTGTATAAGCAATCGAATAAAATACAGTGTTAACCCACATATACGAACTATCTATATAAGTAGACGTAGTATATAAATTTCTTATATTTACATTACATATCTAAATTCAATATTTCACCCTTATTATTTGTACATTACAAAACAATTCATATTAAAATACTCTGTTGAAAACAAAATAGAATTATATAAAAGATGGACTTAAACGAGGTATTGGCTTTAACAGTGAATTAAATTAATTAAAAGAATTAAACCTTTCAACGGTGGGACAAAAACGAGAATTACAGGACAGACTTATCCAGCATTACGGGTTGTCGCGAAACAATCCAAGTGATGATGAGCAGAGTCAGTCAGAATATGGTGACGTGCAAGAAAGCAATATCATGTACTCTACGCAGCATGTTGTAGCACGACAGCAGTTTACACTTAAGGATTTAGGCGATTGTATTAGTCCGTTTAATGGGGAGGGATCTGTTGACATAAGATTCTGGATAAACGAATTTGAACTAAACGCGGATATAGTGAAATGGAACGACTTACAAAGATTTGTGTATGGCAAACAGCTTTTACGGGGAGCAGCTAAGCTTTTTGTTAGAAGCCAAAGTAATTTATTAAGTTGGGAAAGTTTAAAAGATGCATTAATAGCGGAATTCGGTTCCAAGCTTTGTTCGTCAGATGTCCATAAACTATTGAAAAACAGACGCAAACACGCTAATGAAAGTTTCCGTGAGTATTTATATAACCTGATGGAAATAGGCAAACAAATAAACTTAGACGAGGCAAGCACAATAGATTACTTTATTGAGGGTATTCCTGACTCAAGGTTCAATAAATCTCAAGGTCTATTGAAGATTTAAAAGAACAAATAAAGGTATATGAAAAGATACGTAAAGTTAACCCAGGGATAGTTAAAGCGGTATCAGGTGAATCAGTAAAAGAAGGTAGTGTAGGTACGTCGAAGCCGAAAGAAGAAGCGTCAAAGAGGTGTTTTAAATGTGGCGATAAATCACATATCGCAGCAAAATGTCCACAAAAACAATTCAAGTGTTTCAAGTGCAATGAAATGGGCCATCGCTCGTTTGAATGCAAGAGTAAGGGCAATTCAACGAAAAAAGTAAAGAAAGAACCAAGCACAGTAAATACTTTAGGTGACGAAATTTTTCAGCCATTTTATAAGGGGGTGAGAGAGGAGTTACATTTCAAAACAATAACAGTCAACGATTTCAAATTTGAAGCACTAATCGATTCAGGTTGTTCTTTGAATTTGATGCGTTATGACACGTTACTATTGAGTGGATGCGAAGTTAAGTTGAGCAACGACATTAGAAAATTATACAGTGCATGTGCAAACGTGATCGAGACAATGGGTAGTTTTGAAACTTTAATGCATGTAGATGGGATATCACATTTCATGTAGTGAAAGAAAAGGATATACAGTTTGCTGGTATGATTGGAAAAGCTATTTTAAAAGCCGTTGATATTATCTTAACAGAAGAAGAAGATATTTTTAAACAGAAGAGCCTATCTGATAAGAAAGTAGTTGAGGAAAACATTGAACCTAATGCTGAAGTGGCACTGGAAAAATGGATTAAAGAGTTTGATGTAATGAATATAAATCAGTTGCAAGAAGTTAATCCAATAGACGTAGAACATTTGGATAAAGATTTAGCTAAGAAAGTAGAAAGACTAGTTTGCGAATATAACCCAGTAGGAAAGTGTGAGTCACCAGTGAAGATGGAAATTGTTTTGTCAGACGAAGTGCCTGTTTATCAACGTCTACGGCGAATGTCCTTCGAAGACCGGCGGTTTGTTGATAAACAGATTGAAGATTGGTTAAGAGATGGAATAATTGTAGTTAGCAACTCAAACTATGCTTCACCAACACTGTGGAACAAATTCAGGTCAACAAAAGTTAACTCGGTTCTGAAAGTTGGGGGTGAAAATAGAGGCTAAATTAGAAGACCCGTATCGCGGCGTTTGCTTAGGTTAGTTCGAATTTGTTTTTAATCGACCTTTGAACTTTGCAGGCAAATGCCGATTTTCAGCATACTGTTTGTATGGTTTTTTTGCTATAACTCGTCGACTAATTGAGATTTTTTTTGTTGGAGTGACAGCAAACGAAAGAAAATTAAATTTCCTATACAAGGGGTCTATAACATTTTTCTCTACCTCTTATAGTTTCTGAAATATTGATAATTCAATTTGAATTTTTTCGATTTTTTAAAGAAAAAATTTACTTTGTCAGGCAATATCTTTAAAACCAAAATTTTCACCTTCGGTTTTACTCTTTTGCGTGAAGCTACATTCTATTAGCAAAAAAATAAGCTATCAACGAAGAAAATCCATGGTGAAATGGAAACATTATAGGCGATCATGTAAATACAGTCAAGTCGGGCAATGCATGCACAAATCATTAAATAAAGCGCATTTTAATAAGCGATCATAAGAAAATTACAAAAAGACGCAAAAAAGCAGCGCAGTTAACGTAGCAAAGGTTCAAAGACAGGGCAGCAGTGAAAAAACAAATCAAACGCAACGGTTGATAGAAAATCAAAGTGAACAAATGCAGCAGCGCAATCTAAGCAGAGAAGCAATGACAGAGAAGCAGCAGCGGTCAGTGTAGGAGCAGCAGCAGACAGAGCGAAAATCACACGGCGAATATAAAGCAAAAAAAATCGAAAGGAAGATAGAGTGAGAAGAAGTGAGATTAAAATTAACGAATAAGTCAATTGTAAGTACGCATAAACACGTAATAGAAAGAGAAATTCGATGTCATATTCGTTAAGTATGTAAATGCAAAAATAAGGTGTCATCAAAAGAAGAAGAAAGAAGCAAGAAGAAAACACGAAGTTTACGTATGCTAGTATGTAAAGAAAAATAACGAGCAGAATAAGAAGAAACATAAGAAGAATAAACAAAGCTGTTGTGAAACAAAAAGAAGTTAGAAGAAGAACAAACATTAGAAGAATATTCGAAGTTGTTGTACAACAACAGAAAAAGATGTAAGAAGAAAATAATAAGTTAACGTAAAGCAAAGAAGAATTTTAAACGAAGAATAGTAAGCAAAACAAATGATAGGAAACTGTCGTTAACGAATTGCTCGAAAGAATTGTATGTTGAAAGATGAAAGAAGAATAAAGCAGTAAAGATCGAAGAAAGAAGATTAAAGAAGATTATAAAAACAAATCACAGGCAAAAGTGTATATAGAAAAAAGCTTTGAATGTAAAATAAAAGATGAAAACCTAAATGTCATAAAAGAAATAGAAAAAAAAACCAACAACAGAGATTTGTAAGAAGAAGAAGATATTCAAAATTTTTTTATATGGAATCAGAACGTTTGAAGCACGTAAATTGTATAAGCAATCGAATAAAATACAGTGTTAACCCACATATACGAACTATCTATATAAGTAGACGTAGTATATAAATTTCTTATATTTACATTACATATCTAAATTCAATATTTCACCCTTATTATTTGTACATTACAAAACAATTCATATTAAAATACTCTGTTGAAAACAAAATAGAATTATATAAAAGATGGACTTAAACGAGGTATTGGCTTTAACAGTGAATTAAATTAATTAAAAGAATTAAACCTTTCAACGGTGGGACAAAAACGAGAATTACAGGACAGACTTATCCAGCATTACGGGTTGTCGCGAAACAATCCAAGTGATGATGAGCAGAGTCAGTCAGAATATGGTGACGTGCAAGAAAGCAATATCATGTACTCTACGCAGCATGTTGTAGCACGAATGCAGTTTACACTTAAGGATTTAGGCGATTGTATTAGTCCGTTTAATGGGGAGGGATCTGTTGACATAAGATTCTGGATAAACGAATTTGAACTAAACGCGGATATAGTGAAATGGAACGACTTACAAAGATTTGTGTATGGCAAACAGCTTTTACGGGGAGCAGCTAAGCTTTTTGTTAGAAGCCAAAGTAATTTATTAAGTTGGGAAAGTTTAAAAGATGCATTAATAGCGGAATTCGGTTCCAAGCTTTGTTCGTCAGATGTCCATAAACTATTGAAAAACAGACGCAAACACGCTAATGAAAGTTTCCGTGAGTATTTATATAACCTGATGGAAATAGGCAAACAAATAAACTTAGACGAGGCAAGCACAATAGATTACTTTATTGAGGGTATTCCTGACTCAAGGTTCAATAAATCTCAAGGTCTATTGAAGATTTAAAAGAACAAATAAAGGTATATGAAAAGATACGTAAAGTTAACCCAGGGATAGTTAAAGCGGTATCAGGTGAATCAGTAAAAGAAGGTAGTGTAGGTACGTCGAAGCCGAAAGAAGAAGCGTCAAAGAGGTGTTTTAAATGTGGCGATAAATCACATATCGCAGCAAAATGTCCACAAAAACAATTCAAGTGTTTCAAGTGCAATGAAATGGGCCATCGCTCGTTTGAATGCAAGAGTAAGGGCAATTCAACGAAAAAAGTAAAGAAAGAACCAAGCACAGTAAATACTTTAGGTGACGAAATTTTTCAGCCATTTTATAAGGGGGTGAGAGAGGAGTTACATTTCAAAACAATAACAGTCAACGATTTCAAATTTGAAGCACTAATCGATTCAGGTTGTTCTTTGAATTTGATGCGTTATGACACGTTACTATTGAGTGGATGCGAAGTTAAGTTGAGCAACGACATTAGAAAATTATACAGTGCATGTGCAAACGTGATCGAGACAATGGGTAGTTTTGAAACTTTAATGCATGTAGATGGGATATCACATTTCATGTAGTGAAAGAAAAGGATATACAGTTTGCTGGTATGATTGGAAAAGCTATTTTAAAAGCCGTTGATATTATCTTAACAGAAGAAGAAGATATTTTTAAACAGAAGAGCCTATCTGATAAGAAAGTAGTTGAGGAAAACATTGAACCTAATGCTGAAGTGGCACTGGAAAAATGGATTAAAGAGTTTGATGTAATGAATATAAATCAGTTGCAAGAAGTTAATCCAATAGACGTAGAACATTTGGATAAAGATTTAGCTAAGAAAGTAGAAAGACTAGTTTGCGAATATAACCCAGTAGGAAAGTGTGAGTCACCAGTGAAGATGGAAATTGTTTTGTCAGACGAAGTGCCTGTTTATCAACGTCTACGGCGAATGTCCTTCGAAGACCGGCGGTTTGTTGATAAACAGATTGAAGATTGGTTAAGAGATGGAATAATTGTAGTTAGCAACTCAAACTATGCTTCACCAACACTGTGGAACAAATTCAGGTCAACAAAAGTTAACTCGGTTCTGAAAGTTGGGGGTGAAAATAGAGGCTAAATTAGAAGACCCGTATCGCGGCGTTTGCTTAGGTTAGTTCGAATTTGTTTTTAATCGACCTTTGAACTTTGCAGGCAAATGCCGATTTTCAGCATACTGTTTGTATGGTTTTTTTGCTATAACTCGTCGACTAATTGAGATTTTTTTTGTTGGAGTGACAGCAAACGAAAGAAAATTAAATTTCCTATACAAGGGGTCTATAACATTTTTCTCTACCTCTTATAGTTTCTGAAATATTGATAATTCAATTTGAATTTTTTCGATTTTTTAAAGAAAAAATTTACTTTGTCAGGCAATATCTTTAAAACCAAAATTTTCACCTTCGGTTTTACTCTTTTGCGTGAAGCTACATTCTATTAGCAAAAAAATAAGCTATCAACGAAGAAAATCCATGGTGAAATGGAAACATTATAGGCGATCATGTAAATACAGTCAAGTCGGGCAATGCATGCACAAATCATTAAATAAAGCGCATTTTAATAAGCGATCATAAGAAAATTACAAAAAGACGCAAAAAAGCAGCGCAGTTAACGTAGCAAAGGTTCAAAGACAGGGCAGCAGTGAAAAAACAAATCAAACGCAACGGTTGATAGAAAATCAAAGTGAACAAATGCAGCAGCGCAATCTAAGCAGAGAAGCAATGACAGAGAAGCAGCAGCGGTCAGTGTAGGAGCAGCAGCAGCCAGAGCGAAAATCACACGGCGAATATAAAGCAAAAAAAATCGAAAGGAAGATAGAGTGAGAAGAAGTGAGATTAAAATTAACGAATAAGTCAATTGTAAGTACGCATAAACACGTAATAGAAAGAGAAATTCGATGTCATATTCGTTAAGTATGTAAATGCAAAAATAAGGTGTCATCAAAAGAAGAAGAAAGAAGCAAGAAGAAAACACGAAGTTTACGTATGCTAGTATGTAAAGAAAAATAACGAGCAGAATAAGAAGAAACATAAGAAGAATAAACAAAGCTGTTGTGAAACAAAAAGAAGTAAGAAGAAGAACAAACATTAGAAGAATATTCGAAGTTGTTGTACAACAACAGAAAAAGATGTAAGAAGAAAATAATAAGTTAACGTAAAGCAAAGAAGAATTTTAAACGAAGAATAGTAAGCAAAACAAATGATAGGAAACTGTCGTTAACGAATTGCTCGAAAGAATTGTATGTTGAAAGATGAAAGAAGAATAAAGCAGTAAAGATCGAAGAAAGAAGATTAAAGAAGATTATAAAAACAAATCACAGGCAAAAGTGTATATAGAAAAAAGCTTTGAATGTAAAATAAAAGATGAAAACCTAAATGTCATAAAAGAAATAGAAAAAAAAACCAACAACAGAGATTTGTAAGAAGAAGAAGATATTCAAAATTTTTTTATATGGAATCAGAACGTTTGAAGCACGTAAATTGTATAAGCAATCGAATAAAATACAGTGTTAACCCACATATACGAACTATCTATATAAGTAGACGTAGTATATAAATTTCTTATATTTACATTACATATCTAAATTCAATATTTCACCCTTATTATTTGTACATTACAAAACAATTCATATTAAAATACTCTGTTGAAAACAAAATAGAATTATATAAAAGATGGACTTAAACGAGGTATTGGCTTTAACAGTGAATTAAATTAATTAAAAGAATTAAACCTTTCAACGGTGGGACAAAAACGAGAATTACAGGACAGACTTATCCAGCATTACGGGTTGTCGCGAAACAATCCAAGTGATGATGAGCAGAGTCAGTCAGAATATGGTGACGTGCAAGAAAGCAATATCATGTACTCTACGCAGCATGTTGTAGCACGACAGCAGTTTACACTTAAGGATTTAGGCGATTGTATTAGTCCGTTTAATGGGGAGGGATCTGTTGACATAAGATTCTGGATAAACGAATTTGAACTAAACGCGGATATAGTGAAATGGAACGACTTACAAAGATTTGTGTATGGCAAACAGCTTTTACGGGGAGCAGCTAAGCTTTTTGTTAGAAGCCAAAGTAATTTATTAAGTTGGGAAAGTTTAAAAGATGCATTAATAGCGGAATTCGGTTCCAAGCTTTGTTCGTCAGATGTCCATAAACTATTGAAAAACAGACGCAAACACGCTAATGAAAGTTTCCGTGAGTATTTATATAACCTGATGGAAATAGGCAAACAAATAAACTTAGACGAGGCAAGCGCAATAGATTACTTTATTGAGGGTATTCCTGACTCAAGGTTCAATAAATCTCAAGGTCTATTGAAGATTTAAAAGAACAAATAAAGGTATATGAAAAGATACGTAAAGTTAACCCAGGGATAGTTAAAGCGGTATCAGGTGAATCAGTAAAAGAAGGTAGTGTAGGTACGTCGAAGCCGAAAGAAGAAGCGTCAAAGAGGTGTTTTAAATGTGGCGATAAATCACATATCGCAGCAAAATGTCCACAAAAACAATTCAAGTGTTTCAAGTGCAATGAAATGGGCCATCGCTCGTTTGAATGCAAGAGTAAGGGCAATTCAACGAAAAAAGTAAAGAAAGAACCAAGCACAGTAAATACTTTAGGTGACGAAATTTTTCAGCCATTTTATAAGGGGGTGAGAGAGGAGTTACATTTCAAAACAATAACAGTCAACGATTTCAAATTTGAAGCACTAATCGATTCAGGTTGTTCTTTGAATTTGATGCGTTATGACACGTTACTATTGAGTGGATGCGAAGTTAAGTTGAGCAACGACATTAGAAAATTATACAGTGCATGTGCAAACGTGATCGAGACAATGGGTAGTTTTGAAACTTTAATGCATGTAGATGGGATATCATTAAATGTCACATTTCATGTAGTGAAAGAAAAGGATATACAGTTTGCTGGTATGATTGGAAAAGCTATTTTAAAAGACGTTGATATTATCTTAACAGAAGAAGAAGATATTTTTAAACAGAAGAGCCTATCTGATAAGAAAGTAGTTGAGGAAAACATTGAACCTAATGCTGAAGTGGCACTGGAAAAATACATTAAAGAGTTTGATGTAATGAATATAAATCAGTTGCAAGAAGTTAATCCAATAGACGTAGAACATTTGGATAAAGATTTAGCTAAGAAAGTAGAAAGACTAGTTTGCGAATATAACCCAGTAGGAAAGTGTGAGTCACCAGTGAAGATGGAAATTGTTTTGTCAGGCGAAGTGCCTGTTTATCAACGTCTACGGCGAATGTCCTTCGAAGACCGGCGGTTTGTTGATAAACAGATTGAAGATTGGTTAAGAGATGGAATAATTGTAGTTAGCAACTCAAACTATGCTTCACCAACACTGTGGAACAAATTCAGGTCAACAAAAGTTAACTCGGTTCTGAAAGTTGGGGGTGAAAATAGAGGCTAAATTAGAAGACCCGTATCGCGGCGTTTGCTTAGGTTAGTTCGAATTTGTTTTTAATCGACCTTTGAACTTTGCAGGCAAATGCCGATTTTCAGCATACTGTTTGTATGGTTTTTTTGCTATAACTCGTCGACTAATTGAGATTTTTTTTGTTGGAGTGACAGCAAACGAAAGAAAATTAAATTTCCTATACAAGGGGTCTATAACATTTTTCTCTACCTCTTATAGTTTCTGAAATATTGATAATTCAATTTGAATTTTTTCGATTTTTTAAAGAAAAAATTTACTTTGTCAGGCAATATCTTTAAAACCAAAATTTTCACCTTCGGTTTTACTCTTTTGCGTGAAGCTACATTCTATTAGCAAAAAAATAAGCTATCAACGAAGAAAATCCATGGTGAAATGGAAACATTATAGGCGATCATGTAAATACAGTCAAGTCGGGCAATGCATCTGCACGGGTATATTTTATGCATGTTATACCCGTAAATGGGCTTGTATCTACTGCGCTGCCAATGTGCTGCTACTGCAGAGGCATTGCGCGACTTGGCTGTATTTACATGATCGCCTATAACTTTTCCATTTTACCATGGATTTTCTTCGTTGATAGCTTATTTTTTTGCTAATAGAATGTAGCTTCACGTAAAGGAGTAAAACCGAAGGTGAAAATTTTGGTTTTAAAGATATTGCCTGACAAAGTCAATTTTTTCTTTGAAAAATCGAAAATATTCAAATTGAATCATCAATATTTCAGAAACTATAAGAGGTAGAGAAAAATTTTATAGACCCCTTGTATAGGAAATTTAAATTTTCTTTCGTTTGCTGTCACTCCAACAAAAGAATCTCAATTAGTCGACGAGTTATAGCAAAAAAACCATACAAACAATATGCTGAAAATCGGCATTTGCCTGCAAAGTTCAAAGGTCGATTAAAAACAAATTCGAACTAACCTAAGCAAACGCCGCGATACGGGTCTTCTAATTTAGCCTCTATTTTCACCCCTAACTTTCAGATCCGAGTTAACTTTTGTTGACCTAAATTTGTTCCACAGTGCAATTGTAGTTGTTCCAAAGAAAAATGGGGAAAAACGCTTATGTTGTGACTATAGGCAACTCAACAAAAAGATTATAAGAGACAATTTCCCCATGGTAGTGATGGACGACGTCCTTGACAGATTGCAAATTGGACGAGTTTTTACGACACTTGATCTATCGAACGGATTTTTTCATGTGCCAGTGGACCCAAAATCTAGGAAGTATACATCATTAGTGACTAACGACGGACAATATGAATTTTATGTTGTGCCTTTTGGTATCTCAAATTCACCAGCTGTTTTCTGTAGATATATTTTGTGCCTTTTGGTATCTCAAATTCACCAGCTGTTTTCTGTAGATATATTAATGCTGTGTTTCGGACGTTAATTCAAAAAGGCACAGTGATAACGTATATGGACGATTTGATTATTCCAGCAAAAGACGAAGATGAAGGTGTAGAGAAACTTAAAGAAATTTTACGGGTTAGTTCTGAAAATGGAAATGAAATGAAATGAAAGCGTAAAGTCGAGTTCTTGGGGTACATTATTGAAAATGGTACCGTACAAATGTCAGAAGAAAAAACGAAAGCCATTCAGAATTTTCCTTTGCCAACGGACAAAAAGTCTCTACAAAGATTTTTAGGGTTGACATCGTATTTTCGACGAGTTATTGAAAATTTTGCTCTGATAGCCAGACCGTTGTCAAACTTGTTAAGGAAAGATGTTGTTTTCAAATTAGGAGTAGAAGAAGTTGCAGCTTTTCAACAGCTAAAAGCTCGTTTACAGAAATCCCCGGTATTACGACTTTTTTCTCAAAACGCGGTCACTGAAGTCCATACCGATGCCAGTAAGTACGGGTATGGGGCTATTTTGTTACAGAAGGATCCAGACGATCAAAAACTACATCCGGTACAATACATGAGTCGTAAAACCAAACCAGTCGAAGAGAATTATCCATCGTATGAGTTAGAGGTTTTGGCAATAATCGAAGCCCTAAAAAAGTGGAGGATATATTTAATGGGGATACAATTTAAAATTGTAACTGACTGTAATGCGTCTACAATGACGATTAAAAGAAATGATGTACCTTGTATATATGTTCGGTCAATTAGTGTGAATATTGTTTATACAGTAATGCTAGGCTTTTTGACCATCGTTTTTTGATGCAAAGAAAAATATAAAAAATTATTTCATCATTCCACCCGACGTTTCGCTAGACTTCCTAGCTTCTTCAGGGGCAGTATATCTATTTTATTTAACAAAAAACCAGAAAAATAAAATACATATATTATGTTACACCAAAATAATAATTATACATACATACATATGTACAAACAAAACAAGGCACACTTACATGATTTAAACTAAAAACAAACAATTAAAAAATAAATTAAACATTTATCGTCGTACCATCAACATTTGGTATTGTCGTCAAACTGAAAAGACTATAAACAAAGTAAATAAGTCGAGGCAATATCCTCCGTGTCTTCTTTCTTGTTCATCGTCCTCTCTCTATTTTGCATTATTCTTAGGCTTTCTATTGTGTATCGCGTTTTTATACTCAGCTGTACTAGTACACAGAGTATTATAGTTTTAATCACATAACGGTGGATTGTAACAGAATGAAATAATCGAGACAGATATAGACTTATATATATCAAAATGATCAGGGTGAAAAGAGAAATCGATTGAGCCATGTCCGTCCGTCCGTCTGTCCGTCTGTCCGTCCGTCTGTCCGTCTGTCCGTCTGTAAATACTCTAACTCGCGCAAAAATTGAGATATTTTGATGAAATTTGAAATGCAAGTTGGTATCGAGACTGGGACGGTTGGTATTGAAAATGGGCGAAATCGGACCATGACCACGCCCACTTTTCCTATATAGAAAAAATCGGAAATTTGGTATCTCAGTCACTAATATAGCTGGAGCGATGAAATTTTACCCACGTGTTGAACTCACGCCCCTAGGAAGAAATTTGATGAAATTTTGGAAAATGGGCGGTGCCACGCCCACTTATTAAGGGTCAAACATTGAAAGTTTTATATGTCATAACTCAGAAACCGTTGAAGATATAGCGATGAAATTTGGTATGCCTGATGTACTTATTTAGACAAATGTTTTGACGGAAAATTGTGAAAATCGGTTGACGGCCACGCCCACTTTTATATATGGGAACTATAAAGGGGCCTAATAAAAACATTTTAAGCGATATTTCTGTCAAATATAAAGATATATCATTAAAATTTTATGGCAGGAGTCTAACTACGGACATAAAACAAAAATCTCAAAAATTTTGGAAAATGGGCGTGGCACCGCCTCTTTTTAGAAGCTGGAATATACGAGATTTCTGAGCCCATAACTCGACAAATAATTGATATATAATGATGAAACTTGGTGTGTACACTTTTATTACTTGTGGTAATACATGTTGAAAATTTTAGCCAAATCGGTTGACGACCACGCCCACTTTTATATATGGGTATTATAAAGTGGCCTAATAAAAACATTTTAAGCGATATCTTTGTCAAATATAAAGATAATTCATTGAAATTTTGTGGCATGAGTTCTACAATAGATCGAAAACAAAAAATAGAAAAATTTCGGAAAATGGGCGTGGCACCGCCTCTTTTCAGACAAAGGAATCAACGAGATTTCGGAGCCCATAACTCGACAAATAATTGAGATATTATGACGAAACTTGGTTTATACACTTTTATAACTTGTGTTAATAGACACGCAAAAATTTATTGAAATCGGTTTATGACCACGCCTACTTTTTAACAAAGATATTTCTGGAACACCCTTTGGGAATTTGTAACGTGGCATCTTTGTAACTAGAAGTCATAAAGGAATGAAATTTTGTACAAAGAATAATATTCATATGCTTAGTTGGATGGCTGATAGAAATTTTGAAAATGGGCGTGGCTGCGCCCACTTTATGCGGCACTCGATTCATATAAAATACACCGTGTTTCCATCAAACGCAAACAAACAATGAAAGCATACAGCTGAGTATCTAATGTTCGATTCCACTCGAACTTAGGCTTCCTTACTTGTTTCTTGTTTGTTTTTGTCAATAATTCTCGTATTTTTGAAGTCAGCTGTATGCCCTGTTGTTGTTATATGTTGTGATAGTGCTGTGCTTGGTTTATTTTTTCTTATATCTGCTTCGTGCTCTGTTATTCTCACTCCTAATGTTCGTTTGGTTGTCCCTATGTATATTTTGTTGCAGTTCTCATTGTCTTTTCCATTGCACTTGATTTTGTATACAACGTTGTTTTGTTGTAATGTGTCTATTGGCGTTTTTGTCTTTGTGAAGATCTTGGCTAGAGTACAGTTTGATTTGTATGCCAGTGAGACCTTTTCTTTGTCGTATTTGATGTCTTTGTTTATGCTCTCCGATAGTTTAGGTATATATGTAACGCTATAGTATTGTTTTTGTATTTCCGCTCTTTCTGTCGTCGGTACATTATTGTTTTTGTTGTTGACTTCAATTATTTTGTGTCCCAGTAGGCTTTGTATTAGGTTACGTGGATAGTTGTTGTTTGTAAGTATTGTTTTTATCTTATTTATGTTCGTTTGATGGAATTGCATGTCGCTTATTGAAAGTACTCGGGTGATTAGGCTCTTAGCTGTGTTAATTTTGTGTGAGAATGTTTGTGAAGAGAAAAAATTAATAATGCGTCCGGATGATGTGGGTTTTGCGTACCAATCGAATATCACAGATTTGTTTATTTTATGGATTCGTACGTCAAGGAATGGAATGGTATTGTCTTCTTCTATTTCTACAGTAAATTGTAATTTTTTGTGGTGATTGTTGAAGTTATTTAGAATTGTTTCTACGTCATCTCGTTTTACTATTGCTAGTATGTCATCCACATGTTTATACTCAGCTGTACTAGTACACAGAGTATTATAGTTTTAATCACAAAACGGTGGATTGTAACAGAATGAAATAATCGAGACAGATATAGACTTATATATATCAAAATGATCAGGGTGAAAAGAGAAATCGATTGAGCCATGTCCGTCCGTCCGTCTGTCCGTCCGTCTGTCCGTCCGTCTGTCCGTCTGTAAATACTCTAACTCGCGCAAAAATTGAGATATTTTGATGAAATTTGAAATGCAAGTTGGTATCGAGACTGGGACGGTTGGTATTGAAAATGGGCGAAATCGGACCATGACCACGCCCACTTTTCCTATATAGAAAAAATCGGAAATTTGGTATCTCAGTCACTAATATAGCTGGAGCGATGAAATTTTACCCACGTGTTGAACTCACGCCCCTAGGAAGAAATTTGATGAAATTTTGGAAAATGGGCGGTGCCACGCCCACTTATTAAGGGTCAAACATTGAAAGTTTTATACGTCATAACTCAGAAACCGTTGAAGATATAGCGATGAAATTTGGTATGCCTGATGTACTTATTTAGACAAATGTTTTGACGGAAAATTGTGAAAATCGGTTGACGGCCACGCCCACTTTTATATATGGGAACTATAAAGGGGCCTAATAAAAACATTTTAAGCGATATTTCTGTCAAATATAAAGATATATCATTAAAATTTTATGGCAGGAGTCTAACTACGGACATAAAACAAAAATCACAAAAATTTTGGAAAATGGGCGTGGCACCGCCTCTTTTTAGAAGCTGGAATATACAAGATTTCTGAGCCCATAACTCGACAAATAATTGATATATAATGATGAAACTTGGTGTGTACACTTTTATTACTTGTGGTAATACATGTTGAAAATTTTAGCCAAATCGGTTGACGACCACGCCCACTTTTATATATGGGTATTATAAAGTGGCCTAATAAAAACATTTTAAGCGATATCTTTGTCAAATATAAAGATAATTCATTGAAATTTTGTGGCATGAGTTCTACAATAGATCGGAAACAAAAAATAGAAAAATTTCGGAAAATGGGCGTGGCACCGCCTCTTTTCAGACAAAGGAATCAACGAGATTTCGGAGCCCATAACTCGACAAATAATTGAGATATTATGACGAAACTTGGTTTATACACTTTTATAACTTGTGTTAATAGACACGCAAAAATTTATTGAAATCGGTTTATGACCACGCCTACTTTTTAACAAAGATATTTCTGGAACACCCTTTGGGAATTTGTAACGTGGCATCTTTGTAACTAGAAGTCATAAAGGAATGAAATTTTGTACAAAGAATAATATTCATATGCTTAGTTGGATGGCTGATAGAAATTTTGAAAATGGGCGTGGCTGCGCCCACTTTATGCGGCACTCGATTCATATAAAATACACCGTGTTTCCATCAAACGCAAACAAACAATGAAAGCATACAGCTGAGTATCTAATGTTCGATTCCACTCGAACTTAGGCTTCCTTACTTGTTTCTTGTTTGTTTTTGTCAATAATTCTCGTATTTTTGAAGTCAGCTGTATGCCCTGTTGTTGTTATATGTTGTGATAGTGCTGTGCTTGGTTTATTTTTTCTTATATCTGCTTCGTGCTCTGTTATTCTCACTCCTAATGTTCGTTTGGTTGTCCCTATGTATATTTTGTTGCAGTTCTCATTGTCTTTTCCATTGCACTTGATTTTGTATACAACGTTGTTTTGTTGTAATGTGTCTATTGGCGTTTTTGTCTTTGTGAAGATCTTGGCTAGAGTACAGTTTGATTTGTATGCCAGTGAGAGCTTTTCTTTGTCGTATTTGATGTCTTTGTTTATGCTCTCCGATAGTTTAGGTATATATGTAACGCTATAGTATTGTTTTTGTATTTCCGCTCTTTCTGTCGTCGGTACATTATTGTTTTTGTTGTTGACTTCAATTATTTTGAGTCCCAGTAGGCTTTGTATTAGGTTACGTGGATAGTTGTTGTTTGTAAGTATTGTTTTTATCTTATTTATGTTCGTTTGATGGAATTGCTTGTCGCTTATTGAAAGTACTCGGGTGATTAGGCTCTTAGCTGTGTTAATTTTGTGTGAGAATGTTTGTGAAGAGAAAAAATTAATAATGCGTCCGGATGATGTGGGTTTTGCGTACCAATCGAATATCACAGATTTGTTTATTTTATGGATTCGTACGTCAAGGAATGGAATGGTATTGTCTTCTTCTATTTCTACAGTAAATTGTAATTTTTTGTGGTGATTGTTGAAGTTATTTAGAATTGTTTCTACGTCATCTCGTTTTACTATTGCTAGTATGTCATCCACATATTTATACTCAGCTGTACTAGTACACAGAGTAGTATAGTTTTAATCACATAACGGTGGATTGTAACAGAATGAAATAATCGAGACAGATATAGACTTATATATATCAAAATGATCAGGGTGAAAAGAGAAATCGATTGAGCCATGTCCGTCCGTCCGTCTGTCCGTCCGTCTGTCCGTCCGTTTGTCCGTCTGTCCGTCTGTAAATACTCTAACTCGCGCAAAAATTGAGATATTTTGATGAAATTTGAAATGCAAGTTGGTATCGAGACTGGGACGGTTGGTATTGAAAATGGGCGAAATCGGACCATGACCACGCCCACTTTTCCTATATAGAAAAAATCGGAAATTTGGTATCTCAGTCACTAATATAGCTGGAGCGATGAAATTTTACCCACGTGTTGAACTCACGCCCCTAGGAAGAAATTTGATGAAATTTTGGAAAATGGGCGGTGCCACGCCCACTTATTAAGGGTCAAACATTGAAAGTTTTATACGTCATAACTCAGAAACCGTTGAAGATATAGCGATGAAATTTGGTATGCCTGATGTACTTATTTAGACAAATGTTTTGACGGAAAATTGTGAAAATCGGTTGACGGCCACGCCCACTTTTATATATGGGAACTATAAAGGGGCCTAATAAAAACATTTTAAGCGATATTTCTGTCAAATATAAAGATATATCATTAAAATTTTATGGCAGGAGTCTAACTACGGACATAAAACAAAAATCACAAAAATTTTGGAAAATGGGCGTGGCACCGCCTCTTTTTAGAAGCTGGAATATACAAGATTTCTGAGCCCATAACTCGACAAATAATTGATATATAATGATGAAACTTGGTGTGTACACTTTTATTACTTGTGGTAATACATGTTGAAAATTTTAGCCAAATCGGTTGACGACCACGCCCACTTTTATATATGGGTATTATAAAGTGGCCTAATAAAAACATTTTAAGCGATATCTTTGTCAAATATAAAGATAATTCATTGAAATTTTGTGGCATGAGTTCTACAATAGATCGGAAACAAAAAATAGAAAAATTTCGGAAAATGGGCGTGGCACCGCCTCTTTTCAGACAAAGGAATCAACGAGATTTCGGAGCCCATAACTCGACAAATAATTGAGATATTATGACGAAACTTGGTTTATACACTTTTATAACTTGTGTTAATAGACACGCAAAAATTTATTGAAATCGGTTTATGACCACGCCTACTTTTTAACAAAGATATTTCTGGAACACCCTTTGGGAATTTGTAACGTGGCATCTTTGTAACTAGAAGTCATAAAGGAATGAAATTTTGTACAAAGAATAATATTCATATGCTTAGTTGGATGGCTGATAGAAATTTTGAAAATGGGCGTGGCTGCGCCCACTTTATGCGGCACTCGATTCATATAAAATACACCGTGTTTCCATCAAACGCAAACAAACAATGAAAGCATACAGCTGAGTATCTAATGTTCGATTCCACTCGAACTTAGGCTTCCTTACTTGTTTGTTATAAATTTAATTTCTATATTAAGTTTACGCAATTTTTCTATTGTTTTGTCAAAAAGGTCGTCCATAATTATGTCAGCTACTGTGGGGGAGAGTGGGTTGCCCATGGGCATGCCAAATGTTTGCAGATATATTTGCTCGTCATAATTAAAATAATTGTTGTCAAGAAGGCAAAAGTTAAGAATATTTTGAAATTTGGTCTTATTTATATTGGTCAAGTTCTTTATTGAGTCCCACTTTTTTAATATTATATCCATAGCAAGTTTTGTAGAAATGTTCGTGAAAAGGGATATTACGTCAAAAGATACCAAAACTTCGTCCTCATTTATCTCAATGTCTTTTAGTCTGTCTTTTAGTTCAAATGCATTTTTAATATTGTATTCTTCAGATATTATATTTTTGAGTACGTTTCCTATGTATTTTGCTAATTTTTGGCATGGTACATTTATCGAGGATGAGATGGGGCGTAATGGACAATTTGGCTTGTGTATTTTAGGTAAGCCGTATAACCTTGGTGCGTTTGCTGCTGAGCATGTTAGATTTCGTTTTTCTGTCACACTAATAAGTTTGTTTTTGTATAGGTCATCTACTATGCTATTGTTTTTCTTTTGTAGCTTTAACGTTGGATCCGTTCTAATTGCCCCGTAAGTGTTTTTGTCGCCAAGTAGTTCGTTCATTTTCTTTGTATAGTCATCTTTGTAAATTACTACTGTTTTGTTGCCCTTATCTGCATCGGTTATAACTATGCTATTCTTATATCTATTCAGAAATTTCTTACTTCTATTGTATGTTTCTATAATAAATTTCTCTACTGGATTGTGTTTTATTTTCCTTTTGTACTGTAATATCCGATTGCTTAATTTGTTTCTCGCTATGTCTCTCGTTCTGTCATCCCCCAAAGTTTGTATTACTTGTTCCATTTCTGCTATTGTGTGGATTGGTGTGAAGTTATTTGTTGTTGTGGGAATCGTGAATTTTTTCCCTAGTGAGAGTAGCCACTTGATCTCCTCGGGAAAATGTATATCTGTTTTGTTGATGAACCAATTGTTGTTAGTATGTATTCCCAAATTCTTTAGTTGTTGCGTCTTTAGGGTTTCAATCTTGATGTGTGTTTTTGCTGTGTTTCCTTTGCTATTCGTTCCCCTAGAAAGTGTTGTTGGTCCTTGAATGTGTTAAGCTCCATTTCGCTAATTCTGCTTTTAAGTTGTCTTTCGGCGTGATATATGTAATCTTTAATACTTTTTGTTGAGGACATGGACGACCTCATAGAGCTCTAAGCGCGGCGGATAGATTCATATGTATCTAAATAAACATATTTCAAATTGTAATGTAATGTACTTACCTTTCCTCGTCACCCTTTATGCACAACCTTTTGTTACACCTTGTACCCACTTACCTCAGAATCCAACACACATACTTACCTCCATACTTACCCGCTCTCTCCCGAACCGTTACCTGTAATCTCTACTTACCCTATATGTAAAACTAAGAAAATATGTAAAGTTAGTTGATCGATATATCGCAACATAAAAAGCTCGCTTCCACGCTCCGTTAAACAATTAAATAAAAGGTGTAAACTGAAATGTGCATAAAAATTTTAATAAAATAAAATTTATGAATTCTAAATAAAACTAAAGTAAAAGTTATTTAAAGGAACGAAAAAGAAAAATTAAAAAACTTAAATTTAATTATTCATGCAAACATGAATATGGTGCCGAAACCCTATTAAAGAATCTTTTCAAAAAAAAAAAAAAAAAAAAAAAAAAAACTAAAACAATACATAAACATATGCTTAAATAAATACAGATAATTCGGAAATCGCACCGTGGCTCTAAAATAAAAATCTAAAATTAAATAAAATACTACAAAAACAAAAACAATTCAACTAAAAACTAACAAAAAGAGAGTGACAAAAAAAAAAAAAAAAAAAAAGAAGAAGATAAAAAAGCGCGCGAAAAATATACAAACATACATAAAAACATATGTGGAAAAATACAAACAAACATTCATATGTGACAAATTACATTAGGGCGATCCTAACTTACAAAAAAAAAAAAACAACAGCAATAGCACAAAATACAAAAAAAAAAACAAGAAAACAAAAACTGCTTGGGAACAAGCTAAAATCAGTGAAAAACTTAATTCCATACATATGTATGTATATACATAGATATAAACTAAAAGTTAAAATATTAAAAGAAAACTACAGGCCCTACCGCCGTACATATGGACAACGATAGATACATAAAATCACAAATAACTTTGAAAGATCGAGAGAGTGCAAAAACTTTAAAGTACATAACCGTGCATACATACATAAATACTAGAAGAATTAAAGTTATATACATACATACATACATACAGTGGTGGTGATAAAATTAGAAACGCTACACGAAGAAGTGTAAACATACATAAAAATTTGCAAAAATACATGGATATAAACTGTATTAAATAAAAAATATACTTACATACAAAAAAAAAGAAATAGAAAAAATTGTATATATACTTACATACGTATACATAAAAATACGTATACATAAAAATACACATACATATCTACGGTGAAATAATAAAAAACATACGACAAAAGAAAACCGAAAAAATTCAAAAGAAATACATACATAAATACAATTACAAATACTTATATACATAAAATTACTAACAAAAAAAAAAAAA
Organism: Urophora cardui; assembly: GCA_960531455.1. Lineage (NCBI taxonomy): Eukaryota > Metazoa > Arthropoda > Insecta > Diptera > Tephritidae > Urophora > Urophora cardui. The sequence goes on along the minus strand of OY482675.1, from coordinate 19,192,282 downwards.
ATAGAGGTAGAAAAAACCACAAAAACCACTACATCTGAATCAACATAAAAACACACAAAGGTTAAAAGGGTTTGTACATAAATATACATATATAAAAGGAGAATGCCAAAGTAAGTAAACCCTACATAATATATAACATATGTACATATAATTAGCGGAATTCGCTCCCAAAAAATTTCTCAGTTGTGGTATATAAAACTACCGCTTACTCTCCAAATCACAAAAAAAATATATATAAGCCACAATATAGAATTCCGCTATCTCAACTCTCTCGAGAAGTACATATAGCCCAACTCAATATATTCATCCCGTTACTCTCTCAAAGCATTCCCACATATATTACCAAATAAGGGCATTTCCATTTTCCTCTTACGGCACTCTCATTTAAGTATAGTACATATTTACTTATAAATCCGCTAAGTTCAACAGACTCAAAGAAGTAAGGACAAAAATAACTTAGCAATCGTTCAAAGCCAGTAAAGTGAAATATCTCATTTTCACTTACTGCAAATAATCCCGCTCTTCTCCCCTCATAACGTACAAGTACGTTCATAAACTCAATCCCAATATATTTACACATCCACATATATACATTTATATAATAAACACATACCATATACATATATACATAAAAATATAAATATATTTTCGACTCACCCCAAACCCATTACAAAGGGATCACTCACCCCATATAAAGAAGCCCCCTCCGAAGCCGCACAAATTACTAAAATTAATAAAAATATAACCAACTCATCCCAAAACCCCATTCACAAGGGACCAGTAACGCATAAATTGCACCACCCAAAATTACAACTGGGTAAACATTTCCTTTTTATACTGTACTCTTAAGCTCTGAGACAGTACAGTGCAGGACAAAAATATAGCACCACCCCGTGTGCACTAATAAATTAAAACCCAAAAACATAAAAAATAATTAAAAATAAATTTAAATTACAATTTTTTTAATAAAATTCAATTAATTTAGATAAAATAAATCATTTTAAATAAGAATAAAATATACATATTTTCTCAATTTCTCTTATACCCATATACGCACTTACTTGTAATCAGACGCGCTGATACAAGTAGCCATAAATACGCACCTTTATACACCAATAAATAATTGCCCAAAGTTATCCCCAAATTAGATACAATGCCGGAAGATAAGCTAGAAAAGCAAGAAACTCCCCAAGCCCTTCAAGTCCCACAAGGCTCGAAAACGAGGTCAAAATCCCAAAGTGAAGAAGAAAAGCTTTCTCTCTCCAAAAAGAAGTTTTTCTTTCAAATGAAAAAGCTTGAAAAATTTTGTGAGAAGTGGTGGAGCACGCCGGAAGCTGAGCAAACAGAGGACGGACTTGCAGTTCAAATGGAACAATTGGACAAGCTCATGGCACTGGCGGACGCAGCACACGAATCTATGGAAGTGAGTAGCGCGGATGATGAGACACGCGAAGAATGCTATTCTATGTACGACACCGCAAATGACAATGGAACAAATACGAAGGTGAAAATCCGTGAGCTGCTCAGGAAACTCAAGGCGAGCTCTAATCCCTTAACACTCAACCCAAACGCCCCCCAATTACCCTTTACCCAACCAGATTCTCATGGATATCTGAAAGTACCGGCCTGTGACACCCAAATCTTCCATGGAGGATACGAAGAATGGCCCAGCTTCAAAGCCATGTTCACTGCGGTGTACATAGACCACCCCAAACTCTCTCCCGCTCAGAAGCTGTACCACTTAAGACAGAAAACTCGTGGACAAGCAGCTCTCATCATAAAGAATTACGCTTTAACGGACCTCAACTTCCAGCTCGCTTGGGACGCTCTCAAGTCTCGATACGAAAATAGGAGGATTGTAGTAGACAATCAGATTAAAGCACTCTTCAATCTCCAACCCGCTCACTCAGAGAACGGAGAAAAAATACAGCAACTCCAAACGACAATAAACAATTGTCTCGCTGTACTTAAGGCAAATGGAGTCTCCACAGAGAATTGGGACCCTTTGCTCGTTTATCTTTGCTCTTCAAAGCTCCCTGACGAATCTCATAGGTTATGGGAGCAATCTCTAAACTCAAGAAAAGAGCTACCCCTCTGGTCAGAAATGGACCAATTTCTCACAACTCGTTACGAGGTTGTCGAACGGCTCAACACATATAGGCCGGGCAAACTCAACTCAACTCATTCCAATTTCACACCTCGAGCATCATCAACACAGCAATCGTTCTCCTCTCGGAACAAATCACACGCATTTCACACTGAGTCAAAAAGGCCAGTCTCATGCAAGCTGTGCAACTCTAACCACTCTATGATGATGTGCGTGAAATTTAAAGAACTTTCCGTCCCCGAAAGGAATAAGTTCGTGAAAGAAAACAATTATTGCAAAAATTGTTTAGCATATTCTCACTCAGAGAATCAGTGTCGTAGTGGTTTTACATGCACGTATTGCCAACAACGACACCACTCACTACTCCACTACCCGGCGAAAACTCAAACGCCAAACTCCTCAAAAAATCGCGTCACATCTCACGTGACTCTCGATGAAAGGCCTTGTACTTCAAAACAGGCCGCAGCTCAAAACTCACTCTCAAGCTCACCCCAGAGCAATAACGAACAAACACTATCACATTACTCAAACAGTAGAGAGAAAACGTTGCTTCCCACAGCCAACGTGCCAATCCTCCATAATGGCGAGACTACTGTAATACGTGCTCTCATAGACCAAGGATCTCAAAAAACTTTTGTAACATCTCGTGTGCAAAAGTTACTTGGTCTCCCCACAACAAAGACCCAGTACGAAATACTCGGAATGGGCGGACGAACAGTTCAAAACTCCAACAAAATATGTTCGTTAACAATATGTTCCCCAGATCGCATAACCAAAATCGCAACTCACGCGATAATACTACCACAGTTGACGCAATTCCTCCCATCGTTCAGGGTAACTAAAATTGATCTCAAAGAATATGCGTCACTGCCTCTAGCAGACCCCAACTGCTTCTCTCCCGCCAGAATAGACATGGTGATTGGTAGCGACATACTACCAAAAATTCTCTTGCCCGGTCTTAAAACTAATATAGGCGGAAACCTCATAGCTCAAAACACCATCTTTGGGTGGATATTGAGCGGACCAGTGTCAGAACAAATCTCGACATTCTCAACCCAGGTAGTAGAAAACTCAGGTGACTCCATAGGCGATCTTCTCAAAAAATTCTGGGAACAGGAGGAGGTACCATCGGCTCCCACTCAAACAACCGATGATGAATATTGTGAAGCTCTATACTCACAAACCACGTATCGAAGAGAAGACGGCCGATATGTGGTAAAACTCCCATTCAAAGCGGAGTTTCCCAACTCAATGGCGTTAGGGCACTCTAGACCCGCAGCTCAACAGCAATATCTCAGCATCGAGCGAAGCCTTGAGAAAAAGGGTGATCTCAAAAACACCTACTCTCGGGTCCTAGAAGAATATCTCTCTCTAGACCACATGGAGCCCACAAACTCACTCGAAATCATCCGTGATGGTAAATATTTCTCATTTTATCTTCCACATCACGCTGTGATAAAACCCGATAGTAAAACTACTAAAGTTCGAGTAGTTTTCAATGCATCAAAACTCTCACACTCGGGTCTCTCTCTCAATGACGTATTATATACAGGTCCCACTCTTCAAAATGACCTGATGCTCGTCATCCTCAAATGGCGATTATATAAGTACGTCTTCAACGGCGATATTGAAAAAATGTACCGCCAAATATACGTACACAAGGAAGATCAAGATTTCCAAAGAATCGTACTCCGCAGATCTCTCGAAAGTCCTATACAAGACTTTAAACTCAAAACAGTTACCTTCGGTGTAAACTGTGCTCCATATTTGGCCATAAGAACTCTTCATCAATTGGCCAAAGACTCAGAAAGCAAATTCCCAAAATGCTCAAAAATTTTAGTCTACGAAACATATGTCGACGACATCCTCTCAGGTGGACATGATCTCTCTTCAGTCCGCGAATCGATATCCCAAACTATCGATGTACTCAAATCAGCAGGATTCCCGTTGAAAAAGATAACTGCAAATCACAAACAACTGCTGAAAGATATACCCGAGTCTGATCTCCTAGACTCCGAATTTCTCCAATTTCACGATACAAGCTCTACTAAAACTCTTGGAATAAAATGGAATGCTCTAACTGATACCTTCTCGTATTCAGTAAATCAACTTCCCGAATCAAATACTGCCACGAAAAGACAGATTCTCTCATCTGTTGCGAAACTTTTCGACCCGGCAGGATGGCTATCGCCCATAATGATAGCAGCGAAAACGCTCCTCCAACAACTCTGGATGGAAGGCACAGACTGGGACGAAGCAGTTAAGCCCAACTCTCTCATAAAATGGAACTCTTTTCGAAAGCACCTCTCAGCGATCGAAGATATAAAGATCCCACGCTGGGTGCAATTCAGCCCAGAAAACTCAATACAAGTGCATGGGTTCTCAGATGCCTCCGAAAAGGCGTTCTGCGCTTGTTTATATTTGAGAGTTCAAGATGGTGAGAATGTAACCTGCCATTTACTCGCCGCAAAAACTAAAGTTGCCCCCCTGCAAACAGTTTCACTTCCCCGATTGGAACTATGCGGCGCAGTCCTCCTAACAAAGTTAGTAAAGCAGATCCTATCTCAATTGGATCTCCCATCCCATGAACTAACCTTATGGACAGACTCTTCCATCGTGTTAGCCTGGCTCGAAAAGCCCCCATGGGTATGGAAAACGTACGTTGCCAACAGGACATCCCAGATCCTTAAAAATTTTAGCAATGCCACATGGCGACATGTCTCAAGCGCCAACAACCCAGCTGATTTAGGCACCCGAGGAGCTAAACCCCACGAACTCTCCGAGTGCTCACTCTGGTGGAAAGGTCCCGAATGGCTAGTAAAGCCCCCCGAATTCTGGCCTAAAGGCACACCCAACCACTCATGCCCCCCAGAACAGAGGAAAATAGAGGCATTTCACATGACCGAAAGCACTGACATCTTAGACCGCTTCTCCTCCTATGCAAGAGCGCTAAGAGTGACAGCTTTCATGCTCCGATTTATTTCTAAAGCAAAAAAATTGCATATTTCCTCCACCACAATTCTCACTCACGAAGAAATAAACGAAGCAAAGAAACGCCTCATAATCAATGCTCAACATAAATATTACGGGCAAACGATCTCAAATTTAACTTCATCGCAACCAATAAGCAAACGAGACCAGTTATTAACACTCAACCCTTTTCTGGATAAATCAGGTCTGCTTCGCGTGAACGGACGTCTCACTTATGCCGCCCTAAGTTATAATGAGCGTCACCCGATCATAATACCAGACAACTCAAAACTCTGCTCTCTCATACTCAGCTTCCTCCACTCAACACTCTTACACGCCGAAAAGCAGCTGATGATTCGCATGGTACAACAGGAGTACTACATCCCACGCTTAAAGCAAAAGGTGAAAACTTGCATATTTCATTGCAAGACATGCACGCTCTACAAGCAAAAGATGAAGTCGCAAATTATGGCTGCATTACCCCCAGAACGCTCGACCTACTCACTTCCCTTCCAAACCACAGGCGTCGATTTTGCTGGTCCGTTTCTCGTGAAAACCTCCACACTTCGTCGAGCATCTCATTCCAAGGCATACGTTTGTGTCTTTGTATGCTTCTCCACCAAAGCTATTCACCTCGAAGTGTGCTCCGATCTCACCACAGAATGTTTCAAAGCCGCTTTCGCACGGTTCGTTGGACGCCGAGGCATACCCCACAAAGTTATGTCAGATAACGGGAAAACATTTGTCGGAGCACAACGAAGTCTCAAAAGGGAATCAATCTCATTTCTCGAAGAAGTCTCAAAAGACATCGCCGAAAAATATGCCATTCACAATCTCTCATGGCAATTCATACCTCCGTATGCTCCTCATATGGGAGGACTCTGGGAAGCAGCAGTGAAAAGTTTCAAAACTCACTTCACGAAAGTCGCTGGATCCCAAAGGTTCACGTTTGAGGAGTTCAACACTCTCCTCATTCGCATTGAAGCGGTATTAAACTCCAGACCGCTGACCCCAATGTCACAAGACCCCGATGATCTGCAAGCTCTAACTCCAGGGCACTTCCTCCGTGGTGCCCCACTTCTCTCAATCCCTGAGCCTAATTCCGAAAACCTCACACTCACTCACAAATGGCAAAGACTACGGGTACTCCACCATCAATTTGCTAAGCGCTGGAAAAACGAGTACCTCCGAGAACTCCACAAGAGAAATAAGTGGAAAAGCCAGGAAGTGAATCTCAGTGAAGGTGAACTCGTCATTATTAAAGATGACCTCCTACCACCAAACGAGTGGCGACTGGGGCGCATCTCAAAACTTCACCCCGCTCCTGACCAGAACGTTCGAGTGGTAGACATACGCACCCAAGGCGGAACTATTACTCGCAACATAACCAAGCTCTGTTTATTACCACCCGCATAAATGAAACTTCACACATTAACTTTATTTCTCGACATATCCCAATACATGTCATGACCCCTCTAATAATGGTCTTTCGTTCTCCCTTTTTCCATATGCTCTCAACTCTTTACAGATCCCAGGATTACCGGAAGTGCCGACTCTGCTGCGGCACACATTCGCTTCGCGTCTGCCGAGCCTTCCTGGCAATGACGCCAGATGAGAGGTACCAATCGGCCAGGGCGCATAGATATTGCGTAAATTGCTTGGCCACATCCCATAAAACCGGCGCATGCAGCTCGGGCGATAGTTGCCACAAATGCGGGTTAGCGCATCATACCCTCCTACATCGCACTAATCCACAGCCAGAGCGAAGACAACGAAATTTGATTGTTAATCCTCGGAATAAACGGCAGCCCACTCCCGCTCGTAGAGTGGTCCTCCCACAGCCACACCGTAGGCCACGAACAACCCAGCGCCCAACTCAGAGGCGCCTTGAACGCCTTATACATCAGGCAAGGGAGACGCTGGAACAGTTGCAAGACCTGGTACAGGTCACGTCCCCGCAGGCCCGCCGGCATGTTGAGGACATGGACGACCTCATAGAGCTCTAAGCGCGGCGGATAGATTCATATGTATCTAAATAAACATATTTCAAATTGTAATGTAATGTACTTACCTTTCCTCGTCACCCTTTATGCACAACCTTTTGTTACACCTTGTACCCACTTACCTCAGAATCCAACACACATACTTACCTCCATACTTACCCGCTCTCTCCCGAACCGTTACCTGTAATCTCTACTTACCCTATATGTAAAACTAAGAAAATATGTAAAGTCAGTTGATCGATATATCGCAACATAAAAAGCTCGCTTCCACGCTCCGTTAAACAATTAAATAAAAGGTGTAAACTGAAATGTGCATAAAAATTTTAATAAAATAAAATTTATGAATTCTAAATAAAACTAAAGTAAAAGTTATTTAAAGGAACGAAAAAGAAAAATTAAAAAACTTAAATTTAATTATTCATGCAAACATGAATACTTTTTATGTTTAAATTTGTTTGTGTTATTTCTATGTTTAGTATTTTTTGTAGAAAATTGCTTTTTGTTTGGTTGAGTTGATGTTTGACTTTCTGTGAAGTTGTGTTTATCTCTTTACTGCATTGGTCAGATGATTTGGCATTATGTCGTATCTTTTGCATTCTAGTAAGAATTTCAGCTGTTCTGATTGTTTCGCCAGTTTTTGTTTTTGTTTGCTGTAATGCTTTAAAATTTTGCAGGTCTGCTCGTCATATTTTTACTTCATATGCATGTAAAAGTTTTTCATTTTGGTACGTTTTTGTTGTTTATATTTTCTTGTGCTTTATAATTTGGTGTAACTTGGCAGGCCTTCCAATATATTAATCTTGTATATATGTTCGGTCAATTAGTGTGAATATTGTTTATATACCGCCCAAGATTATGAGGTGGATTAATTTTCTCGAAAGTTTCAAGTATGAAATAGAACACAGGCCAGGAACAAGAATGAGACACGTTGATGCGTTAAGTAGGGTGTATTGTTTGATGTTAGAAGACTCGCTAAAGTACCGACTTAAACAAGCCCAACTACAAGACGAGTGGACAAAAGCAGTTCGAAAAGTCTTAGAAAAGGACGAGTATGAGGACTTTTATGTTAAGTACGACATCCTTTTTAAAGATCCGCAAAAAGAATTGATTGTATTTCCAGAGGGAATGGTAGAAGAGGTTATAAAGATGGCACATAGACAAGGGCATTTCTCATCAAAGAAAACCCAGGACCTGTCACAAAAGACGTTTTATATCCCTCAAATTAATACAAAGGTAGAACAGGTATTACGAAACTGTGTCGAATGTATCGTTATTGAAGCTAAATCGGGAAAGAAAGAAGGATTTTTGACAACAATAAATAAGGAGGATAAACCATTAGGTACATATCACGTTGACCATGTCGGACCAATCGAAATTACCAAAAAAGCTTATAATTATATATTCGTAGTAGTAGATGCCTTTAGTAAATTTGTGTGGTTATACCCCACAAAGAATACCGGAGCGGAAGCAGTAGTAGAAAAGTTAAAGAAACAGGCAGCCTTATTTGGAAACCCGAAACGCATAATTAGTGATAGGGGAGCTGCATTCACTTCAAAGCTGTTCAAGGAATATTGTCAAGAAGAAAATATTCAGCACTTATAACGACAGGGGTACCACGTGGGAATGGGCAAGTGGAGAGGATGCACAGGATAGTAATCCCTATGTTATCTAAACTGTGCATCGAAAAGCCTTGCAACTGGTATAAACATATAGATAGGATTCAACAATTTATTAATAATTCACCACCTAGAAGTACAAAACATTCTCCATTCAAAATTTTAACGGGACTTGACATGCGAATGGCCAATATGCCAGAGCTACAGGAAATATTAGAAGAAGATGCTTTAAAAGAATTAAACGAAAGTCGAGATGAAATTCGCGAAAATGCCAAAGAAAACATTTCCAAAATACAGCAGGAAAATCGCAAATTGTATAATTTGCGTCGTAAAGAAGAAAAGAGCTACGAACTTAATGACTTAGTGGCAATTAAGCGAACACAATTCGGCAGTGGGTTGAAGTTAAAACCGAAGTTCTTAGGGCCGTATAAGATAGTAAAAAAGCTGAAAAACGGTCGTTATGAAGTCGAGAAAGTGGGTGACCACGAAGGACCTAGAAATACCTCAACGATCGCAGAATATATGAAAAAATGGTCTAGCTCAATCGGGGTCGAATGAAATCAGGACGGCCGAATGTGGTGCTGGACGTAGAACTTATCACATAACAGACGGACGTGGACGTGGACTTACTCGTTCATAAGCATTTGAACTTAACGAAACGCCAACTTCGGTTAACGAAACACCAACTTCGTTTAACTCCATCTTGACTTTTAAAAAAATCGTAAGTTAGTCTAAGATCGACCGTCGCGCTATAAACTTCTTCAGGTGTATCTATTTTTTATTTAAATTAACCTATACTACCTATTAACCTGTACTTAAACACATATATTATTTGTAATAAAATGAATTAAAAACTAAATTTCCTACAAAATTGGGGGCTCAGCCGAAATGTGAAAAAAAGAAGAGTTTAAAGTGCGTGCACCACCAATTGCAAAAGCACGTACTGCATTGTACATATGTTTGTATGTACGCAGAAGTGTACAAGAAAAATCTCGAACAGAGAAAAAGAATTTGAAGTGTGCGCAGCTTGCAAAGAAAAACAGTCATACAGCAAGAACAGTCATGCATTTTAATGAAAAATGCGAAAATGTAATGTGAAATGGTGAAAATGTCGCACAAATCATTAAATAAAGCGCATTTTAATAAGCGATCATAAGAAAATTACAAAAAGACGCAAAAAAGCAGCGCAGTTAACGTAGCAAAGGTTCAAAGACAGGGCAGCAGTGAAAAAACAAATCAAACGCAACGGTTGATAGAAAATCAAAGTGAACAAATGCAGCAGCGCAATCTAAGCAGAGAAGCAATTACAGAGAAGCAGCAGCGGTCAGTGTAGGAGCAGCAGCAGCCAGAGCGAAAATCACACGGCGAATATAAAGCAAAAAAAATCGAAAGGAAGATAGAGTGATATTAAAATACTCTGTTGAAAACAAAATAGAATTATATAAAAGGTGGACTTAAACGAGGTATTGGCTTTAACAGTGAATTTAAATTAATTAAAAGAATTAAACCATTCAACGGTGGGACAAAAACGAGAATTACAGGACAGACTTATCCAGCATTACGGGTTGTCGCGAAACAATCCAAGTGATGATGAGCAGAGTCAGTCAGAATATGGTGACGTGCAAGAAAGCAATATCATGTACTCTACGCAGCATGTTGTAGCACGACAGCAGTTTACACTTAAGGATTTAGGCGATTGTATTAGTCCGTTTAATGGGGAGGGATCTGTTGACATAAGATTCTGGATAAACGAATTTGAACTAAACGCGGATATAGTGAAATGGAACGACTTACAAAGATTTGTGTATGGCAAACAGCTTTTACGGGGAGCAGCTAAGCTTTTTGTTAGAAGCCAAAGTAATTTATTAAGTTGGGAAAGTTTAAAAGATGCATTAATAGCGGAATTCGGTTCCAAGCTTTGTTCGTCAGATGTCCATAAACTATTGAAAAACAGACGCAAACACGCTAATGAAAGTTTCCGTGAGTATTTATATAACCTGATGGAAATAGGTAAACAAATAAACTTAGACGAGGCAAGCACAATAGATTACTTTATTGAGGGTATTCCTGACTCAAGGTTCAATAAATCTCAAGGTCTATTGAAGATTTAAAAGAACAAATAAAGGTATATGAAAAGATACGTAAAGTTAACCCAGGGATATTTAAAGCGGTATCAGGTGAATCAGTAAAAGAAGGTAGTGTAGGTACGTCGAAGCCGAAAGAAGAAGCGTCAAAGAGGTGTTTTAAATGTGGCGATAAATCACATATCGCAGCAAAATGTCCACAAAAACAATTCAAGTGCAATGAAATGGGCCATCGCTCGTTTGAATGCAAGAGTAAGGGCAATTCAACGAAAAAAGTAAAGAAAGAACCAAGCACAGTAAATACTTTAGGTGACGAAATTTTTCAGCCATTTTATAAGGGGGTGAGAGAGGAGTTACATTTCAAAACAATAACAGTCAACGATTTCAAATTTGAAGCACTAATCGATTCAGGTTGTTCTTTGAATTTGATGCGTTATGACACGTTACTATTGAGTGGATGCGAAGTTAAGTTGAGCAACGACATTAGAAAATTATACAGTGCATGGGCAAACGTGATCGAGACAATGGGTAGTTTTGAAACTTTAATGCATGTAGATGGGATATCATTAAATGTCACATTTCATGTAGTGAAAGAAAAGGATATACAGTTTGCTGGTATGATTGGAAAAGCTATTTTAAAAGACGTTGATATTATCTTAACAGAAGAAGAAGATATTTTTAAACAGAAGAGCCTATCTGATAAGAAAGTAGTTGAGGAAAACATTGAACCTAATGCTGAAGTGGCACTGGAAAAATGGATTAAAGAGTTTGATGTAATGAATATAAATCAGTTGCAAGAAGTTAATCCAATAGACGTAGAACATTTGGATAAAGATTTAGCTAAGAAAGTAGAAAGACTAGTTTGCGAATATAACCCAGTAGGAAAGTGTGAGTCACCAGTGAAGATGGAAATTGTTTTGTCAGACGAAGTGCCTGTTTATCAACGTCCACGGCGAATGTCCTTCGAAGACCGGCGGTTTGTTGATAAACAGATTGAAGATTGGTTAAGAGATGGAATAATTGTAGTTAGCAACTCAAACTATGCTTCACCAACACTGTGGAACAAACTCAGGTCAACAAAAGTTAACTCGGTTCTGAAAGTTGGGGGTGAAAATAGAGGCTAAATTAGAAGACCCGTATCGCGGCGTTTGCTTAGGTTAGTTCGAATTTGTTTTTAATCGACCTTTGAACTTTGCAGGCAAATGCCGATTTTCAGCATACTGTTTGTATGGTTTTTTTGCTATAACTCGTCGACTAATTGAGATTTTTTGTTGGAGTGACAGCAAACGAAAGAAAATTAAATTTCCTATACAAGGGGTCTATAACATTTTTCTCTACCTCTTATAGTTTCTGAAATATTGATAATTCAATTTGAATTTTTTCGATTTTTTAAAGAAAAAATTTATTTTGTCAGGCAATATCTTTAAAACCAAAATTTTCACCTTCGGTTTTACTCCTTTGCGTGAAGCTACATTCTATTAGCAAAAAAATAAGCTATCAACGAAGAAAATCCATGGTAAAATGGAAACATTATAGGCGATCATGTAAATACTGTCAAGTCGGGCAATGCCTCTGCAGTAGCAGCACATTGGCAGCGCAGTAGTAGTTTTTAAATTAACCTAACTGTACTTAAACACATATATTATTTGTAATAAAATGAATTAAAAACTAAATTTCCTACATACATACAACACAAAACCGGAAAAATTTATTGAATTGGTAAGTGGTTCCCTTTTTACAACAATCTGCACATGTGACAAAAAGAAAAAATTCAAAAATTCTGAACGAAAGTACTAAGAAGTGCGAGTGTGTTTATTTTTTCAAATTAGATTTTTTTCATTTGTGGGCAATCACAACAATAACAACACTGCACTTCGACGGCTGACGGCCAATTACTTGGTTTTTTATAGCATTTTCAGGTCAAATGAAACCTTTTTCAAGTCAAGTGAAACTTTTTTCAAGTCAAGTGAAACCTTTTTCAAATTAAGTGAAACCTTTTTCAAATAAAATGAAACCTTTTTCAATTTAAGTGAAACTTTTTTCATTTCAAATGAAACCTTTTTCATTTCAAATGAAACTTTTTTTATTTCAAATGAAACTTTTTTCAAATTAAATGAAACCTTGATTAGTTAGTACAATAACATTCTTATATAAATTTTTTGTACACGGCTTTTACACATCGAAAGTTATTGAATTTTGAATGTTAGTAATGGTAACTATGTACAAAGATATATATGTACCTATATATAGATATTTGCAAAATAATCTCAACAATAATTTAATTGTTTAATTTGTTATTGGTTTCATTATTTTTATATATCGTCGTACCATACGAAAACTAGCATACTTAAAATTTCTGGCGAAAGCTATCAATAAAAAAATTCTGTACGAAAATTAACAAGTTCGACTTTTGGCTGACGAAAAATAACAAGTTCGACTTTTGGCCGACGAAAAATAACAAAATCGACTTTTGGCTGACAAAAAGTATCAGTAATTATATACTGTTTTTACATTAAAATTGTTGTTGTGTTAACAAAATTGATAGTTTTCGTCAGCCAAAAGTCGATTTTGTTATTTTTCGTCGGCCAAAAGTCGAACTTGTTATTTTTCGTCAATCACAAAAAAACGTACGTTAGTTTTCGTATGGTACGACGATGTGTACATGATATATTTATATATGTACTAAAATTAAGTAGATCAAGCTCTTTCAGCCCAGCAAACATTCTTGAAATTCTCATAATTTGGAGTCTGATATGAGTCCGAAATATATAGGTGTGACATATGTGGTATAAAATAATAATAATATAATACAATGTCGCTATTATAACTCTGACGAGTTTTATGGCCGAGCTTCTCTCCCAATTCGAGGTGTGCTCCTTTTTTTTCCTACCAATTGGGTGGACCTACAGTTTTACGCCGGCTCCGAACGGCGAATGCATTTTTTGTAAGAAGCTTTTTCATGGCAGAAATACATTTGGAGGGTATGCCGCCCACTGGCGAGAGGTGACTGCTGCTCTTAAAAACCCAATAATTGGATTTTTACTAATTAGAAAAAATTTTTTGGTGTTTGCTCGGACTGTGGTTTGAACCCGAGACTTCTATGTTATCCCAGCAGGCGAGCACTCTACCCACAGCACCACAGCGGCTTATGTGGTATATAAGTTTAAGAAATGTTTACTGAGGCTTATATGAGTCCGAATGTTTGCTGGGATATTAAGCTCTCCTAATTCGGAGTGTGAGAGGAGCTCCGTTAAGTCCTGAAGAAAGTTGGGTGGTTAACTGAGCGTGCAATTCAACGTTTCTAACATTTCTCAAGAGAAAAAATTACCAATAATCAATTCATTGTTAATTCAACCAACAATAAAACAACAAAAACATTGAAATGCAAAAAGTTCTGAGGTGATGTCGAACTTTTATACATATCGCTAACTTAGAGTCAAATTGTGTAAAATATTATGAATTATTAACTTTCGATGTGTAAAAGCCGTGTTCAAAAAATTCATATAAGAATATTATTGTATTAAGTTAATAGTATTAACTAAACAAGGTTTCACTTAATTTGAAAAAGGTTTCATTTGAAATGAAAAACGTTTCATTTGAAATGAAAAAAATTTCATTTTAAATGAAAAAAGTTTCACTTAAATTGAAAAAGGTTTCATTTTATTTGAAAAAGGTTTCACTTAATTTGAAAAAGGTTTCACTTGACTTGAAAAAAGTTTCACTTGACTTGAAAAAGGTTTCATTTGACCTGAAAATGCTATATCAACTTGGAAAATTACCTTAAATATCGAAATGTTGTATTTTTATTTAAATTGGTCAAAAGCAAGGATGCATCGTAAGGTTAATTTTAACGCTAACTGAAATGTTAAAGTCGTTTTTGTTGAAACGACTTAGGTTTTCAACGTTATAAAAATTATCAAAATAATTTCCGTTTCGTTTTTAACGTTAACGAAACTCAAGCGTTAACGCTGAAACGTTGAAAAGTTGAGTGCGTTTATTTTTGAGTTGGCAATGCTCTAACGAGTTCTAAACAGAGTTGCCGAGACATCCCAGTAATTAAATCATAAAAAACGCTACAAGTGGTAAATTTTTTATTTTGTACTATGACTCAATGAATATGGTAAAATTATTTGAAAATCGCTCTTCTTTTTCCTGTTTTAAATAAATGTAGGATAGCCAACTTTAATAATACGCATTTTTGTTCTTTTAGTATATTTTATTTCACAGAATTAATTGGTTTTAATAATATATATATATAATAGGCGCTTATGTGAGTGAGACTTGTGGTCACTTCGGTTGCTTACTTAAAACTAAACTGAAAAATAGTTGTCCGTTTTTTGTGTATCTGTTTTTCGTTCAACATTGCAGGATTGCATTTGTTAGGTCAATTAGTCATGGTTGCATTTACTTAGTAATGTCGTCCAGTTCTGGTTACCTTTCCCACATTCGGCCCTCCTGACGTATCATTCGGCTCGAATGATGGCTCGGGTTGAACCGAAGGTTCCCACCTCTTCATGTACTCAGAAACTGTGACTGTATGGCCGGGTCCTTCGTGGTCTCCTACTTTAAGAACTTCGTACCTACCGTGAGGCAAGACTTTATTGATCTTATATGGTCCTAAAAACTTCGGTTTAAGCTTTAGGCCCGAGCCAAACTGTGTTCGCTTGATGGCTACTAACTCGTTTAGTTGGTACCTGGCTTCGATTTTCTGATTCTTATTAAAGGTCCTACGGTTTTCTTCCTGTATTTTACTAATATTTTCAATTGCTTCTTTACGTACACGATCACGCTCTTCGTCTACCTCTTTTATGGCTTCTTCTTCTAGCAACTCAACAATCTTTGGGTCAGTAGCTACTCTCATTTCTATCCCTGTTAACAATTTGAAAGGAGTAAATTTTGTGCTTCTTGGTGGGGTGTTATTTATTATCTGCTGAACCTGATCGATATACTTATACCAATGATCTGAATTTTCAGAGCCCAACTTCGACAACATAGGAATAATGATATTGTGGATACGCTCCACTTGACCGTTACCGCGGGGCACGCCAGTGGCAATTAAGAGATGCTCAATACCTTCTGTCTGGCAATATTCTTTAAATGAGTTAGACGTAAACGCTGAACCTCTGTCAGATATTATACGGCGCGGATTTCCGAATACCGCTGCTTGACGTCTAAGCCGGTCTATAACTGCGTCTGCTGCTGTATTTTTAGTTGGATACAACCAAACGAATTTGGAAAATGCATCGACCACGACTAAAATGTAGATATACGACTTTTTGGTCTGTTCCATAGGGCCTAAATGGTCGATATGTATGTATGGTCGATTGTCTTCTTTATCGATGGGTGTGAGGAAACCTTCTTTTTTACCCGATTTTCTTTCTCCTACTATACATTCAACGCAGCTCTTAACTACTTTAGTAATTTTGGGGATAATGTTAGGAATATAATATGTCTTTTCAATCGCGTCCCTCGTTTTAGCAACAGAAAAATGTCCTTGCTTATGTGCCATCTTAATTATTTCATCCTCCATACCAGTTGGGACAACTATTAGCTCCTTAATGGGATCTTTGTGGAGAATGCCATACTTAAGATAAAAATCTTCATAACTGTCTTTCTCTAGTATTGTACTAACTGCTTTTATCCAAATGTCACTCTGCTGTGCCTGTCTTAATCTGTGTATCAACGTGTCTTCTAGCATTAGGCACGATACCCTGCTTAGTGCATCGACATGTTTCATTTTCGAACCTTTACGATGTTCCATCTCGTAATTAAAGTCCTCCAAAAACAATGCCCAACGAGATACTCTTGATGGAATATCACCCTTTTTAATTGTCATTGTGAAGGCCTGACAATCAGTCACTATCTTAAACTTTATACCTAACAAATAAACGCGCCATTTCTTTAATGCCTCGACGATCGCTAATACTTCATGTTCGTACGAGTGGTATTTTTCTTCGGCGGGTTTACACTTTCGGCTCATAAATTGAACAGGATGGAACTGCTGATCGTCGGTATCTCTTTGCATCAAAACAGCTCCATATCCATAAATGCAAGCATCTGTGTGTACCTCAGTGATAGCTTTCGGGTTATATAACTTCAAAACAGGGGCTTTTGTCAGTGCTACTTTCAATTGCTGAAAGGAAGCAATTTGTTCATCTTTCAATTCAAATTTTACATTTTTCCTCAACAGGTCTGTCAGTGGTTTCGCTACCACTGCGTACCCTTCAATAAACCGGCGGAAATACGATGTTAAACCGAGAAAGCGTTGTAAAGATTTCCCGTCGTGGGGTATTGGAAAATTTTCTACGGCTTGAGTTTTTTCCTTCGACGGAGCAATGGTGCCGTTTTCTAAAACGTATCCCAAAAAATCTACTTTGCGTTGAAGAATCTTACACTTGTTCCATTTTATTTTTAAATTATATTCTGAGGCTCTGTTTAACACACGTTCTAGCTTTTGGATACCCTCATTCACATCCTTGGAGGGAATGATGAGGTCATCCATATAAGCCACAACCGTTCCATCTTGTATCATATCTCTCAACACAGCAAATACAAAACGCGAAAAAACAGCTGGCGAATTTGAGATGCCAAATGGAACATAACAAAACTCAAACTGGTCATTATGCGTGACAAATGCTGTATACTTTCGTGAACTACTCTCAACCGGTACATGGAAGAATCCATTAGCTAGGTCTAGAGTTGTGAAAATGTTGGCTCCCTGCAGTCTTTCGATGACATCATCTAACAAGGGCATAGGAAAATTATCCCGAATTATTTTGGCATTTAAACGCCTGTAGTCACAGCAGAGTCGCTTACTACCATCTTTTTTCGATACGAGCACAATGGCTGATGCATATTCCGACGTGCTACGTTGAACAATACCTTCCTTTAGCCACTTTTCTACCTGATCATCTACTATCTTTTTGTCGGAAAATGACATGCGCCTAGGTCGATCATAAATTGGAATATCGTCCGTTAAAACAATTTTCATTTCAATCGGGGATTCTTTTAGTTTTTTAGGCTCATAATTTGTCACGATCTCTTTGACCCTATTCAAAATCTCTAATTGTAAATGCGATAAGTCAATCTCCGGTTCACTATTTTGTTCTGCTATACAAAACATGTCTTTAAATTCGTTCAGCACATCTAACTGCCTGTATTCTTCATCTCTCTTCATTGCTCGTTCAACACATAAGTCCGGGCTTACTAGATTGTCATTAGCTTTCCAATTTTTTGATTGATTTTTAACTACCTTTCCTTAAAAGTTATCAAGTCTTCTGATACAATCAAGTCTACCTTCTTCAGTATATTGTTTCCAATTATTGCTGAGTAACGCATGTCGCGTTCGCGCACAACATGGAAGGTAACTTTAAGCTGTATATCATCAACAAAAATAGTAACGTTGAAGCTACCTAAAGTATTCAGGATACTACCACTAATACCTCTCAAACTACGTTTATCGTCACTTATCTCGATATCTTCTCCAAACATGAGCAAAATGTCATTGCGGATTAGGCAAAGATCGCAACCTGTATCGATTAATGCCGAGAAAGTTACGCCATTGCAAGTCAAGTCTTTAAAAATGCATCTTCCCATGTCTCCCAAAATATTAACATTACCCTTTTCAGTTTTTATTGGGGTTGGTGTGGTTTTACACTCAGCCGCCCGATGCCCTGCTTGGCCACACTTAAAGCATTTAAATTGTAACTGCTTACATTCCCTTGCTAAATGTGAAGAATCTCCACATTTGAAGCATCGCTTGTTTTGGTCTTTTTGGGCTAGTTGCTTGTCACCGTTCTCAGACTTGGGAGTTTGTTGGTTAAAGTTTGAACTAGCCACTTGTTGGCGACCAGATCGCACTTTCTCATACACCCGTATCTGCTCCTTCAATTGGAAAAGTGTCTTTGCCTGATAAAGATTTGCTTTATTTTGTTTCGTATCGGGAATACCTTCTATAAAGTACTCAATCAAGCTCAAGTCGTCCAGCTTGATTGGTTTGCCTAATTCCATGAGACTATAGAGATATTCCCTATAATCTTCATTACTTCGTTTTTTCCGATTGCGCAACATTTTATGTACTTCAATAGATGACACTGCCGTGCCAAATTCGCACCTTAATGCTTGAGCTAGCAAATCCCAATTGTTTATGCCACGCTGGCTACGTACAAACAACTTCGCTGCCCCTTTCAGAAGCTGTTTAGCATAAATAAATTTCTGGAGGGGGTTCCAATTAACCGCCTCTGCATTTTCAGTAAAATCTTCTATCCAATCTTCGACCGACGGAGAACCCGACCCACAGAAAAACGTTAATGACTCCTGAATATCGCGCAATGTAAATGGCGTACGACTATGAGTATAGTTAACTATTTCACTTGGTGGTGATGTGCCAGCATCGCCATATTCTGATCCCTCGTTCTCCTCACCCTCATCGTCATTGTCAACAGCAAGGCCGAAGTGTTGAAGGAGTCTGTCTTGTAGCGTCGTTTTCCGTCCGGTTATTTCGAGTCCTATCTCTCTTAATTTGGCTTTCAATGCCTGGCATATATGTAATACTTCTATATTGCTAACAACCTATCTAATCAATGTGTTTCAGTTACGCTATTCATGAACTCGGTTCCGACTACATATGTAATTTGTGCGCATGCGTCAATACAAGCAAAAGTCGTGTATGTGAATATATGTCACATACACATTTGTAAAATTGTAGTAGCATTACAAAAAAAAAACATAAGGGGGTTAAAAAGGGGTCGTTATTACCTTCATATAAAAGTTTCATGATCGTTATAAAAACACAAAGCAGTAGATTAAACAATGAAATGCCAATCTTTCGAAAACAAAATAATGTATTTATTATTTCAACGTATTTCACAACCAAATAACTTATGCACTTTTACTCTTCACAAAATACTTACGCATATAGGGATATATTATTAATTTTATTTCTTTTTTTGTTACAAATCAAGCATCGATGCGACATTTTTAATACAATTTTTCTGTTGCTTTCAATATTTTGGTCAGCAATTCACTCAAACGAATAATTATAATATGCCACTCTCTCACGAACGCAAATACACAGTGACAACACATTCAAAAACGAAACGTACAATGCCTCGCACAAATTCGCGAATGCAAAGGAATATTCGCGAACGTTCAATGGGCGCTCTTTGAAAACTCATTTTATGCGCTCGTGAGCATCCAATGAGCGCTCTTTGAAATTTAATTTTTATTCATGCATATGTATGTATGTATGTATGTACATATAATATGTGCATATAAAATATATGTACCTATTCATACCCAATATGCAGAAGTATGTATGTATGTACATATGTACATATGTACAAATTAATAAAATCTGGACTTATTTTTTGAACTCATGCTCAATTGTTGAAATCCAGTTTTCAAGTAAAATATATCCAAATATCTTTGTTAAATAAAATACTTATTTCATAGTATCAACATTTTTCTGTGGTCCCCTTTGTTTTTGGAAACAAAAGTTTAACGACGCCCATGGAATCTTGCTTCCCTTTCTAACAGTATATCGTTACTGTGATGTTTGACGAACAAAACAATTGAATACTAGCAATATAGAAGTATTACATATATGATGCCTGGACATTCATTCTTAAAATTTCGTCTCTTTCCATTTTAATTCCTTATGAAATATAGTGCTTAGATTTACTTAGTACAATAAGCTTTAAAGAAATATTTTGTAACGCTTTCTTATGCATTACACATTAATCAATACAACCAATAAAATCAACCGTCTTATTTAACCAGCTACAAAATAGTATTAATTTTAACAAATTGAATCATACATACATATCTATGTATATTTCCAATGCGTTTGTACATTCAGTAATAATTTATTTTGCTCAAAGTTGTTTTGTTTTGGTTTACCTCAAATCTTCACCACTTCTTAAATTCACCACAATTTCTTTACAACATATTCCTATTCGCTCTAACGAATATTAATCCAAACCAACTAGCCAAAACAATAGAGAACTTTGTACAAGTACGATAGATTTCTCTACTGTTTACTTTTCTAAATATCTGTCAACGAAATAAACGTATTTATAACGTGAATACATAAGCTTATTTTCTGTATTGATTTCTTGGTTTCTCTTTTACTGAATATAAATCAAAACGAGATAGACATATGTACATTTTAAGTTCCTTATTGCATGCATTAGTACATAAGTATGCAGTGTCTATTTCTTTTACTCTTTTTCTTTTGTTTTACATTCAATTCTACTTTGCTAGTCTACTCATCTGATTTATGATCCACTGCTGCTGATTTATGATCCACTGATTTATGATCCACTCATGCATTCGTTCAAAATTCTGCTGCTCGACATCGTTTCTGCTTCGGCTACGTCACACCAACTTCTTAAATATAACGCTCCTCGGACACCACCATGCAATTACACAACCAACAACGTTTATTCGTGCTATACGGCCACCGCCACACAAACTGTTTTATGATAAAATTGCACTTTCTGGCCACCGCCGCGCAATAATACAACCAACAACCAACGTTTATTTGTGCTATACGGCCAACGCCACACAAAACAACCAACAACAACGTTAATTTTTGACACTAGACCAGTGCCACTGAAACTGTTACAATAATCGTGTGTACACCTAAACTTGTCAGCGTGCTGCGATCAACCCTTTGACGAATGGATGATGCAATAATAGATATGCCACTTTGTTGGCTACTTATGTACATATATGCATTTGTTTGATTTTTTTTTCACCGCTTCTATTCGGCAGTTCGTCTAACAAAGCTTTAATTGAGTTATAATTCTTTATTTGCCAACTTAGCAACCACACAAGCGGCAAAATTCTTCGCTATCCATTGTACAATCCACAGTTTTAGTTTTTTTTTTTTTTTTTCGAACTTTCGCGAGAGTTACATTACACTTCTGGCACCATTTGTAGGATAGCCAACTTTAATAATACGCATTTTTGTTCTTTTAGTATATTTTATTTCACAGAATTAATTGGTTTTAATAATATATATATATAATAGGCGCTTATGTGAGTGAGACTTGTGGTCACTTCGGTTGCTTACTTAAAACTAAACTGAAAAATAGTTGTCCGTTTTTTGTGTATCTGTTTTTCGTTCAACATTGCAGGATTGCATTTCTTAGGTCAATTAGTCATGGTTGCATTTACTTAGTACTGTCGTCCAGTTCTGGTTACCTTTCCCACATAAATGTCAAAGTATTGTGTTTCCTTTAGGTATTTCATCTGTTTACTGCGCGGAGGAGCTTTAGTGTTCAATGGCGCTTTTCAACTAACACATAACACACAACACACACTGTTCTTAACATCTATCAAAAACGGTCATCGAAAGGCAATTACGTATTCTCTTTTAACTGCTAGGACCTGTATAGTTGCGCCTTATTTTTTACTGTTGAAATTTCCATTTATGATAAAAAGTAATTCAAACTAAAAGGTAACAGCTGTGTTCAATAACAAAAAAATGTATACGAATTTTTCGTAAAAAATGACAGTTCTTATGAAAAATTCGTAACATTTGTTTGTTATTGAACACAGGTAATGATTGTTTTGGTTTTTAGCGATATCGAATTAATTTTAACAATAGTTGATTTTTCTATTACGCGACCGTGAAAAGAGCAATCAATTTGCTATATCTATATATTAATAGGCTAACATTTTTTCCATACAAACAATTGCCAGGCTGTTTTGCACATTTAACATACTCATATCCACATAAAATTGATATGGATGTGTTCGTATGGGTCAGGAGCAGTGCATAGGCATATAATTTTTTCTATAAATTATTTAATTTCTTTATAATTAATAAATAAAATTTTTAGTTAAGATAAATAGATATCGTAAACGTGTTTACAAATATCGTAAACACAGTTGAAGAGTCGCTCTAATTTAAAATCGCTCACCACCGGGCCTACCTTCCTAGATCTGCCTTGATTTTCACCATGATTTCGCGTCGGACCGTGATCAAAAGGGCAAATCGGTGTTGCGGTACAACTGGAATTTGGAAAGTGTTGCTTATCTCCGCGAAAAGAAATAATTTTTGTACCAATACAAAGTTGAAAAAATAAATTGCATGGTCGAATTTCGACCAACGGCGATACTAGTATTTATTACAACCATTCCTGTTATTTGGCTTCGGGCGGATTCGAATTTTTGCCATTCACCAGCAGAGTTCGTTTGTGTTACCGGCAATTGCCGGCAGAGTTCGGTTGTTGCGGTAGTTACCGATGGTTACCGGTAGAGTCCGCTTGGTGCAGCCTCTGTATACCTCTGTATAAAATAATACGATTGGCTGATATTTATGCACTTGGTTGATGTTTATGCTACAAGAACATACGTTCCAAAAACATAGATTCCAAAAATTATATGTTTCTATTCGTTCTCTTCCAAAGCAACACTGCTGTTACAGGTTGACAAACAGATAAACGCTTTCAGTTCAACACGCTTAACATAGCCAGTTGGCTTAATTTTTGTTGTTGCTTTCCATGTTATTCGCTAATCTAGCGTGTGTTTTTTCGAACTTTCGTGCAAAAGAATGGGGCTAATGTAAAGTCAAAAAGAAAAAGATTGGCTTTGAGTTTACAAAAGCACATGTATAAAACTACCCGACAAAAAAAATATCCTCGACATTTGATACATGACACAAAATCAAATTTGGTAGTTTTTTGTTAATTTGGTTGTTTTTCAGATTATGGTTAGTAATTTTTCTTACAAGTGGCAACCTTTCTTTTGCTTTTCGTTAAAGCATTGCCAAAACAAAAAAAAAAAACGAAACTTTTTTGTTGACCGTTTTTGTTTCAACATTAACGAAATCAGTTTTGTTGAATTATTTCGTTGATAACGTTAACGGTTGCATATCCGTTTTGTTAACATAGCATGTTAACAAACGAAAACATATTTTGATAGTTTGTTGAGCATCCTTGGTCAAAAGTCGTAAGCCAGAATATCTGTATAGGCAACTGAAATTTGCTCAGTCAGCTCGTACCAATAATATCATGATACCTAAGCATGAAACTTTGGTAGCCTAAAGATTGTTCTTTGTCAGTGTGATAAGCGAATGGTTTCATTACCTGTTTCAGTAAGATCTTGAAAAACAGTTCGATGCTTCAAAACGTCAGTTGCAAATCTGTTAGTAAACCACTTCTTCTATGCTTATCTCTGCATTCTATATAACTTGTTTAGAGTAACTTTCAAAATACAGTCGTTGACTTTCTACCTATATATGTATATATCATAAACATAATTTTATTATAACTATTTTAGTTTAAGTTTGATCTCGTCACTTAATTGTTATATTTGTACGCTTAAAAACTTAATGTTTTACTGCACTTATGAAGTTAATAAAAAAAAAAAATAAAAAATCGATATCAAAATTCCACAAGCACTCACAATTAATTTTTTCTTGTTTATTAATAAACAATTTTTGGGTGGCATCGCGAAAATTTTTGCAAAAATCACAAATGTAAATTTTAAATTTGCACGTCGCAGTCTGTGCTATTAAGCAAATCGACAAAAAAAAAATTGAGGTTATAAGAATAACCAATTATATTGCGTTTTTGTTGTTTTTTCATATTACATTTAACTTTGAGGTTAAACACGCGTACTTACATATATACAAATATTATAATTTGTACGTATATATATATATACATATATTTAAACCACGTATGTATATTAAGCCGTATCACGAAAATAAAGTTTGCATGTGTCAGTTTTATTTGAACACTTACGTCGAAAAAATATTTGTGGTGTAAAAATTTTTTTTTTAGGCCCGCGTTAAAAACAGCTAAATCGCGTTTTTTGTAATAACTTCCTTATTTGATGTCGGATCTCTATGATCTTAATGTCGCAGAAAAGGTCTCGCTCTGCACTATATTTGGCCCATATAAAGTTTGGACCTCAAAGGTTGTTCTGAGTTTTACCTTTAAAAATTTTGGAGTTACTATTCCTAGATTCTTTTATTATTATCACTAATACAAAGCTCTCAAAAAACCATGAGGAATCCCCCAAAAAAATTCTAGCCTTTATTCACAAACAAAAAAGTTATACCGTTTTAAAATCAGAGAACCTGTTTTCTGAAAAAATATCCCAAGTTCTTATTTATATGAGGCAGTAACGCCATATAGTATGAGTTTTTGATTAAAAAGTATTCTAAGTCCTCGCTTGACTTGAGAATGTTGTACCGCTATGGAAGAGCTACCAATACTGGATACTCGTACATGATATGCAAAAAATTATTGATGATTGGACTATTCGTGCTGATCAACGTTATTTATATTGAATGATAATGGCTGTAGTGAAGATTTGCTAAGTATTCAAGTGGAACCTCTAAGCACGGCGCGCTGGCTTACAACGGCTTCACGATTTCTGCATCCGTGCGTATCGTAAAATCATCCAAGTTGTTTAGAAAAACTGCTAGAGTTCGTTGTAAAATTATACGCGCCTAAAGAGACAATGGAAGTCTAAATGTATTATCAATACTTGCGCTGGATGCGTCGTCTGCCCCTAGAAAGACAGTTCATTATTATTCAGCCTACAATTGAAAACAACACACTTTACTTTAATCCCGAAAACATCTTCTTATCTATGATAACCAAGACCGAAAATAACGATGTCCTCCAAATTTTGAGATATTTATGAAAGAAGTTTCAGAGCCCTTAAAGTGAGTTCTTCGTCGCTTATATTACTTTGCTCACACTCAAAAAAATTACTCAGATTAATGGGAATGATTCGCCGCCAAAGACATATTTTCATTGTTTTGAATACAATTTTCTTTAAAACATTCCCATTTTTCCATAATCTGAGTAAGCATTTTATATACATATATGTACGTATAGTTTTTCCCCCTTTTATTTATTTTTATTACCTCAACAATAGTTACTCATACGCCCTCCATCGGATCGCTTTGTATGTGAAAACTGAAAATGTTTTCTTAAATATCTCGAAAATGGGAGATAATCCGGATTTTCTAAAAACGTCATCGTAATCTGGAGCCAAAAACTAAGCTGACGTGTTTCGCCGTTTCTCTGTGGTAATTTTTTATAAAAAAAAACAAGTGTTTCATTTGACAACGTTATAACTTTTTTTTTTGTGAATAAAGGCTAGAATTTTTTTGGGGGATTCTTCATGGTTTTTTGAGAGCTTTGTATTAGTGATAAAAATAAAAAAATCTAGGGATAGTAACTCCAAAATTTTTAAAGGTAAAACTCAGGACAACCTTTGAGGACCAAACTTTATATGGGCCAAATATAGTGCTGAGCGAGACCTTTTCTGCGACATTAAGATCATAGAGATCCGACATCAAATAAGGAAGTTATTACAAAAAACGCGGTTTAGCTGTTTTTAACGCGGGCCTAAAAATAAAATTTTTACACCTAAAATATTTTTTCGACGTAAGTGTTCTAATAAAACTGACACACACCAAACTTTTTTTTTGTCCATATAACGTGATACGGCTTAATGTATATACCCCTCAAAGAATTAGCTATATTCAAATAAAGATTGTGTTAAATAATTTAAACAAAAATTTTCGCAATATTTTCTTGGGAACTCTACGAGTTTTGTGTGGCAATCGATCCCAAATTTTTATACCTCATAGGACTTCTACACAAGTAAGTCTCTACGAGATTTTACTCGGTCAGTTGCATCAATCGCACCCTATTTTTATACTGAGCTGTACTAGTACACAGATATTATTATTCTGATTTCATAACGGTGGATTGTAACAGAATGAAATAATCGAGATAGATATGGACTTATATATATACTAGCAAATACCCGTCCCGCTTCGCAGCGACCAACAAAAGCTTTTATGTTATAATGGGTCTCTCCCTTTACCTTTACCTTTACCTTTACCTTTACCTTTACCTTTACCTTTACCTTTACCTTTACCTTTACCTGTACCTTTACCTTTACCTTTACCTTTACCTTTACCTTTACCTTTACCTTTACCTTTACCTTTACCTTTACCTTTACCTTTACCTTTACCTTTACCTTTACCTTTACCTTTACCTTTACCTTTACCTTTACCTTTACCTTTACCTTTACCTTTACCTTTACCTTTACCTTTACCTTTACCTTTACCTTTACCTTTACCTTTACATTTACCTTTACCTTTACCTTTACCTATACCTTTACCTTTACCTTTACCTTTACCTTTACTTTTACCTTTACCTTTACCTTTACCTTTACCTTTACCTTTACCTTTACCTTTACCTTTACCTTTACCTTTACCTTTACTTTTACCTTTACCTTTACCTTTACCTTTACCTTTACCTTTACCTTTACCTTTACCTTTACCTTTACCTTTACCTTTACCTTTACCTTTACCTTTACCTTTACCTTTACCTTTACCTTTACCTTTACCTTTACCTTTACCTTTACTTTTACCTTTACCTTTACCTTTACCTTTACCTTTACCTTTACCTTTACCTTTACCTTTACCTTTACCTTTACCTTTACCTTTACCTTTACCTTTACCTTTACCTTTACCTTTACCTTTACCTTTACCTTTACCTTTACCTTTACCTTTACCTTTACCTTTACCTTTACCTTTACCTTTACCTTTACCTTTACCTTTACCTTTACCTTTACCTTTACCTTTACCTTTACCTTTACCTTTACCTTTAGCTTTACCTTTACCTTTACCTTTACCTTTACCTTTACCTTTACGTTTACCTTTACCTTTACCTTTACCTTTACCTTTACCTTTACCTTTACCTTTACCTTTACCTTTACCTTTACCTTTACCTTTACCTTTACCTTTACAATTACCTTTACCTTTACCTTTACCTTTACCTTTACCTTTACCTTTACCTTTACCTTTACCTTTACCTTTACCTTTACCTTTACCTTTACCTTTACCTTTACCTTTACCTTTACCTTTACCTTTACTTTTACCTTTACCTTTACCTTTACCTTTACCTTTACCTTTACCTTTACCTTTACCTTTACCTTTACCTTTACCTTTATCTTTACCTTTACCTTTACCTTTACCTTTACCTTTCCCTTTACCTTTACCTTTACCTTTACCTTTACCTTTACCTTTATCTTTACCTTTACCTTTACCTTTACCTTTACCTTTACCTTTACCTTTACCTTTACCTTTACCTTTACCTTTACCTTTACCTTTACCTTTACCTTTACCTTTACCTTTACCTTTACCTTTACCTTTACCTTTACCTTTACCTTTACCTTTACCTTTACATTTACCTTTACCTTTACATTTACCTTTACCTTTACCTTTACCTTGACCTTTACCTTTACCTTTACCTTTACCTTTACCTCAAACCTGTTAAATAATGATTACACTGGATCACAAAATGAAATTTTTTGTCTGTACTTTGGACGTGACCATCCTATCTATATGTAAAATCGGTCGCTGATTCCGAAAATCGGGCTCATTTTTAATTCTATGGGAAGGTTTTTGAGATATCGGCAATTTACCGTTATTTGGCCACTGGCTCCACTTAATCCTGTATACCTTTTTAACGCAGTGAGCTATCTTCCTTGGAGTGACACTCAACGAAAGAAAATTAAATTTCCTTTTCATCGCTGCTATAACATTTTTCTGTAACTCTTATAGTTTCTGAAATATTGACGATTCAATTTGAATTTTTTCGATTTTTTCCGATTTTTTGAAGAAAAAATTGAATTTGTCAGGCAATATCTTTTAAACCAATATCTTCACCTTCGGTTTTACTCCTTTACATGAAGCTCCATTCTATTGGGAAAAATATAAGCTATCAACGAAGAAAATCCATGGTAAAATGGAAAAGTTATAGGCGATCAAGTAAATACATCCAACTCGCGCAATGCCTCTGCACGGGTATATTCTATGCATGTTATACCCGTAAATGGGCTTTTATCTACTGCGCTGCCAATGTGCTGCTACTGCAGATGTGTAGGAATTGGTATAACATGCATAGAATATACCCGTGCAGAGGCATTGCGCGACTTGGATGTATTTACTTGATCGCCTATAACTTTTCTATTTTACCATGGATTTTCTTCGTTGATAGCTTATCTTTTTCCCAATAGAATGGAGCTTCACGTAAAGGAGTAAAACCGAAGGTGAAGACATTGGTTTAAAAGATATTGCCTGACAAAGTCAATTTTTTCTTAAAAAAATCGTAAAAAATCGAAAAAATTCAAATTGAATCGTCAATATTTCAGAAACTGTAAGAGTTACAGAAAAATGTTGTAGCAGGGATGAAAAGGATATTTAATTTTCTTTCGTTGAGTGTCACTCCAAGGAAGATAGCTCACTGCGTTAAAGAGGTATACAGGATTAAGTGGAGCCATTGGCCAAATAACGGTAAATTGCCGATATCTCAAAAACCTTCCCATAGAATTAAAAATGAGCCCGATTTTCGGAATCAGCGACCGATTTTACATATAAATAGGATGGTCGCGTTCAGAGTATTTTTTGGCTGTAGAGCAGTGTTATTAATCGTAATGATTGCCGGTTTGATTGATTATTTTTTCAGGTATCTATTTAATGATTGATTACCCATTGTTTTCAAATTTTAATGATTGTTTTGCAATTACCATTAAAAAAAATCATAAAAAATCAAAAAAAATGAAAAATAATCATAAAAAATCAAAAATAATCAAAAATAATCAAAAAAAAATTATTTTGATTGTTTTTGATTATTTTTGATTTTTTATGATTATTTTTGATTTTTTTTGATTTTTTATGATTTTTTTTTGATTTTTTTTGATTTTTTTAAATTTTTATCAAAATCGTTGTAAAGAAAGATGCACATTTGTACGTATGCAGGTATGTATGAAGCCTTTTAAGGCATACTGAGGGCAATAACGCAACTATTCCGGACTTAAAGCCTGGTGCTCAACCAACCTCACGACGGTAGCTTGATAGTACCGTGGGGGAGGGGGCGTTCGGTACGACGACAGCAGGTTTAGTGCGGGTGAAGTCCCACACTGGCAGGGTAAATGCTTTAGATGCTTCCTCCTCGTGAAAAAAAAAAAAAAAAAAACAAGTAAGAGCGCGGCTGTCTTCGGCCGTACCGAAGACTTCATAGCTTTCATGAATGGGGAAATGAAAAGTTACCTATGTACATAGCCTGAGGAGTTATACACCAAAATGTGTATATCTGAACAATCGGTTGTATTCGAGCTATATGTTATATTGGTCCGATTTCTCTTAAAAAGCCACCCACGTACCAGATGTCAAGTAGATATCTCAAAACATGAGGGAGTAATTTGCGTTTATGCATACGCATATATGGACATTGCTCAACGACACAGCTCATAGCCCTCATCATATCGAATATATTTTGGTGGGTCTGCCGTATGCATAGACTTACTCTCTGTCCTCTTAATTATCCGGGCTTAGCTTAAAAAAGGTGGGTGAGCGCAGATGAGAGATTTGAGATGATAGCAATACTTTTAGTGTGGCTTGCACCATATATACATGGTATACTTTACATACATATTATTATGCTTATAACTTCATGTTTCACTGCATTTTAAATTATATTTTTTGCACTCCCTACATTTATATGACAAAACCATATATGTATTTTCACTGCATATAATTATGTTCATTTTAAAAAAAGTGCCTAGCTTTTTTGGGGCCATACCGAGGCAATGGAATCATAGATTCTCTATACCATCGTGCTGTTTTCTAATGAAAATTTATTGCAATTTAAACATTTAGATACATCAATAAATAAAGAAATGTATATTTCTTGTATTAGCTAATTTTTATAATATTAAGGAATATATAACATTAATCTTTAGTAAAAACTGAGTGAATTATCTCGGATTAATCATATCTGGATAAACATTTAATTTCCTGTAAACAAATTCTCTAATGCTAGGGACACACATCGTAGTATAGTACAAATATTGAGATCTATGCCACATATGTGTCACTCTCATATTGTAGTTTAATTGAAAATTTTCATAGTAAAGCCAAATCATAGTATTGATATTATAATATTTCTACCACATGTGTGTCTGAGGCATAAGCATCGTGCATTCTGCTGATCGCGGAACAATGATACAAGCCCACGATCTTACTTTCCCTATAAAGTGAAGGACGTTGCCTCAAGAAATACCTCCAAGGCCACAGATGCGTTCGCGACATACCCATTTTCCTCAAATAGGATTATTAGGGAATTTGTATGCCGCTTCGCATGCCTACTACATAATAAAGCAGTAGACGATTTGCTATGCTGCAAATAGATCTGCGTAAAGATAATCTCTGGCATAATCAGAATTATTTATTCGCTCTTCCCTGTCCTTTTCCTGGACCTAGAAATGAATCTTCCCCAGGTGTAAGAAGGGTTTGTATCCGTATCTAGTACAAAAAACTTCCAACGACCCAAGGTCTATACAAATTTTGTACTTCTAAATTTGTCGACATTTTAATTAGTGCAGTTGTCGCTGTAGAATACACAATGACTTGGATACACCTGTCCCCATATTTACTGCAGGGTTACGTACTTTAATATGCGTTCACATACATTTGTACAAACAAACTTTATGCCTCTCTGACCAAACATGCATGCCTACCTGAATACTTATGTGCATGCGTATCCAAATTTCTTTACAACAATATTGAAAAAAATCAAACAAAATGAAAAAAAATCAAAAAAAAATCATAAAAAATCAAAAATAATCATAAAAAATCAAAAATAATCAAAAACAATCAAAAAAAATTATTTTGATTATTTTTGATTATTTTTGATTTTTTATGATTATTTTTGATTTTTTTTGATTTTTTTTGATTTTTTTTTGATTTTTTTTAATCGTAATCATTAAAATTACTTTTTTTCTACAAAAGAATTAAAATAATGATTACCAATTAAAAAACAAAACAATTTAATTGATTACTAATCCTAATCGGAATTTAACAGGTCTGCTTTACCTTTACCTTTACCTTTACCTTTACCTTTACCTTTACCTTTACCTTTACCTTTACCTTTACCTTTACCTTTACCTTTACCTTTACCTTTACCTTTACCTTTACCTTTACCTTTACCTTTACCTTTACCTTTACCTTTACCTTTACCTTTACCTTTACCTTTACCTTTACCTTTACCGGGACCACCCATCACCATCCGAGCTCACTACTTGAACCATTTCTGGGAAACCGACTCAAAAAATAACAATGAAAATGTCTGTATATTGAAGCCCTGCTCGACACCTTTCATTTGATACCAATATCGCCTAGAAGCATTCGAGGGTCATCCGGGTCCACGTTTTGACCCATATTTGGGGACTCGGCCTAGGCATCGCAATGAAAATAACTCTATGTTGAAGGCCTGTTCAGCACCTTTCGTTTGATACCCATATTGCTCAAACACTTGCTGGGTCACTCTGGGTCCACATTTGGGCCTATATTCCGGGAATTTCCCACTTTTTCGAAATTCTATATACCCTATTATGTGCGCTAGTACCACGTGGATATACTGTGAAAATTT
This sequence comes from Urophora cardui, assembly GCA_960531455.1. NCBI lineage: Eukaryota > Metazoa > Arthropoda > Insecta > Diptera > Tephritidae > Urophora > Urophora cardui. Next base: position 19,160,023 of record OY482675.1, on the reverse strand, counting down.
CAAAAAGATCGGTTGATTACTTTGGGAGTCCATAAAGGACACACACACACACACACACATTCATTTTTATATAATAGATATATATATAAATGATCAGAGTGAAAAGAGAAATCGATTGAGCCAGGTCCGTCCGTCTGTGCGCACTCTAACTCGCGCAAAAATTTAAATATTTTGATGAAATTTGGAATGCAAGTTGGTATCAAGACTGGAACGGTTGGTATTGAAAATGGGCGAAATCGGTCCATGACCACGCCCACTTTCTATATATAGCAAAAATCGGAAATATGGTATCACTAATAGAGCTGGAGTGATAAAATTTCACCCACTTATTGGGCTCAGGGCCTTATGAAGAAATTTGATTCAATTTTAAAAATTGGGCGGTGCTACGCCCACTTATTAAGGGGCAAACATTGAAAGTTTTATATGTCATAACTCAGAAACCGTTGCAGATATATCGATGAAATTTGGTACGCATGATGTACTTACTTAGGCAAATTTTTGACTAAAAATTGTCAAAATCGGTTGACGGCCACGCCCACTTTTATATATGGGTATTATAAAATGGCAAACTCAAGTCAGTCTCCGTAGATAAGCCGGCGAGAACACATGTCTGCAAACTGGCCTAGGTGGAGGAGGCCGTCAGTAGTGTCGGTCATCCTTCGCTTAGCTGGGACGCCGTGTGGGGTTAACTCCACATCAAAATTTCTTCGGCAAACGCCTGCACGTACATATGTAAGTACCTCTCTATTTATGTGTATATCCTTGCATATATATCGATGTGCTAGTTCACAAACCGGATAAGTGCAGGTTTTGTTGAAACTGAGTTAATTGCATTTTTGTAATCATCAACACTATACCTACCTCGTGTGCAATTTTTGTAAGCAAATTATCAATAATGGCGGAGATATGCGATGACATAATCAGTTAAGTGCTTCGAAAATGAAATATTTGTTGTGCACAAACCGGATAAGCGCGCTTAGAAATTCAAATTTTCTATAAATATAATTTTTCTTGTGCACAGAAATTCCAAGTGCCACAAATATTTGTGTTTTAATGGCTGGTCTACATCTATATATATGTACCTTCACATGTATATATACTTGTATCTACATGTACATATCTACATACATATGAATGCCTCTGTATATATACAGAAATGTATCTATAACCTACAATAATATGTATATAAATTTTAATCCTAATACAGGGTTTGAGGGTGTATTAATATTATTAAGTATGTGGTTTTCTATTATTCGACCAGGCCCACAACATGTGGTGTGTGGTATTCCAGGATCTCTCATATTTTCAGACATTATTATCCATCTTTATAATTTTTTTTTGTTTAACTATGTTGGTATGATACTTAAATAACCCATACAAATCTACTATTTGAATCTAATAACTATGTTAGTGTTTTAAATGAACAGTCAAAAACTTTTAGTTTAACGTGCGCAACTGCCACGAAAGGCCTAAACACACGTTTTTCTTCTAACACGAATCAAACGTTGATCATTGCCCCAAGTGCTTACACACTTGGTACCAATTGGAATACGGAATGGACGCGTTACCACCTTGGTAGGGTTCGAGGCCTATCCGTACCTCTGCCTTGCTATGGGTCCGGTACCTGGTTGCAATGCAACACCACATCGGATTATTATAAAATAACCCTTCCCCGCGCACTCTGGGTTTCAACCACAGCCACCACGAAAACTCCCCGAGGGGCCGTTCCCAATAAACAGGTTGGCAGAAGCCAAGGGCACCCTGTTTCAGATTAAGGTCTCCGGTCGAACCTCGGAGCCAAATGTCGACCCGCCAAGTGACTACTACCAGTTTGAACATCCATCCTGCTCCGGACTGGGCACCATACGCTCCGTTCACCTCGTACCAATTCATTCCCAATTGATCACAAACCCCCCCAATCATGCAATCATTCACCAATTCGACTCAACAACTGTCTCCGCCGCCTAAAAACCTCTCGCACAAATCCACTCAAAAGTTCGGCATTCCGACTAGTGGAGAGCACACCACTCACATCACACCGTCCATCTGTCCAACTAATTCCCCAACCCCCCAGGTCCTTAACGTCCGAGTACATCGGGCATTCACACAACACATGCATCCAATCCTCATTCGCACAACCACACACACACCCCGCAGTATCACTCAAGTTCCTCGCATACAAAAACGCATTCAACGCACCGTGACCCGTTAGCAGAAAACCCAAACTCAGAGTAAATCTGAAGTCCGGATTCTCTGCCACAAAGGTCACGTCCCGAATGTACTCGTATGTCACCGGACCGTTGGAACTACTGTCCCAACGGTCTTGCCACTTACGCTCAACACACAATTTCAACAACTTTTTACGCTCTCTCCACATCAATGTCAGAAATCCACTCATACCGCAGCAACGGCACACTCAGCCCCCTCCTCAACCTGAAGGATATCGCTCTTTGGATAATGATAAGGTCGAGAGTAGGCGCCCCTAGTAGCACTTGCATCGCATCCATAGAAACGGTGCGACACACGGGCAAATACGCTAACATCATCACTCGCTAAAATGATAACAGTCGCTTCTCACCAACAACCGTCTCCGCAGCCCCGTACGTGCCGCAAGCTTTTAAGAGACCACGGTATATAGTTCGAATAGCCCGACGGCTGAGGCCCCACTCACACCGGATTATACGACGAACTTGGTCCACCACACTCACCAATCGCTCTTTCAGTCGTACAAAATGCGGGGTAAAACACATTCTTTCACCCATTGTCAGCAACAGATATTTGACTTGCGTCGCATATCTGATGCTGACATCATTCACACGCACAACCGGTGGCCTGTGCGGTGACAATTTGTCCTTAAGCAACATTGTCACCGTTTTGTCCATCGATATGTCCACACCCACGAAATTTCTACATGCATGCACCATCTCAAACAGGCTTTCCCCACTCCTCTCAACATCCGCTCTTGACTGACCTTCCGCCAATAGTAGAAGGTCATCCGCATACGCACAACATTTACACAGTGGCTCGAGTTGCCGCAGCAGGGAGTCCATCATTAGATTCCTTATATATGGACCACAGATGGAGCCCTGCGGACAACCGCGAATCACATCCACTTCCACACTCTCATTCACACCATCGATGGAGGCCCTTCTGCCTTGGAAGTAACTACGCCACAAAGTTACCTCCGGGCAGCGGAGCTCCTCCAACCGTTCAATCACTCTGTCCCAGCGAAGGTAGTCAAACGCCCCTTGAAGTCAATAAATATGCCAAGGATATATTTATTGACACTCATACCTACAGCATTCTGAACATACATCCAACCATCCTCAACACTCCGACCTTTCCTGAAATCATACGGCCAATCCGACCTAACATCCCGCGTAATTTCCTCAAGCCGCTCGACCATGATCCGTTCCAGTACCTTGCCAAGCACTGGAAGGAGGCTGATTCCCCGCTAGGACGGGGGTTAGTCCTAATCTTGTCGGGCGACTTCAGCAGAACAACAACCCTAGCCACTTTCCACTCACGTGAAAGTATCCCTCCCATATGCATTTGTTATAAACAGCCATCAAGTATTCCGGAATAAACTTCCACAAGCATTTGCACATCTCTCCGTTCAAACCATCAAAACCCGGCGACCGTTTAGACCTGACCGATATCTCCGCCCTAGAAAAGAATTCACCAAGATGGATTCACCAGTATGGATCCGGTTCCCTCGGACGTGGAGAGAGCTAATAATTCCTGACGACCGGGGACCCCGACAGATCTGATAGACCTTCCCCCAGGGGTCTTCACGGTTGTCATTGACAAACCCCCTCCATTCATCTTCTTTCGTCCTCAAAATCAACCTCTTGTACTCATTCATCTCCTTACTAAATTGACTCCTCAGCTGGGGTACACTCTCGGAATCATTCCGCCGGGCACGTTGAAACATGCGTCTCGCATGCACATTCCAGACGCATTCATTCAGACGAGCAATTTACTCGTCAACCTTCAGATCCTGAAACACTCTGAGCGGTCCATATTGGACCAAGTAAGCACCCGAAGTTCGCCATCTCTTTAAATTACACTCACCCTCCACACACTGGCGGTTGAGGGGAGTAATCACAATCTTAATCGGATTGTGATCACTTATCCCCAAACCCCCTATAACACTCCACCTCAACTCAAACATTCGAGTTGCTGCCTCATTCATGAGCGTCACGTCAATGTCACTCACGCCCATTGGCCCATCGAAACTATAAAATTCACGCGGTTCATAAATCACATAACAGCCAGACGCTGTCAACCATTCACTCATTACTTCACCCCTCTGGCTACTGACATAACTAGACGAGTATCTGGATAGTTTACTATGCCAAGCCTATCCAAACCTATGATAACAGGGTTGCTACTCGCGAGGAGTAGCACCGTATCTAGGTACCTCAAATAGGGCTCAATGGGCTGACTAAACTTACAGTATAAGCTAGCCACATACACTCTACCGAAAGTACTCTCAATACATATAAACACACCCCATTCAGATACATCAGCACACATTCGTAACTCGGCTCATTCACAAAAATCGCAGAGTTAAACTCTAAATCAGTGAAGATCCGGAAGCGGCAACCTTCCAGGGGCGACTGACCAACCTGACGTCCTTCTTCTGGGCATCAGGATTGATCTCCTTAAGGTTCAGCCGGAAGAGCTCATCCATTAATTCATCAGGAGAGATCTCCGTATGAACCCCTTGGATCACAATCCTGGCACCCGGCTTCTCATTCACCCTCACCTTCAAATCCACCTCCTTAAATTTGGTGTTAGACACCACCTTCTCCCTTTCGGCAGCGGACGGAGTGCGTATGATGGCACCACCATCGCGAATTTGCTTCACCTTGTGAATCCGTACACCCAAGGTCGGCCCGACTTCCTTGATCACCTTCTCGACGCCCTCGCCAACTTGGCCTCGGCGTCTTGCACCACGGCTGCCCATGTCTCCACAGGTCTCGGCACCGAGGCAGCCCCTCCAACCGTGGACAGCTGAGGAGGTAACATCGATGCTTCAGCATGCGTCGGTACAGACAGATGCGGATACGCACCACCGCCACCAGAGAGGACCTCCAATTTGCCGCGAAGACATGCAACCTCGGAGATCAGGTCGACCACGAGACTATGGTAGTCACAAGATGACGCTACCAATACTCGTGCTGCCTCCAAACTAACCCCGGCCGCGCCGAAAACCCTCGCATCAAACGACTTCGAAATCAGGGCCAACCGCGCCCTGAAGTCACACCCGTACCCCTCCTCCCTGGTCACCCTCGTGACAACACCCTTACCGGAAGCTCTAGAACTTACCCGGTCCCGACTAATCGGCCCTTTAGCCGCGCCATGCTTCGGGGACTGCTTTGCACCACCTGTAGACTCATCGCTCGACGAATCCGAGCTCGAGTCAGTGCTCAGCAATTCCATCGCCGCATCAACGCCAGCAGACGTACTTGCACTCGGAGCAGCAGCAGCTGCCTTACCTGGCAAACTCCCGATGCCAGCAAACTCCTTCGCAGCTCCAACCCTTAGGAACTGGCTTCTTGAACATCTCCACCAGATTACCGATATCGCCCTTCCTAAGCACTGCGGCGGTGAGCTCAAATGCGTATCGCTCACTAACGTCACCGTACCTTCGCTGCCGGCAGTGTAGCACGACTCTGCACCACCTCCAGCACCATCACTTATGACGCCCGGTTTCTCGGCCTTTCGCTTAGGGCCGCGCTTCCCAACTCCCCGCGATGCCATGGCCGACATCGGCACAACTCCCGAAATGTTTCCGGGCAGCAACCACGCACACACGAAGCCCTACTCACCAGCAAGCGAAGATAAGCCCTTGATACTCCGGTGCTTAATTGGGGTAATTGGTCACCCTACGAACAGGGACTGAGCCGAAGACACAAGTGGTCAGTAGCGGCTACGGCCAAACCCAGTCGGCCAAAGCAAAAACGCGGCGGCGCCTCTCACGCACTGGTTGTCGGTAATTAAATTACCGACGCTAGCCACTCCAAGTCCCAAATGGCAACGAGTCGACTGGAGCGAAGACGACGCCGACCGAACTGGCTGGCTAAAAAATGCAGCCGCTAGCTCTGCCACTAAGTCCACAAGCACTGGCTCTTCTGACAGGAGTGACAAAGTACTCCGCGAGCAGTACTGATAAACACCAATCCCAAAAGGACTAGTATTGGTCCGCACTAAGCCGATGTGCCACTGGCACAAACCGCACTTGCCGGGGAATCGTACCAACGCACACGCGCAGCCGCTTCCCTTACGCACCTCGAGACTATACCTCAGGCGGTCAAGTGACGTCACAGAGAAGCGCAGGTTGGGAATCGAACCAAAGAACACCGACCGAAAGCTAACACACTCCGGGACAACTCGGCAACAACAAAATGTATTGCCGGAAAAACTGGCGCTCCAAATAGCAACAATAGTAAAATATGTACTAACAGAAACAAATTGAATAAATTTTTCATAGAAGAGCTCTAAAAAAACTATTTGAAAATAAAAAAAGTTAGCGCCAAATGGCTTAAGTTCTCAACAAATTTTAATCACTAAAAAAATAATATAGGTAATGAAGCCATCAATATAATTTTAGCACATTTGGATTCTACATACTCCAATTAACTATTCGTAATCGTTATAACTGAAAAACATGTGACAGTTAATAAGTTATCCGGTTTGTGCACTAGCACATCGATATGTATGTTGGCGCTGTATCAGTGTTTCAGACTCTCCTTTTAGTTTTTTACTTTCGCGGATTAATCTTAATCAATAGACCGGCCTTATAACTTTGTTTATTGCTAACGCTTCCAATGTTTCAAGATTGTCGGCATTTTTCCGTGTTTATAGTTTTTTCTGCTACTGTTCCGTTATTCATAAAACTTGCATCAATATCGACACCTGCGTCATTTATCGGCAAAATTTTATTACGGATTTTCTCTATTTTTTGTAGGTGTACGTGTTCAAAATAGGAACAAAATTGGTTCATAAATACTAATTTTCTAAATATCTTGACACTAGCGCCACCTAGCGGCGATTTATTTCCACGGATATATTTACTTTCTCATAGGCAATACACATATATACCGAATATGAACAAATTCGGTCGGTAAATACGAATTTTACAAATATCTTGACACCAGCGCCACCTAGCGGAGATTTTTTTCCACAGATGTATTTACTTTCTCATAGGCAATATATATACCGAATATGAACAAATTCGGTCGGTAAATACGAATTTTACAAATATCTTGACACCAGCGCCACCTAGCGGGGATTTTTTCCACGGATGTATTTACTTTCTTATAGGCAATATATATACCGAATATGAACAAATTCGGTCGGTAAATACGCATTTTACAAATATCTCGATACCAGCGACATCTATCGGATTTTTTTTATTTCACATTGCATTGTCTTCGGGTCCTGAACTATGTTCCAAGTTTCAAGTACCTAGCTCAACTAGAAGTATCTTAAATATTCGTTGCAAACTTCCACGACATATATACAAAAAGTGAAGTTAAATAAAAACTTGTAATAAAAAGACGTAAAAGCCACTTCGTACTCACAAAAAAAGTAAACAAACTGAACTTATGTACATACATCAAAATTGCTTTTCATAACGGTACATTTTTCAAAATTTCTGGAGAAGGTGGGGGTGATGACAAGTAAGCCATTTCTACAAAAAAGTGAAAATCGGAAATCATGGCCTTAACATCTTTCCGGCGCATACGGCTCGATTCAGGCGCGGATCCAGGATTTCGGCAAGAGGGGGGGGGGGGGAGTTTTGAAAATTTCTTTTTTTGGAAGATTTTTTTAAGGGCAGACGCTGGTTAAAAATTTGGACTAATACCACCTACTATTATTATTCTATATACTAGTTGCACCATTTCCCGCACCTTAAAAACACCAAACTCAAAACCCTCCAAATTAACAATGTGTATGTCATCACATAAAGTGCAGGAGATTTCAATTGAAGTTCCAAATAACATGTATTACGTACATGTATTTAATCTTACTAATATTATAAATGTGAATGTAGCGATGTTTGGATGTTTGGATGTCCAGACGTTTGCTTTTGTTCCTCAAAAACGTCAGAATGGCAAGACGGATTTTGTTGAAATTTGGCACGCATACAGGTTATAGTCTGGAAGGAAGTATAGGCTATTTTTTGTTTTTAATTTTTGGGGTTCCGACCCTGCTAAGGACCGTTACTTTTCGATATATTTTTATTCCATATAACTATGAGTATACTGGAACTATACTTATGATATTTCGCATATAGGTATAGAAAGATCGTACAATATTGGTATCAAACGAAAGGGGAAGGTCCCAGGTTTCATTTGGACTTCGATAAATTAATCGATAACTGAGTTATCGGTGAAAATGTGATTGCCCAAAAACCTTAAACTTGCCCTACAATATGCGTATCAAACGAAAGGGGATGACCTCAGGTTTCAATTGGACTTCGATATATTTGGATAAATTTATCGATAACTGAGTTATCGGTGAAAATGTAATTGCCCAAAAACCTTAAACTTGCCCTACAATATGGGTATCAAACGAATGGGGAAGGTTCCAGGTTTCATTTGGACTTCGATATATTTCGATAAACTGATCGATAACTGAGTTATCGGTGAAAATGTGATTGCCCAAAAACCTTAAACTTGCTCTACAATATGGGTATCAAACGAAAGGGGATGGCCCCAGGTTTCAATTATACTTCGATATATTTCGGTAAATTTACCGATAACTGAGTTATCGGTGAAAATGTAATTGCCCTAAAACCTTAAACTTTCCGTACAATATGGGTATCAAACGAAAGGGGAGGCCCCAGGTTTCATTTGGACTTCGATATGTTTCGATAAATTGATCGATAACTGCGTTATCGGGGATTGCCCAAAAACCTTAATATTACCCTATAAAATGGATATCAAACGAATGGGGATAGCCCAAGGTTTTTTATTTGGATTTCGATATATTTCGATAAATTGATCGATAACTGAATTATCGGTGAAAATGTTATTGCCCAAAAACATTAAAATTACACTACAATATGGGTATCAAACGAAAGAGGATGGCCCCAGGTTTCATTTGGACTTCGATATATTTCGATAAATTTATCGATAACTGAGTTATCGGTCAAAATGTGATTGCCCAAAAACCTTAAACTTGCCCTACAATATGGATATCAAACGAAAGAGGATGGCCCCAGGTTTCATTTGGACTTCGATAAACTGATCGATAACTGAGTTATCGGTCAAAATGTGATTGCCCAAAAACCTTAAACTTGCCCCACAATATGGGTATCAAACGAAAGGGGATGGCCCCAGGTTTCAATTATACTTCGATATATTTCGATAAATTTACCGATAACTGAGTTATCGGTGAAAATGTAATTGCCCTAAAACCTTAAACTTGCCGTACAATATGGGTATCAAACGAAAGGGGAGGCCCCAGGTTTCATTTGGACTTCGATATATTTCGATAAATTTATCGATAACTGAGTTATCGGGGATTGCCCAAAAACCTTAACATTACCCTATAAAATGGGTATCAAACGAAAGGGGATAGCCCAAGGTTTTTATTTGGATTTCGATATATTTCGATAAATTTATCGATAACTGAGTTATCGGTCAAAATGCGTTTCCCGAAAAACCTTAATATTACCCTACAATATGGGTATCAAATGAAAGGGGATGGCCCCAGGTTTCATTTGGACTTCGATAAATTTATCGATGATTGAGTTATCGGTGAAAATGTGATTGCCCAAAAACCTTAAAATTAACGAACAAGGGGAAGTTTTTTAGTCTATGGACACACGGTTGGTGCGACGGCATCAATTACGGTGCATTGCCCACCCGCAAAAGCAAAAAATAAAAAAAAAAACAGGTAAGAATTTAAATATTTCCCTTACGTTTGTTCTTACAGCCTCTTCTATAACCATCTTTGGGCCTTTTCACATTACTCGGCACGACTTTTGTCTTCAATGAATCCATTAAGATGAATTTTTGTTAATACATATTCAAACCCATGAGTTTACATTTTTTTCTCTTTATGCTGGACTTCGACAAACTGAATGTTGAAAGGGGACTTCGTAGGTGCGGACAAGACCGCGGGTAAAGACTAGTAAATTCATAAATTAACAAGTAAGGAAGCCTAAGTTCGAGTGGAATCGAACATTAGATACTCAGCTGTATACTTTCATTGTTTGTTTGCGTTTGATGGAAACACGGTGTATTTTATATAAAGGGAGTTCTGCATAAAGTGGGCGTAGCCACGCCCATTTTCAAAATTTTTATCAGTCATCCAACTAAGCATATGAATATTATTCTTTGTACGAAATTTCATTCCTTGATGACTTAGAAGAGTTACAAAGATGTCACGTTACAAATTCCCGAAGGGTGTTCCAGAAATATCTTTGTTAAAAAGTAGGCGTGGTCATAAACCGATTTCAATAAATTTTTGCGTGTCTATTAACACAAGTTATAAAATTGTATAAAAAAAGTTTCGTCGTGATATCTCAATTATTTGACGAGTTATGGGCTCCGAAACATCGTAGATTTTCCAAAATTTTTCAATTTTTTGTTTCCGGTCTATTGTATAACTCATGCCACAAAATTTCAATGAATTATCTTTATATTTGACAGAGATATCGCTTAAAATGTTTCATTAGGTCACTTTATAGTACCCATATATAAAAGTGGGCGTGGTCGTCAACCGGTTTCTCAAAAATTTTAAACATGTAATAAAAGTGTACACACCAAGTTTCGTCATTATATATAAATTATTTGTCGAGTTATAGGCTAAGAAATCTCGTATATTCCTGCTTCTAAAAGGAGGCGGTGACACGCCCATTTTCCAAAATTTTTGTGTTTTTGAAGTTAACTTCTTAGGCGGCGATACAGAGTTTTTATGGAGAGTGAAATTTGAAATTTGATGCAACGGAAGTTGCCCCCGGAAATAGCAGCCATTTTAGTTGATTTTTAATTTTTAAAAAAATCAACCTTGGTATATCGCGCGGTTCGAACTCACAACCCCTCGCTTCCAGACTAGACGCAAAACCTCTACGCCACCACACCACTTGCGTGAAGTATGTCAAATGCTGCACTTAAATTGAACTAACAAGTACAACTCACTCACCTATTGAAAGCAACAACCCAGCAAAAATCTGGTCATCGCTATTACCTGTCAGGCATGGTAGAAGGCCTTGCCATGGAACATCTGGCGAGATCGTCACTTCTTTCACGCATTGCCAGTAATGCAGAGTGGAATGAGCTTCCATTACCCATTCCACGTAATGCAAAGTAGAATGGAGAGCGAAAAATGAACTGGAATAAATATCGGTGGAAATTTCCATCATGCCTTACATTTTTCGCCTTCTTTCTCTGCTTCCCTGTAAGGTATTCTTTATTTGATTCACTAGAATCCTTGCGGTATTGGGCGATTTATTCGTTCCGCGGTAATGCAGTGGACAAGTCCTTCCCTCCAATGACAAGCCCATGCTAATGTCAGGCATTATGTCAACGAATGTGGAAGCGATTGCCAGGGTTTTTCTGGATTACCCTCTTAATTCCACGGTCATCGAGTTTTTTGGTGGGAAGTAACAAGTTTGATATTTGCAAACACATATGTATGTACATACATATTACAATGAAAGCAACGACCCGTTTTGTTAGTTCAGCTTAAGTGCAGTGTTTGACATACTCCACGCAAGTGGTGTGGTGGCGTAGAGGTAGTGTGTCGGGTGTGGAAGCTAGGGGAGGTAGGTTCGAATCAATCCAGGCGACAAATTTTTATTTTTTTATTTTTTTATTTTTTTTTTATTTTAATAATAAATAATAGCTTAAAAAACTAAAAAACACGCTTTAATCTTAAAATCGCACTAAAAACTGAGAAATAATCTATATATATATAAATGATTTGGTATTTAATTGTAACGCTAAAACTTGAAAACGGCTGAACCAAATCAAATACTTCCTTAGGGGGGTTTGTTTGTTGTTACCCCGCGAAGGTTTAGTCGAAGGAAAAATTTAAAAATGTTAGGGGGGCGTGGCACCTCCCATACAACCTTAATTTTTAAAGCTGATTATCTCTAAAACAGTTCAAGGTAGGGAGCTGAAAATTGGTATAGAGGTAGGTGATATCAAAACCCTTCTCACTAAAAAAAGTGGGGGTTATCTGAAAAGGGGGCGTGGCACCTCCCATACAACCTTAATTTTTAAAGCTGATTATCTCTAAAACAATTCAAGGTAGGGAGCTGAAAATTGGTATAGAGGTAGGTGATATCAAAACCCTTCTCACTAAAAAAAGTGGTGGTTACCAGAAAAGGGGGCGTGGCACCTCCCATACAACCTTAATTTTTAAAGCTGATTATCTCTAAAACAGTTCAAGGTAGGGAGCTTAAAATTGGTATAGAGGTAGGTGATATCAAAACCCTTCTCACTCAGAAAAGTGGGGGTTATCAGAAAAGGGGGCGTGGCACCTCCCATACAACCTTAATTTTTAAAGCTGATTATCTCTAAAACAGTTCAAGGTAGGGAGCTGAAAATTGGTATAGAGCTAAATGATATCAAAACCATTCCCACGCATAAAAGTGGGGGTTATCGGAAAAAGGGGCGTTGCACCTCCCATACAAACTTAATTTTTCATGCTGAATATCTCTAAAATTGTTACGCTAGGGACTTGGAAATTGGCGTGGAGATAAACGATAACAATTCCATATTAACGCAAAATAATAGGAGTTATACGAAAAGGGGGCGTGGTACCTCCCAACAACACTTAATTTTTTAAGCTGAATATCTTTAAAAGGATTTAAGTCAGGGTCCTGGAAATTGGTACAGAGCTATGTGATATCAAAACAATTTTTGCGCATAAAAGTGTAGGTTATCGGAAAAGGGGGCGTGGCACCTCCCATACAAACTTAATTTTTCAAGCGGAATATCTACAAAAGGTTGGGACCTGAAAATTGATCAGGAGATTAACGATATCAATAGCATGCTTATGAAAAAAACAGTAGATTTGGGAAAAGGGGGCGTGGCACGCGTTCTTAATTTTTAAAGCTAAATATCCCTAAAAGCGTTCATGGCATGTACATAGAAATCACTATGCAGATATACGATATCAATACCATGTTCACCCAAAAAAAAAAAGATTTATCGAAAAATGGGGCATTGCACCTCCCATACGTACTAAACTTTTGAGGCTGAATATATATAAAAGGGTTGGAGGAGGGGCCTGAAAACCATTATGGAGGTATACTATATCAATACTCTTACTTACTTAGTTAAAATAGCCAATACTCAGTGAAAATAAATATCCGGAACAGAAAACTAAAAATGTTGTGTATCGTGCAGCCTTAAACTGAATACCAAAATTATATATTTTTGAAGTTGTATACACAATGAAGTAGTGAAAAATCGTTAATTTTCTATTAAAAATAATACCGGTGTAATAACAATTTTTGAAATAGAAATTAATAAAAAAATCTATTTTGGGCAGAACGAAGTTTGCCGGGTCAGCTAGTTTAATATAAAAACAAAACGATAAGTACCTATTTAAGGAAAAGCATTAGGTGCTCAGTATGTCAAAAAAGATTAAAATCGTATTTTTTACTAATACATATTTTTATTTTAAATTCTTTTGGAGATTTGTATGTACATGTATGTATGTACATATGCATACGTGTAAGTACCTACATAAGAAATTCTAACCAGGACAGCGCTGTAGTGAAATAGGCGAGGTGAGAATGTTAATAACACAAGAAGAAATTAGAGTACACCGTTTGACACAGCCCATGTAACTAGCGCAGTAGCTCAGCTGTAAGATGCTAGGCTTCCAATTCAAATGAAGCTGGTTTCAAGTCCAGGTCGAGTCAGTTTTTTTTTTTTGTTGCTTTTTTTTTATTAAACAATTTTCTTTGTCATTGTTTATTAAATAAAAGTGCCACCCGAATATCGGGGATTACATACTAGTTAATTATTAATATAAAAACGATCAAACAACCAATATAAAAACCAATCGGATGAGCTTGCCGATAAACAAAATCTAATAACAAGAACAAGCATCGCCTTTTCTATAAATAGAATATGTACAAACAAAAACATACAACCACATGTACTTATGTACATGCGATAGTTTTCATTGTAATATCCTGCAAAAAAATGTGCGATTAATCCCGATATACATAGATCCCGGGTTGATTTCTTTCCGGAACAATCGGTCCACAATTAGTGCCCGATTGTTCCCGAACGAGTATAAATGTAGATTGATTATATGAAGAAATTTTACAAAAATATTCAATGTATGTATTAAAAAAACAATAGGTAAAACTAATTGAAAACGCTTTCTTTTAATAACAATGATGAATAATAATTTTGACAAAATTTTACCAAAAATATCCATTGAAAAATCAATTACGATTATAAACTCAAAACTGACTATTTAAAATATTTTAATTTATTGAATAGATTTCTTTACAAAAGTAAAACTTATTGTATAATATTTATTTAAATAGGCATGAACATTTATAATTTTTAAAGATTGTTATAAAAAATAGACTTGGCTAACAACTTTGAAAAATTCCTCACATATCTTTTACACTCGCATAATGAATGCATTCTCAAAACTTTAAATATTTGGAGGAAATACTTATTTTTTTTTTTTTTAATTTACGAAATGAAATCTAATCGAATAAACTCTTCTAATATATAAAACGATTTATAATTTTTAGACATTTTCAGAATTGGGTGAAAGCGATTGATCTACATTTGTACCCGTTCGGGTATACAAATTGAACAATTAGCCTCTTAAAAGGACATTCTCGAAAAAATGCGATCAATTCGCTACATATAAAGAGATGTAAAATTATATTAGTCGCATTTTCCCTTGCGATTGATCCCGGACACGTCCCGGATAAACGCATTTTTTGCAAATTCGTTTCTCATATGATATATGAAACTTGTTACTTGTTGCTTTCGAGCGAATATAAATTGATGTAAGAAGTTAACTTCTATCACGTGTACTGTGCTACACGCGGGGGTTTTTTTTTTGTTTTATGTCCATAGTTGGACTCCTTCCATAAAATTTCAATGATATATCTTTATATTTGACAGAGATATAACTTAAAATGTTGTTATTGGGCCACTTTATATACCGGGGGGTAGCAGTTATTATATGATATTATTTGAAGCACGAGGTCGCTACTGCGTGTTCTAAATTTTCAAACGTGCAACCAAAGAACGTATATTGTATAAGAAGGGAAAATTCGGTATTTTGAACGGGTGAGGTGGAAATCGTTTAGTCAAACAAAAATGACGACTTCGCGAGTTGCCTCCCATCATTCTTCAAGCTCGAATTCGTTTGTTTTTTCGCGGCGACATTTAGTTATTATTTCTATTCATACTCTACCGCCACTGCAAAGATGCAAAGATGGTTGAAAATGAGCCGGGCTGCAAATTTTAGAATTTTATAAAAACCTTGATCTGATGAAAAGCTCTGTTGCCACTTTTTTTATCCTTTGTTGAAACATTTCAATTTTATGAATGAATCGCTTGTAGTATTTTAACTTCGTACTCGTTATACTCAGCTGTACTAGTACACAGAGTATTATAGTTTTAATCACATAACGGTGGATTGTAACAGAATGAAATAATCGAGATAGATATAGACTTATATATATCAAAATGATCAGGGTGAAAAGAGAAATCGATTGAGCCATGTCCGTCCGTCCGTCCGTCCGTCCGTCCGTCCGTCCGTCCGTCCGTCTGTCCGTCCGTCCGTTCGTCCGTCCGTCCGTCCGTCTGTAAACACTCTAACTCGCGCAAAAATTGAGATATTTTGATGAAATTTGGAACGCAAGTTGGTATCGAGACTGGGACGGTTGGTATTGAAAATGGGCGAAATCGGACCATGACCACGCCCACTTTTCCTATATAGAAAAAATCGGAAATTTGGTATCTCAGCCACTAATATAGCTAGAGTTTTAAAATTTTACCCACGTATTGAGCTCGGGCCCTTATGAAGAAATTTGATGAAGTTTTGGAAAATGGGCGGTGCCACGCCCACTTATTAAGGGTCAAACATTGAAAGTTTTATATGTCATAACTCAGAAACCGTTGAAGATATATCGATGAAATTTGGTACGCGTAATTTGCTTACATAGACAAATGTTTTGACGAAAAATTATCAAAATCGGTTTACGGCCACGCCCACTTTTATATATGTGTATTATAAAGTGACCTAATAAAACCATTTTAAGCGATATCTCTGTCAAATATAAAGATCTATCATTGAAATTTTGTCGCATGAGTCCAACTATGGACATAAAACAAAAAACACAAAAATTTTGGAATATGGGCGGTGCCACGCCCACTTATTAAGGGGCAGACATTGAAAGTTTTATGAGTCATAACTCAGAAACCGTTGAAGATATATCGATGAAATTCGGTACGCGTAATATAATTACTTAGTCAAATGTTTTGGCGAAAAATTATCAAAATCGGTTGACGGCCACGCCCACTTTTATATATAGGAAATATAAGGGGGCCTAATAAAAACATTTTAAGCGATATCTCTGTCAAATATAAAGATCAATCACTGAGATTTTGTGGCAGGAGTCCAACTATGGACATAAAACAAAAACTACAAAAATTTTGGAAAATGGGCGGTGCCACGCCCACTTATTAAGGAGCGAATATTGAAAGTTTAATAAGCCATAACTCAGAAACCGTTAAAGATATATCGATGAAATCTGGTACGCGTGATATATTTACTTAGCCAAATGTGTGGACGAAAAATTACCAAAATCGGTTGACGACCGCGCCCACTTTTATATATGTGTATTATAAAGTGACCTAATAAAACCATTTTAAGCGATATCTATGTGAAATATAAAGATAATTCATTGAAATTTTGTGACATGAGTTTTACAATAGACCGGAAACAAAAAATAAAAAAGTTTGGAAAATGGGCGTGGCACCGCCTCTTTTTAGACAAAGGGATATATGAGATTTCTTAGCCTTTAACTCGACAAATAATTGAGATATTATGACGAAACTTGGTTTATACACTTTTATAACATGTGTTAATAGACACGCAAAAATGTATTGAAATCGGTTTATGACCACGCCTACTTTTTAACAAAGATATTTCTGGAACACCCTTTTGGAATTTGTAACGTGAAGTCTTTGTAACTAAAAGTCATAGAGGGATGAAATTTTGCACTAACAATAATATTTGTATGCTTATTTGGATGATTGATATAAATTTTGAAAATGGGCGTGGCTGCGCCCTGTTTATGCAGCACTCGTTTCATATAAAATACACCCTATATCGAACAAACGCAAACAAACAATGAAAGCATACAGCTGAGTATCTAATGTTCGATTGCACTCGAACTTAGGCTTCCTTACTTGTTTTAATTCTTGTTTTTGATTATTGATTGGATTGTATAGTACGCGCTTATTGTATTAGATTTAATTCCTCTAAATTTCGGGTATTTTCTATTTAAGTATAAGTTGTAATTGTATGTTACTATTGCCTACATGGACAACTATTTTAATGAACTGATTCAATTGTACCTGTTTCACCTTGTGGATATGTGCATATAAACTATAATCTGAAAACAAGTAAGGAAGCCTAAG
The DNA here is from genome assembly GCA_960531455.1 of Urophora cardui. Lineage (NCBI taxonomy): Eukaryota > Metazoa > Arthropoda > Insecta > Diptera > Tephritidae > Urophora > Urophora cardui. The sequence goes on along the minus strand of OY482675.1, from coordinate 19,142,357 downwards.
TTGGAGTGGAATCGAACATTAGATACTCAGCTGTATGCTTTCATTGTTTGTTTGCGTTTGATGAAAACATGGTGTATTTTATATAAAGCGAGTGATGCATAAAGTAGGCGTAGCCACGCCCATTTTCAAAATTTTTATCAGTCATCCAACTAAGCATATTAATATTATTCTTTGTGCAAAATTTCATTCTTTTATGACTTCTAATTACAAAGATGTCACGTTACAAATTCCCAAAGGGTGTTCCAGAAATATCTTTGTTAAAAAGTAGGCGTGGTCATAAACCGATTTGAATAATTTTTTGCGTGTCTATTAGCACAAGTCTCAATTATTTGTCGAGTTATGGGCTCCGAAATTTCGTATATTCCTTTGTCTAAAAAGAGGCGGTGCCACGCCCATTTCCCAAATTTTTCTATTTTTTGTTTCCGGTCTATTGTGGAACTCATGCCACAAAATTTGAATGAATTATCTTTAATTAATAGCTTTAGAACTTTGTACAAACCAAACGCACAATCGCACCAACATACTAGGTAGCAAAGGCAGAGTGTCATTAAGCTACTGTTGTTGGTATGTGGATTGTAATGGAAGGAAAATTGAAATTTAAGCGAAACAAAGCTGACGGCGGTGGTAGCTCAATGGTATAGACAATGGACTACCAATCGAACGACTTAAGTTCGATTCTCGGTTGAGGCCGCTTGAAGAAGTCTGATGAGGGGATGTGGTGATCTCCGAAATGGATCCATAACTTCTACCAAAAAATTTTTTCAATTTTTCTTCATTAAAAAATGGCCAATAGCTCATTTAAATTCACATAAAATAATTATTAGAATTAAAACGGCCATATAAATACAAACATAAATATGTATATCGGAGAGCCTGCCGAAAAACAAAAAAGTGAAAACAATAACAAGCATTGCCTGTACAAAAGCTTTGCTTGTTAATAGCTTTAGAACTTTGTACAAACCAAACGCACAATCGCACCAACATACTAGGTAGCAAAGGCAGAGTGTCATTAAGCTACTGTTGTTGGTATGTGGATTGTAATGGAAGGAAAATTGAAATTTAAGCGAAACAAAGCTGACGGCGGTGGTAGCTCAATGGTATAGACAATGGACTACCAATCGAACGACTTAAGTTCGATTCTCGGTTGAGGCCGCTTGAAGAAGTCTGATGAGGGGATGTGGTGATCTCCGAAATGGATCCATAACTTCTACCAAAAAATTTTTTCAATTTTTCTTCATTAAAAAATGGCCAATAGCTCATTTAAATTCACATAAAATAATTATTAGAATTAAAACGGCCATATAAATACAAACATAAATATGTATATCGGAGAGCCTGCCGAAAAACAAAAAAGTGAAAACAATAACAAGCATTGCCTGTACAAAAGCTTTGCTTGTTAATAGCTTTAGAACTTTGTACAAACCAAACGCACAATCGCACCAACATACTAGGTAGCAAAGGCAGAGTGTCATTAAGCTACTGTTGTTGGTATGTGGATTGTAATGGAAGGAAAATTGAAATTTAAGCGAAACAAAGCTGACGGCGGTGGTAGCTCAATGGTATAGACAATGGACTACCAATCGAACGACTTAAGTTCGATTCTCGGTTGAGGCCGCTTGAAGAAGTCTGATGAGGGGATGTGGTGATCTCCGAAATGGATCCATAACTTCTACCAAAAAATTTTTTCAATTTTTCTTCATTAAAAAATGGCCAATAGCTCATTTAAATTCACATAAAATAATTATTAGAATTAAAACGGCCATATAAATACAAACATAAATATGTATATCGGAGAGCCTGCCGAAAAACAAAAAAGTGAAAACAATAACAAGCATTGCCTGTACAAAAGCTTTGCTTGTTAATAGCTTTAGAACTTTGTACAAACCAAACGCACAATCGCACCAACATACTAGGTAGCAAAGGCAGAGTGTCATTAAGCTACTGTTGTTGGTATGTGGATTGTAATGGAAGGAAAATTGAAATTTAAGCGAAACAAAGCTGACGGCGGTGGTAGCTCAATGGTATAGACAATGGACTACCAATCGAACGACTTAAGTTCGATTCTCGGTTGAGGCCGCTTGAAGAAGTCTGATGAGGGGATGTGGTGATCTCCGAAATGGATCCATAACTTCTACCAAAAAATTTTTTCAATTTTTCTTCATTAAAAAATGGCCAATAGCTCATTTAAATTCACATAAAATAATTATTAGAATTAAAACGGCCATATAAATACAAACATAAATATGTATATCGGAGAGCCTGCCGAAAAACAAAAAAGTGAAAACAATAACAAGCATTGCCTGTACAAAAGCTTTGCTTGTTAATAGCTTTAGAACTTTGTACAAACCAAACGCACAATCGCACCAACATACTAGGTAGCAAAGGCAGAGTGTCATTAAGCTACTGTTGTTGGTATGTGGATTGTAATGGAAGGAAAATTGAAATTTAAGCGAAACAAAGCTGACGGCGGTGGTAGCTCAATGGTATAGACAATGGACTACCAATCGAACGACTTAAGTTCGATTCTCGGTTGAGGCCGCTTGAAGAAGTCTGATGAGGGGATGTGGTGATCTCCGAAATGGATCCATAACTTCTACCAAAAAATTTTTTCAATTTTTCTTCATTAAAAAAAAAAATGGCCAATAGCTCATTTAAATTCACATAAAATTATCTTTATATTTGACAAAGATATCGCTTAAATTATTTTTATTAGGCCCCTTTATAGTTCGCATATATAAAAGTGGGCGTGGTCGCCAGCCGATTTCGCTAAAATTTTGAACATGTATTACCACAACTAATAAAAGTGTACACACCAAGTTTCGACATTATATTTAAATTATTTGTCGAGTAATGGGCTCAGAAATCTCGTATATTGCTGCTTCTAAAAAGAGGCGGTGCCACGCCCATTTTCTAAAATTTTTATGCTTTTCATTTTATATCCGCAGTTGGACTCCTGCCATAAAATTTCAATGATATACCTTTATATTTGACAGAGATATCGCTTAAAATGTTTTTATTAGGCCATTTTGGCAATCACGCCTACCAAATTTCATTGATATATCTTCAACGGTTTCTGAGTTATGACATATAAAACTTTCAATGTTTGGCCCTTAATAAGTGGGCGTGGCACCGCCCATTTTTCAAAATCTCACCAAATTTCTTCATAAGGGCCTGAGCTCCACACGTGGGTGAAATTTTATCACTCTAGCTCTATTAGTGACTGAGATACAAAATTTCCGATTTTTACTATATAGGGGAAGTGGGCGTGGTCATGGTCCGATTTCGCCCATTTTCAATACAATCCGTTCCAGCCAATATTTCAATTTTTGCGCGAGTTATCGTGCGTACAGACAGACAGACGGACGGACAGACGGACAGACGGACGGACATGGCTCAATCGATTTCTTTTTTCACCCTGATCAATTTGATATATATAAGTCAATATCTATCTCGATTATTTTATGGTGTTACAATCCACCGTTATTTAATTTTAATTTAATTTAATTTAATTTAATTTGAAAAGACATTGGTTGCATTTTAAGACTAAAGTCTTTTACAATACATCGACATATTGACAAGATTACATTGGTATTCTTATAAATCTAATTTTTTCTTATATCTAAGGAGTACTAAATCTAATAGAGGGCATATTTATCATAATACATACTATACTACAAAAAAAGAGAAAAGTTGATTAAGCAAATAGCAGAATAGTAAAACGTAATAGTAAAAGGGTAAAAGAAAAGAAAAAAGAATAGGATACGAAAGTTATGCAGATCAATCACACCCATCATCTAGCCTCAAAGTAATTAAGTATTTTCTTCCTATAGTTTCCCCGATTTATCGTTGACTTAATTGAGTCAGGAATTGAGTTCCAAAGCCTCACTGCATTGACAAAAAATAGCCTCGAAGATGCCAAAAATGAATATTTAGGTATAATTAGGTTGTGATGCCTACCGTGATTATGTGATTAAAACTATAATACTCTGTGTACTAGTACAGCTGAGTATAATAAATGTCGAGTTTTGCCTTTGGACAGCTAAACCCATCCAACCATTGCTTTTGGAATGATAGAGTTTTCCTTGATCAGTTTTGGAAATTTGGGCGCAGAATCTATAAAGGCATTAATTTGGGATCTATGATAAACCACAAGGGGGTAGGGGGGTTGAACCCCCAAAACCCCCCGTGGATCCGCCACTGGCTCGATATATTATACGTATAAATACACCTCCAAAGCGTCAACATACATAAATATATCTAGATCAGTGTTGAACGAAAGAGCAATACGGAGCAAAACGGAGCTGCTCGGCTACACGTACGAGTCGTGTGTGTGCTGCTAGCAAGCAATTGCGACGCTTACAACCAATTAAAAGCCCGTGCACAATTGGCTTTGTCTGCTCCAACTTTGATAGAAAAAACCTTAAAGCAAAGCGAAATTCCAGATGCTTGCTACAATTAACACTTTGACAATTTGCATTTCACTTCTTTGTTTTAATTTATAAACCTGATTTTTGGTAAAATATTTGGGGAATTTGCTTTTTTCTGCTTATTCGAATGTTATTTTTTACTTTTCTCTGCTCACTTCTCACGAAATTGCGCGAAATCGCTAAAATAAGTGTATATATACAAACATACACACACACACACGCAAGGGGAGATGTTTGTCAAAGTGTAAAAAAGTTGAAACATGGCGAACTTTATATCTTGCTTTACTCGCTTCACCTCAATTGTGAACTAGTGATGAGCGATATATCGCAAACGGTGATTTTTTCACTGTGAATAAAAAATCGCAAATCGCAACTGCGATGACTTTTTCAAAATCGCAGTTCACTACTTATTGGAACTGCTATCGATGTAGCAAGTAAGCAGTTCACCTATTTGAATCGCAAAAGCAATATAAATTTCTTTTTGTATACACTTCTGAGCAGACCACATACGTACATATCGTCGCTGCGCCAACAAAAGGAGCTATACGTTTTTCAGCGACTTTTCAGGAGAGCAAAAAAACCGTTTTCTGGTGATCCTAGAGAATATTTTTTCTAGTTTGAATTGTTAACTAATGATACTACACATGTGTAATAGACTTGTGCAATTTTTTTTTACTTTTTTTGACCAACCACTTCGCATGAAGCATTTGCGGCGTTTTACAGCATAATAAAAACGCACACGTTTTTCTGCTGCTCGCTTTGATGATTTATTCAGAAGTAACAAAATGAAAAGAAAAATGTGTGTAAGTATACTAGTACATATGAAAAGTATGAGAATGACAGATGGAAGAAGATGCACGTTGTTACAGCGTTACCAGATTCCAACACACCACATAGCTCTTTTTACAAATTATTTAAATTTGCTAGTGGGGGTAAGAAATCGTGAAAGATGTGTATACAATCCTTCGCTAGGGTCCGATGAAATTAGCAATAGCTTGGAACTGCATTATTTAATTGACCAGTGCACCTCCTATTTTGAAAAGTGCTCACATGCGCTTTTTTTAAATATTTTTTTTACACAAAAATAACCTCAAATCAAAAAACAATTATACGCAAGTAGATGTATAACTGATTTTACAGAGCATTTCTACTACTGAGAGCATATAGCTGTGTTTGATAACTTCTAACCAAAGAAGGATATCAGAAAACGGCTGCAGAAATGTGGCTAGCGGATAGCGCTAAATAAATATGTAATAAAAAAAAAATCGAAAAAAAAAACATTTACCTGAATTTGTTGGCGCAGCGACGATATATAGAAATATAAGAAAAAAAAATTATTGAATTTAAAATTGTCTATGAAAAATGTTGACAACAGCGAAATTACTGCGGAATACGTCGTTGTTGCTATCATTTTTGCCACATAAAATGTTGCAGGTTATGTCGCTCAGAAAACGCAAAATTAATCTCTACCGGTAACTGAGGATTTTATAAAATTCCATGCAATCGCAATACCGTTTAAAATCGCAGTGATTTTAAAATAGCAATCACTGAAATCACAGATATCGAAAAATCGCAGTTTCGCTCATCTCTATTGTGAATATGTCCCTTTGAAAAGCACATGCTGAACGAAACTGTCAAAGCAAAACTCTGAAGCAAAGCGAGGTAGAAGTCAATTGTGCACGGGCTCTAAAGCGAAGGTACATAACTCGCGTTCGGCGTTAAATGCGTAACGCCGTGGCTGTCAAAAAATATTGAACATGCGCATTCACAACGAAAGCTGTTACAGACGACGGCGTTACGAATGCGTTAGCGTAGTCGCCGTCGAAAGTAGCCCAACTCGCTACTTTTTTCCTGCGTTTTTGCGTTACGAACGGCTGTCACTTTATATTTACAAAGAAAAGCATTAACAAACAAGCTCAACAGGTGAAATCATGGAAGAAAATTTAATAGAAGAAATAAAAAGATACAATGCAATTTATAACAAGTAAGGAAGCCTAAGTTCGAGTGCAATCGAACATTAGATACTCAGCTGTATGCTTTCATTGTTTGTTTGCGTTTGTTCGATATAGGGTGTATTTTATATGAAACGAGTGCTGCATAAACAGGGCGCAGCCACGCCCATTTTCAAAATTTATATCAATCATCCAAATAAGCATACAAATATTATTGTTAGTGCAAAATTTCATCCCTCTATGACTTTTAGTTACAAAGACTTCACGTTACAAATTCCAAAAGGGTGTTCCAGAAATATCTTTGTTAAAAAGTAGGCGTGGTCATAAACCGATTTCAATACATTTTTGCGTGTCTATTAACACATGTTATAAAAGTGTATAAACCAAGTTTCGTCATAATATCTCAATTATTTGTCGAGTTAAAGGCTAAGAAATCTCATATATCCCTTTGTCTAAAAAGAGGCGGTGCCACGCCCATTTTCCAAACTTTTTTATTTTTTGTTTCCGGTCTATTGTAAAACTCATGTCACAAAATTTCAATGAATTATCTTTATATTTCACATAGATATCGCTTAAAATGGTTTTATTAGGTCACTTTATAATACACATATATAAAAGTGGGCGCGGTCGTCAACCGATTTTGGTAATTTTTCGTCCACACATTTGGCTAAGTAAATATATCACGCGTACCAGATTTCATCGATATATCTTTAACGGTTTCTGAGTTATGGCTTATTAAACTTTCAATATTCGCTCCTTAATAAGTGGGCGTGGCACCGCCCATTTTCCAAAATTTTTGTAGTTTTTGTTTTATGTCCATAGTTGGACTCCTGCCACAAAATCTCAGTGATTGATCTTTATATTTGACAGAGATATCGCTTAAAATGTTTTTATTAGGCCCCCTTATATTTCCTATATATAAAAGTGGGCGTGGCCGTCAACCGATTTTGATAATTTTTCGCCAAAACATTTGACTAAGTAATTATATTACGCGTACCGAATTTCATCGATATATCTTCAACGGTTTCTGAGTTATGACTCATAAAACTTTCAATGTCTGCCCCTTAATAAGTGGGCGTGGCACCGCCCATATTCCAAAATTTTTGTGTTTTTTGTTTTATGTCCATAGTTGGACTCATGCGACAAAATTTCAATGATAGATCTTTATATTTGACAGAGATATCGCTTAAAATGGTTTTATTAGGTCACTTTATAATACACATATATAAAAGTGGGCGTGGCCGTAAACCGATTTTGATAATTTTTCGTCAAAACATTTGTCTATGTAAGCAAATTACGCGTACCAAATTTCATCGATATATCTTCAACGGTTTCTGAGTTATGACATATAAAACTTTCAATGTTTGACCCTTAATAAGTGGGCGTGGCACCGCCCATTTTCCAAAACTTCATCAAATTTCTTCATAAGGGCCCGAGCTCAATACGTGGGTAAAATTTTAAAACTCTAGCTATATTAGTGGCTGAGATACCAAATTTCCGATTTTTTCTATATAGGAAAAGTGGGCGTGGTCATGGTCCGATTTCGCCCATTTTCAATACCAACCGTCCCAGTCTCGATACCAACTTGCGTTCCAAATTTCATCAAAATATCTCAATTTTTGCGCGAGTTAGAGTGTTTACAGACGGACGGACGGACGGACGGACGGACAGACGGACGGACGGACGGACGGACGGACGGACGGACGGACGGACGGACATGGCTCAATCGATTTCTCTTTTCACCCTGATCATTTTGATATATATAAGTCTATATCTATCTCGATTATTTCATTCTGTTACAATCCACCGTTATGTGATTAAAACTATAATACTCTGTGTACTAGTACAGCTGAGTATAAAAAAAACAGCATTGAATACCGTAATAAAAAACTTAAAGCAGAGGCTTGGGGGAAAGTTAGTTTGGCAGTGAAGCTTCCAGGTAAGATTGCCAGAAACGGGGATGTATTTATGTATGTAAATAGTTAACCAAATATTATTTATACATATGTTTATTTGTGCTTCCAGAATCAATGTGCATGACTAGATGGAAAAGCCTTCGCGATAGATTTGTTAAGGAGTATGGGAAAACCCAATATGAATCTGGTAGCGCTGCTGATATGCCCGACAAGGAGTGGCCGGCGGGGTGTAATAAGGCCTTTAAGACCTTATATCGCTATCGATTAAGAAATAAAGCCTTTATTAAGAATAAGCTCTTATTTCACTTTGTGGCAAGTGCCTGGTATAGGGGACGACGACCAAAAAAGGCTAATAATTATAATCGATACCAATTTTGCGAGTTGAAATGGCCGCAAAAGTACTGTAAACCGGGCCATAGATATTACTCCGAAAAGAGAATTCTATCGGCTGAGGGTTATTTTTAAAAGCGCGGCCGAAGGCCGCCTTCGCGGGATCGACATTAAAATTTTCGATATATCGTACCAGACCCCGCCTACGCTGAAGGGTGTACTACGCAGAAGGACATTACCGTGGCGGTAGCCACGGTTAGGGCACACGTCCTGACGGATGGCGTAGCCCAGGGTTATTTTTTATAAGCGCGGCCGAAGGCCGCCAACGCAGAAAACTGTTCTGCGCAAAAGCAATGTGGACCGGGCCATAGATATTACTCTCTTGTGCCACTGGATAATTCAACCGAAGCCGCTGGGAGTGGCAAAGAGTACGCAGCCGATTGTACCAGGACTCGAAAGCGTAATAACGCAAATTACGAAGAATTTGGCAATTTTTTGAAGAAATGACCGCTATCGCTGAAAAACGATTTTGTTCGACACACACTTCAGACCATCATGATGGGGGTTTCAATGGTGAATGAACTCTTTTCAAAAATGGACGAATGCAAAGTACAAGTATCAAAAATGTTTTTCTTAAATTATTTGCACGAGCAAACATTATATTGAATCGTGAATTCTCATACATATATTAGCTGAGTTCCCGTGTCAGTGATCCAGATCCGGATACGAATTTTGCAAGCAAATGCAAAAACCATTTTGTGATCCTGATATTTATCAATTTCGGATCCGTATAGATTGTAACAGATATTTTTGATCCAGATAAATATCAGGATCACAAAATTGTTGTTGCATTTGCATACAAAATTTTTATCCGGATCTGGATCACTGCCACGGGAACTCACTTATTTATATCGTTACTGGGCCGGATCAGTGCCGAATCTATATAATATATATATATATATACATATACTTGGTTATTGAGTTTTGTAGTATATTGTTGTAAAATCCATTAAAAATTCTGCATACTACAGTCTGTCAAAAAAGTTGTATGTTTATAAATGCTATCTATGTATATGAACACAACAGGCGAGTTCCCTTGGCAGTGATCCAGATCCGGATAAAAATTTTGCATGCAAATGGAACATCAATTTTGTGATTCTGATATTTATCTGGATCTGGATAACTGCCACAGGAACTTATCTAACAGATCGACAAGCTTTGACAATTTTTTATTATAAAAAGTTTAATATTAATTTTTAATTTATATTTTTTAAATGAAATATGTACATATGTTTGATTTTTTGCTTATGTCAACCCTTTTTGATTTTGCTAGTTAAACTAGTTTTTGTAATGTACACTGGCGGACAACTAAATACATGTGCCATATATCGATGTTTTGTAATTTATTACATATTATTATTTTACTTACATACATACATACTGAGGGCTGTGTAATATAATAACGAGTTTTATGGCCGAGCTTCTGTCCCAATTCGAGGTGTGCTCCTTTTGTTTTTCCTACCAATTGGGTGGACCTACAGTTTTATGCCGGCTCCGAACGGCGAATGCACTTTTTGTGAGAAGCTTTTTCATGGCAGAAATACACTCGGAGGGTATGCCGCCCACTGCCGAGAGGTGACCGCTGCTCTTAAAAAACCCAATAATTGGATTTTTACTAATTAGAAAAATTTTTTTGGTGTTTGCTCGGACTGGGGTTTGAACCCGAGACCTCTGGCATAGTAGGCGAGCACTCTACCCACTGCACCACAGCGGCCACAGGGCTGTGTAATAGATCACCATAATTCAGAACTTGTTTTAAAAATTCCTTATTTCGGAAATTGATTCAAAAACGTCCCATTTCAGAAAAATATGTATGTATGAAATTTTCTCTGAACTGAGGTATTTTTGAATAAAATTTTTAAATAGGGCGTTATTGAAACAAATTCTGAAATATGGCATTTTTGAAACAAGTTTTGAAATATGGGGATATTTTACTCAGTCGTCGGTATATAGATAAAGATTTCTATTCTAGTCTGTATTATTCGTATCGTTGACTGAATAAATTTAAGTTTAAGTTTAACAAAGTTGTTTTTAACAAAATATAATAAAACATTGTTATTACTAGGCCGGGTACCTAGATGACCCCGGAATGTTTCTGAGGGATACTGATTGGTATAATCCAGGGATTGCAAATGATCGTTATTTTTTAAATTTTGACTAAAAAAATCATACTGAAGAAGAAATGCTAAACGCAAAAGAAGTACACAGATGTAATCACCGTAACGCAGACTATCTCTAGGTGCATTAACTTTTATTTTTTCGATTTTTATAAAAAACTTTATTTTTAATCATTATTTTCTGAGTTTTATTTTCTGCTCAGAAAATAAAAGTTATTTCTTGAGTTTTATTTTTCCCTCAGAAAATAAAAGTTATTTCTTGAGTTTTATTTTTCCATCGAAAATAAAAGTTATTTCTTGAGTTTTATTTTTCGATCAGAAAATAAAAGTTATTTTCTGAGTTTTATCTTTTTGCTCAGAGAATAAAAGTTTCTTCAGTTTAATTTTAGCTGCAGCTGTCGATTTTGCCACATTAACACGTAGGTAAAGTTTATAAATAAAAAAAAAAATAAAAATTTATTGACCTACTTTCCCTATTTATATGGCAAAATCTACAATTGCAGCCAAAATTAAACTGAAAAACTTTTATTCTCTGAGCAAAAAAATAAAACTCAGAAAATAACTTTTATTTTCTGATCGAAAAATAAAACTCAAAAAATAACTTTTATTTTCTGAGGGAAAAATAAAACTCAAGAAATAACTTTTATTTTCTGATCGCCAAATAAAACTCAAAAAATAACTTTTATTTTCTGATCGAAAAATAAAACTCAAAAAATTACTTTTATTTTCTGATCGAAAAATAAAACTCAAAAAATAACTTTTATTTTCTGAGGAAAAAATAAAACTCAAAAAATAACTTTTATTTTCTGATCGAAAAATAAAACTAAAAAAATAACTTTTATTTTCTGATGGAAAAATAAAACTCAAGAAATAACTTTTATTTTCTGAGGGAAAAATAGAACTCAAGAAATAACTTTTATTTTCTGATGGAAAAATAAAACTCAAGAAATAACTTTTATTTTCTGATGGAAAAATAAAACTCAAGAAATAACTTTTATTTTCTGAGGGAAAAATAAAACTCAAGAAATAACTTTTATTTTCTGATCGCCAAATAAAACTCAAAAAATAACTTTTATTTTCTGATCGAAAAATAAAACTCAAAAAATAACTTTTATTTTCTGAGGGAAAAATAAAACTCAAAAAATAACTTTTATTTTCTGATCGAAAAATAAAACTCAAAAAATAACTTTTATTTTCTGATGGAAAAATAAAACTCAAGAAATAACTTTTATTTTCTGAGGGAAAAATAAAACTCAAGAAATAACTTTTATTTTCTGATGGAAAAATAAAACTCAAGAAATAACTTTTATTTTGTGAGCAGAAAATAAAACTCAGCAAATAATGATTAAAAATCAACTTTTTGGATATAACTCATAATCGTTACAGTCCATGGTATAAACTGAAGCACGGAAATCAAGGCTTCAATTCGATGTAATACTCAACCTGGTTTCTTAGGTAAAGGGAAGACGAATTGAATGGAATCGGAAATGGAAAGGAAAAGGCAGGGAAAGAAAATGAAAATGGAATAGGAGGGGGAAAGGTAGAGAGAGAGATAATGAATAGGAAGAGGAGAGAAAAGTAGTGGTAAGGGAGAGCGATAGGGAAAGAGAAAGGAAAAAAGGGATAAAGAGACTAAGGCGAAGAAGAACAAGAAAGGGAGAAGGACATGAAGAAGTAGGGGTATCGCAGCGTTACATTTTTCCATTCGCTTCTTTTCTGAACTATTATTATATATCGTCGTACCATACTAAAACTAGCAGACGATTTTTTGTGGCTGACGAATACAAGCACTTTCAATTTTTAGCTGACGTAAAGTAACAAGTTCGACTTTGGTGACGAAAAGTAGCACATTTGACTTTTGGCTGACGAAAACTATCAATTTCGTTTAAACAACAACAATTTTAATGTAAAAACAGTATATAATTATTGCTACTTTTCATCAGCCAAAAATTGAAAGTGCTACTTTTCTACAGCCAAAAGTCAAATGTGCTACTTTTCGTTCAGAATTTTTTAATTGCCAGCTTTCGCCAGAAATTAAAATGTACTAGTTTTCGTATGGTCCGACGATATATAAAGACTAATAAAGAAATTAAATTTTATTTAATAAAAGGTAATCTGCGAGAGTGTCTCTTAGCTCGAAAGCATTCCGGGAAGAGTTGTTGGATGAAAACCTTCTTATTGGCTGCAGTGGAACAGTTTCTGTTCTCCACAGACCTAAACATACAGTACCATCATTATCTTGATCTATGAATGATGGTGGACAATACTTTCCGTCGTTCATTTTTAAAAAGTTGTGCAGAACGACAGCAGCACCAACAATTTTTTCCGCTGAATGTGGAGACATATTTAGGGTACCTCGTAAAATCCTCCACCTTGTAGTTAAAATACCAAAAGTATTCTCAATTGTTCTTCGTGCCTCATTAAAAACGGCTTTAAAGGGAAGGCAGCATCACCAACTAAATAATGTGGAAAAGTGACGTTGCTATTTGGTAAAAAAGCATTTGGTGGTAGCTTCAATTTTTCAGAAAATAAACGCTTTCCAATCTCTGAGTAAGCGAGTACGCCACCATCGCTTTGGCTACCACAGGCACCAATATCAACTGCGGTAAATGTATAATTTCCATCGCAAATCCCCAGAAGAATAATACTATATGTGCCTGCACAAAATATAGAAAGAAAAACTTATAAAAACGCATCTGCAGAAACATTAAAAATATCTATGTACCTTTGTAATTGTAATACATGGATCCAGAATTCGGTGGGCAAGTTACATTGACGTGTTTTCCTTCAATAGCTCCAATGCAGTTTGGCAAATCCCATATATCTTTGAAATCATGAGCTATCCTTTGCCATTCATTCAAATTAGGCTGTGAGAGGTAAAACTGACTAAGTTCTTGCCAGATTATGTCACATACTTCCATGGCGATTCTACGAATTACGGAAACGGACATCCTAAACGTCAACGACAAAAATTGCCTGCTGGTACCGTGCGCCAAATAACTATTGTGCATTTTTTATATTTCGTAATTAAAAATCATTAACAATTCATTTGTACCAAAAACATTGGGGAAATTTCGATATAATCCGCCAGGTTTGAAAAACAAAAAATAAGGTGGGAGCATTATATCGAAGCCAACCCAAAACTTACATTATGGTCAGGAAAAGCCTGCTGGAATAGCTCTAGCCGAATTTTTCTCCAACTTAAATTTTAAAAGAGTGAATAGTGCATCAAAATTTTGAGGTTGCATTCTTGTAGCTATGAAAAACTGCTCCGGATCTTTATTTTTTAACGTTTGAAATGTGGATGCAAAGAACCCCTTTACATTTCTTTGTAAAAATAACTCACGGACCCAGATTCGCTTATTGTAAAAGTTTGCCGCGCATAAGGCGCGTTCAATTTTAGGTGGTCTGCGGAGGCCAAAGCTCCGCACCACGCGCGATGACGGATGCAGGAGGCCTAGCTCCTGTACGTATCCGTCTATAACGGATGCAGGAGGACGAGCTCCTGTACGTATCCGTTCCACTCTAAGTGTTCAATTTTAGGTGGTCTGCGGAGGCCAAGGCTTCGCACCACGCGCGATGACGGATGCAGGAGGCCTAGCTCCTGTACGTATCCGTCCATAACGGATGCAGGAGGACGAGCTCCTGTACGTATCCGTTCCACTCTAAGTGTTCAATTTTAGGTGGTCTGCTGAGGCCAAAGCTCCGCACCACGCGCGATGACGGATGCAGGAGGCCTAGCTCCTGTACGTATCCGTCCATAACGGATGCAGGAGGACGAGCTCCTGTACGTATCCGTTCCACTCTAAGTGTTCAATTTTTTAGGTGATCTGCGGAGGCCAAAGCTCCGCACCACGCGCGATGACGGATGCAGGAGGCCTAGCTCCTGTACGTATCCGTCTATAACGGATGTAGGAGGACGAGCTCCTGTACGTATCCGTTCCACTCTAAGTGTTCAATTTTAGGTGGTCTGCGGAGGCCAAAGCTCCGCACCACGCGCGATGACGGATGCAGGAGGCCTAGCTCCTGTACGTATCCGTCTATAACGGATGCAGGAGGACGAGCTCCTGTACGTATCCGTTCCACTCTAAGTGTTCAATTTTAGGTGGTCTGCGGAGGCCAAAGCTCCGCACCACGCGCGATGACGGATGCAGGAGGCCTGGCTCCTGTACGTATCCGTCTATAACGGATGCAGGAGGACGAGCTCCTGTACGTATCCGTTCCACTCTAAGTGCTCAATGTTAGGTGGTCTGCGGAGGCCGAAGCTCCGCACCACGCGCGATGATGGATGCAGGAGACCGAGCTCCTGTACGTATCCATTCCACTCGAAGTGGTAATTGTTAGGCGTACCTATGTTTAGAAGGGAAAATCTGAGACAATTAGCGCTCCTTTAGTCGCCGCTGCTTCGCCGTATTCTCTCTAGGCTTCTCAGTGTTTTCATGGTGTCTGCTATTACGTCACTCGCTGCAGTCCATTTTGTCTTCCTTTCTAGCATATGCTTCACGAACGACTCGGGTGTATAGTCGCATCCAAATATTCTACGGAGCTTTGTTCTGGATTCGTAAAATCTTGCACACTCAAAGAATATGTGGTATGCATCCTCTATTGCTTGCCCCCCCGCAGTGGTCGCACGTTGGGTTCGACTCGTGCTTAAAGCGAATAAGATAGGCCTTGAAACAACCGTGTCCAGATAGGAACTGCGTCAGGTAGAAATCAACTTCACCGTGTGCTCTTTTCAGCCAGCCTCTTAGGTCTGGTATGCATCTATGTGTCCAGCGTCCTTTCGAGGTATTGCTCCACCTAAACTGCAAGCTTTGTATGCTGGCCTCCCGTGCCGCTGAGCGCTCGACTCCGTTTTGTGCAATCATTGCAGCTTCTTTTGCCAGTATGTCTATGGGGTATAGCCCAGAAATAACCAGCGCTGCCTCATCCGACACGGTTTTAAACGCGCAGCACAGTCGCAGTGCACACAGGCGGTAAGTGGCGTTGATGCCCCGGAAGTATGACTGACGCTCTGCAGCATGGTGCCACACAGGAGCGCCGTAGAGGATTTGACTCCTTACAACGCACGCAAGTAGCTGTCGCCTTCTTTGCTTGGGTCCACGCGCATTTAACATTATACGTGTTAATCCTGATACGGTTGCCGAGGCCTTCTCGTTTGCGTACTCGAGGTGGGCTTTAAACGAAAGCCTTCTGTCTATCATAACCCCTAGGTACTTGACCGCTGGAGGCGTGGCTATTTCGTGATTTCCACATCTAATTGTGGTATGTTCTACTTTTTTCCTGCTGGAGATGAGCACTGATTCTGTTTTATGTTCTGCGAGCTGTAGTCCATTTTTATTTAGCCACATTTGAACGTAGTTTATACTTTCTTTAGCCTTTTCACGAATATCGTCTAACTGTTTAGCAGTAATTACCAAAGCGACGTCATCGGCAAATCCATCTATTTTAACACATTTGGAACTCTGAGACGTAATATGTCATCGTACATAATATTCCACAACAGTGGGCCGAGCACTGAGCCTTGAGGAACTCCACCTGTGGCCTTTATTCTCTTAGTACCGGCTGATGTTTCATATTCGAGAGTCCGGTCTTCGAAATAACTTCGTATAAGCCTTCTCAGATAGTTTGCTACCCCAATGCGGTCCAGAGCATCTAGTATTTTTGCCCAGTTGGCAGTATTAAATGCATTCTTTACGTCGAGGGTAACTGCCAGGCAGTACTCTTTAGAGCCTGCAAGCCATCGTGTACCACTTATGGCGTCCTGTGCTACATTTTTTAAGGCACTTACAGCATGAGCTGTGGATCTTCCTTTTCTAAAACCGTACTGGTTTTCGGATATACCTCCTAATGCCAGAACATCCCTTTCGAGGCGGTTATAAATGACTCTTTCAAGTACCTTTCCAGCCGTGTCGAGCAAACAGATGGGTCTGTAGCTAGTCGAAGTTGGCTCTGCCCCTTGAGCGCTGGAAGCGCCTTCTTGATTGCATGCACTCCTTCCTTAGGGCATTTATGTGTTCGTTCCACCAGTAGGTTGATGATTGAGGTCGCGATTTCATTTTCCGCGACATTGACGCATCACAGGCTGCTCTTATATCTTTCATTATCCAAGTGGCCATGTCGTTCGATCTACCTCTGTGTTCCGAGTTTGGAAACATTTCTTTGAATACTTCGATATCAAATGTGCTAACTTTCCACCCTTGGCGTTTTAAGCGAAGTTGCTTGCTTAGCCGTGTGTCTGCTTGTAAAGCGACATCAATAAAGATCGCATTGTGGTCACTTTGTGTGTAGCAGTCACTAATTTTCCACTTCGACAATCTAAAAAGGTTGGCACTGACAAATGTGAGGTCAATAACAGATCCATGCCCGTTCCTTGAAAAAGTATTTTCTCGGCCTGTATTAAGTAGAGGGACATCTAGGCATGCGAATGCTTCAAGCAGTGCTCTACCCCTCTGCGTAGTTCTTTGTGAGCCCCACTCGATTGCCCAGACATTGAAATCACCTGCAATTATAAAGCGCTGTCTGTTGGTTGCATCCCTGGCTATTTTCTCGACGATTCCCTCAAATATATCGAGAGGGGTGCTTGGCGGTATGTAGCAACTATAAACATAGATGTCTTCGATTTTTCCGCATACGAACCCATTTTCTGCTACTGCGGGTTCCACGTGCACAGGTTGTTGCCCGCAGGACCATACGGCTGCCTTGCCGCAAGTGCCTTGCATCCAATTTGCCGACCTTTTTTTGTATGGTTCGCTTAATATGCATACGTCAGCCTTCAGCTCTCTTACCGTTTTCGAAAGTAGGTCTTGTCCGGCTTCGCAATGGTTTAAATTAAGTTGTAGAGGTCTCATCGTGGTTTTAGCTTTCTAATCGCTTCCTTATATATTGGGCATTGGTTTCCTCCCGTGGAATGGTCGATTTTACTGGCTCCACGCCTAGCGCATAGTAGACATTTTGGTGCGCTGTTGCACACTTTTGCCACGTGCCCTGTGCCGCCGCACTTAAAACACTTATCCTTAGCGTCGTCTTTGGTAGTGCAGTTCCTCGAAATATGGCCAAATTCGAGACACTTAAAGCATCGTTTAGGCTGAACTTTTGTTCGTATTCGGCATATAACCCAGCCTATCCAGACCTTACCATTAACTAGTAACTTCCTAGCAATTTCCGCTGGCAAGGAAATAGTGGCTGTTTGCGTTCCGCCATAGGCTTTCCTAATGGATCGTACGCACGACGGTTTCACTTCGTAAGCCCCGAGTTGGGAGCTGATTGCTGCACAAACCTCTTCTCTTGTTGTCACTTCATCTATATCGCGAATTTCGCAGAGTGACTCCTCTGTCAGTGATTTAACCTCTGCTTTTCCAGCCAAGGCCTGTTCGACAGCTGATTGTAGCTTCACCGTATCAGTGTCCGACTGCTTAGTGAGCTGGAACAGCAGGTCACCCTTCCCCGTTTTGCGGATCTTACGGACTAGGGTATTCATTTCCTTAAGAGACTGTTCATTTTTTACCATTTTTAGTATGTCGGCATAGGAAACGTCGCCGGTCTTCTTTATGATGATGGCATCTGGACGCGGAGCTTTAGGCTTTTGTCTCTTCTGCATATTTACGGTTATCCAATGCCCTTCATCGGATATTTCCGCGTCTTTATCTGCCTTCTTTGCTGTCGCTTCTGAAGTGCCTGTTGAAGTAGAGCTGCAAAACTATCGATGGCACTATCGATAGTATCGATAGTTTTTTTTCGTGTCACTATCGATAGTTTTTTTCCACTATCGATGGTCGCGCAAGAAGTCTATAGTGTTTTGCAAAAAAAGACGCCCTATAAACGGATGAGTCATCGAACCGAGTTTTTCGTCCATAAAATATCCTTTTTGTTTCACATGAAAGAAATCGCTAAAAATAATGTTTTTATCAGATATCCTTGATATTACGTTAACAATTAAACGGGCTAATTTAAAAAAAAAATAAAGCTTTTCTGATTTTTACAAGTTTTTATAAAAAACTTAATTTGAAAATCAAAACTTTTTCAAAAATCGCAAAAAATTAAAAATTTTGACATTGACCAGATGTCATTTAGCGAGGTGTGGTTCAATTACTACAAGTTGTATATTGTTAGAAGCGTTACTCCAGCGAACATAATTTTTGAATAAAGTGATAACAAACAAGTAAGGAAGCCTAAGTTCGAGTGGAATCGAACATTAGATACTCAGCTGTATGCTTTCATTGTTTGTTTGCGTTTGATGGAAACACGGTGTATTTTATATAAAGCGAGTGCTGCATAAAGTGGGCGTAGCCACGCCTATTTTCAACATTTTTATCAGTCGATCAACTAAGCATATGAATATTATTCTTTGTGCAAAATTTCATTCCTTTTTGACTTCTAGTTACAAAGACTTCACGTTACAAATTCCAAAAGGGTGTTCCAGAAATATCTTTGTTAAAAAGTAGGCGTGGTCATAAACCGATTTCAATAAATTTTTGCGTGTATATTACCACAAGTTATAAAACGTATAAACAAAGTTTCGTCATAATATCTCAATTATTTTTGGAGTTATAGGCTAAGAAATCTCGTATATTCCTGCTTCTAAAAGAAGGCGGCGCCACGCCCATTTTCCAAAATTTTTACGGTTTTTGTCTTATGTTCATAGTTAGACTCCTGCCATAAAAGTTTAATGATATATCTTTATATTTGACAGAGATATCGCTTAAAATGTTTTTATTAGGCCACTTTATAATACCCATATATAAAAGTGGGCGTGGTCGTCAAACGATTTTGCCAATTTTTCGTCCAAACATTTGCCTAAGTAAGTATATCACGCGTACTAAATTTCATTGATATATCTTCAATGGTTTCTGAGTTATGACTGATAAAGCTTTCAATATTTGCCCCTTAATAAGTGGGCGTGGCACCGCCCATTTTCCAAAATTTTTGTGTTTTTTGTTTTATGTCCATAGTTGGACTCATGCCACAAAATTTCAGTGATAGATCTTTATATTTTACAGAGATATCGCTTAAAATGTTTTTATTAGGTCACTTTATAAGACCCATATATAAAAGTGGGCGTGGCCGTCAACCGATTTTAACAATTTTTCGTCCAAACATTTACCTAAGTAAGTATATCACGCGTACCAAATTTCATCGATATATCTTCAATGGTTTCTGAGTTATGGCTTATAAAACCCTCAATGTTTGACCCTTAATAAGTGGGCGTGGCACCGCCCATTTTCTAAAATTTCACCAAATTTCTTCATAGGGGCCTGAGCTCAACACGTGGGTAAAATTTCATCGCTCTAGCTATATTAGTGGCTGAGATACCAAATTTCCGATTTTTTCTATATAGGAAAAGTGGGCGTGGTCATGGTCCGATTTCGCCCATTTTCAATACCAACCGTCCCAGTCTCGATACCAACTTGCTTTTCAAATTTCATCAAAATATATCAATTTTTGCGCGAGTTAGAGTGTTTACAGACGGACGGACAGACGGACAGACGGACGGACGGACAGACGGACGGACGGACGGACAGACGGACGGACGGACGGACGGACGGACATGGCTCAATCGATTTCTCTTTTCACCCTGATCATTTTGATATATATAAGTCTATATCTATCTCGATTATTTCATTCTGTTACAATCCACCGTTATGTGATTAAAACTATAATACTCTGTGTACTCAAAAACGTAACCATACAAAAAATTAAAAATTAAAAAAAAAATTGTTCTGTGCTCAGCAGGCCCATACCTATCCTCCCCCATAACTGAAATTCTTCGTATTTCTTTTGTTTTTTGATTTATTTAAAGCACAGTGTATTCTACATTAATAAAATGTTTAAACAGTGTGCCTTTTGATTATCGGTATTTTACATTAATGAAATGTATAAACAAAGTGCCTTATGTACTAGTCAGCGCCAAAGATTCTAAAAAACAAATGTACTACTTTTAGTTTTATTACTATAGCGTTTTCAAGTCAAATGAAACCTTTTTCAAATCAAGTGCTCTGTTGTTACCATCGCCTTCAACACCGTTTGTGCTTGACGAAGTTGAATGGCTGGACCCGAATTGTAGAGAGCGAGAGAGTGAGTATTTGGAAGTTGCTTTGTTATTCAGCTAACTTATTAACACTCTCTTATAGATCATACATAGCAGTGCTGCTACTGGCATAAAAATATAAGCAACAAATTGTTGAATAGTAACAAGAAATTGGTTGAAGATTTGAACGAACATTTTGTTATATCAACAAATATCATGGTTAATATAACCAAAAACACTGTCTAATATATCAACAATGGTAATGGTAATATTAAACAAGTGTGAAATTAGTACTATTAACCAACTTTTAGTTGATTTTTCTCTAAGTGTAAGTGAAGTATCTAATTCTTATTTGATCTTTCATTTAATTATTGTTTTGCGTAAAAAATTAAAAACTTTTTGGAAAGAAAACTGTAAACAAAACCATCCCTCTTTTTATTTTAACGAAATATTCATAAAAAACTATCGATAGTATCGATAGTTTTTTTCGACTATCGAAACTATCGAGTGGTCCGACTATCGATGGTTTTGCAGCTCTATGTTGAAGTCTTATTAACTTCCTTCATTTTTTTCGGTAGAGCTTCTGGAGAAGGTGTACCACCGGATACCCTCGCTCGTTTTCTCTTAGGACGATGTTGTTGTTGCCGCAAAGAAGGGGTAGTTTGGGACAGCTTCGCCTCCTTCGCGCTGGCTTTTTCTCCATTTATTTCCTCAGTTGCCTGGTCATAGGAAATCTTAATAGCTTTGACCAGGTCCTTAAAACCCTGATTTATATTGCGCTTTCCACTTTTCGCAAAATCGTCCAGTTCGCTTATCAACTTTCCAAGGCTCTGGAGAGCGTTTTCGCCTTTTGATGTCCCGTTTGGACTCATATCCGCGCCTGTAATACGGGCCGCAGAGAAGACTGGAGGAGCCGAGCCCGGAGGAGATTGCGCTAGTCTCGACCGCCTGGCAAAGGGATTCTCCACATCACGTTCTGTCTCTGACCCAACGATTGGCGACGTATTCTGCATTTCAGTGTTGTGTAAGACCTTTGCTGGAGACTAGCGGTCTACAACACCCACAAAAAAAATTATTAATAATTATTATTATTATTATTATTATTTTTTTTTTTTCTTTTATTTACACCCAAATTAAGTGCTCCTGCCCCACAGTATATGTATATCGTAAAACGGTTAGTGTATACGATATACGATATTGTGGTTCGTGTTCACACTAGTGGGTATCGTAAAAGCTAAGAATACGATCTTAAAGCTTTTTCACCTTCCGGTTGGTGTGGGCACTAATTATCTAGATATATGTAAGTGACTAAACGGAAAAACCTGGTCACAGCCGTGGCGGTTAGATGGAGGGACTCCTTGGCAACGAAATGGTCAATATTTGGTGAGTAAATTTATAACGCTCTGAATGTCAATTGAATGGTACATACCTGATGGTATTTCTGCTTCATTCGGTCTTACGTGTTGGCCATGTTGGTGGCAAATGTTGAGGACGAGTGTGGTTACACTCGTATGGTCAATCTAGATTCGGCGCTTGATGGTCGTGCAAGTATGGCTAATTAATATACTGCAGATTGTGAAGAAACGGCCATGTTGGTGACAAACGATGGCACGCCAATTTCTCTTATCAGTGGCCTTGGATGGTGTAGGTGTGGTCACCACGATATCCGACTGGTAGGGCAATAATTTACTAACAGGTGGTGTTACTCTAGCTGGTTAAAAAGAATTACGTAGCTTACACATCCATGTGTGGTGGGCTCCATGGGCAATTGATTTGGGCCATTTGCTTTTACCCAAACGTAGCTACCGAACCAAATATATGGGTGTTGAAGAGGATTTCCCTCGTGGCGATGTTTCTTCTTGTGGTTGGTGAATATGCGGCAGCGGTGCTTCTGGGAAGAATTTTTTTTTTGTTCGTGCTAAATGCTGTGCGCTGGTGCTGCTCACGTCACAACGGATTTCACGAGATGCACGGAACTGAACTGAAGAGGTGCAGTGAGCCACCACCGATGTCCAAACTGTACTCCCCCGTTGGCAAATTATTGGCACACAACCCTTTTGTTTGATTCCTCTGAGGTCACCACAAATAAATTTATGGGAGATATTCCCAGGTATTTTTCCAACAACCGATGGCCAAAAAACTCAATAAGAAATAATGTGCGATCACGATGGTCACTGATAAAGGTTTTTTATTACTCGCCATGCCGGATTCTAGAATAAAATAGCAGGCCGGAACCGGCAATGCCGACGCTTGCCCGCGTTGTGTTGCTGAATTACCTTCGCTTAACTGCGTTCGTAAAAGTGGCTGAAAATGCGTTCGCAAGTAAAACTTCAGGGTTGCAATTGCTCTTGGTACAGGGTGACCGCAACAGGGATAATGCTGCGGAACGACGCTGTCGATCTAAGCGGCGAAGAATTTCATAGGCACTGCTATGCTGCACCATTGTCAGGCCGAAAACCTGCGAATACATCCGATACAAATTGCCTCCCGTTATCCGAGTGTAACGTCTCCGGTACCCCAAACTCATGGAAAACACTATTTTCTAGGAACTGGGTCACTTCAGCTGTCGTCGCCTGCTGCATTGGCTCCAGGAAAATGAATTTGGTTAGATGATCGAGAACCACAAACACAACTGTGTTACCGGACCGGGTGCATGGATATGGACCACAAAAGTCCACATAAAGCCTTTGAAAAGGCCTTTCAGACTGAAAGCGATTTACCATAGGTGGTCTTGGGGAAGTATTCGGTGCTTTGGAGCACTTACAAAGTTCGCATTATACTACGTATTCCCGCAGTGCTCCTACCATACCAGGCCAGTAGAACTTGGTTCGTAACCTATACAACGTTTTGAACGTTTCCTCCGTGGCCTGCCGACCGATCGTAGTGAGCCTTCTCAATAAGTACCAGTCTGAGCCCCTCAGTGACCCAAACTCTCCAGGCTGATCCTTCTGTATCGTCCGCTGCCCTGGGACGTACCCTTTTGTACACCACACCTTCCATAACTCGTAAGTCCGGTAACCGTTCTTCGTTTTGTTCGACATGCCTTTTTAGCGCCGCATATGTTTCACTAACAAACTCCGCTGACTCAAAATCAATTCCCACCCCGACTTCCGTCCCGTTCAATTCATCCATAAAGATTCGACTTAACGTATCCGGCACGACGTTCTGCGACCCTTTGCGATATTTTACTTTGAAGCCGAAGGCTTGTAGCTTGAGACTCCACCTGGCTAGCCGTCCCGAGAGGTCCTTCTAACCCATGAACCATTTCAGACTCATGTAGTAGGTAATGATCGTGAAGGGGAGCCCCTCAATATAAGCGCGAAACTTCTTAACGCTGACTACGGCAGCCAGGCATTCAAGTTCCGTTATGATGTAATTTCGCTGAGCCGACTTCAGTTTCTGGGACATGAACGCGATGGGTCGCTCATTCCCTTCGTCGTCACGTTGGAATAGGACACTACCTATCCCTTGCGTGGATGCGTCACATTGAGTATAAAAATGTTTCGAGAAGTCGGGGTTTACTAGGACGTCGGTAGACACGAGCGCTTCTTTAAGCTTGCCGAACGCCACCACTGCTTCCTCAGTCATACTGAAGGTCTTCGCCTTCCGTAAGCACTCCGTCATGGGAGCCGCGATCGTAGCGAAGTTGGCTATGAAGCGTCGATACCAACCGCACATGCCTAGAAACCGTCGCAGTTGTTTTATTGTGGTTGGTACTGGGAACTCGACAATGGATCGTATTTTGTCGGGATCTGTTTTGAGCTGGCCTGGGCCGACGATGAAGCCCACATATTTCAGTTCCTTCTTCGATTTTTTCATATTGATCGTCAGACCGTCAATCGCCAGACATTCTGCTACTTCAGTCAGGTGTGCAAGATGAGATTCGAAATCTGGTGAACAACCTAGCAGATCATCGATGTACATGAATACATTTTCCCTCAAGCGCGACGGTATAACTTTGTCCATTAGCTTGCATAACCGCTGTGGGGCGTTACATAAACCGAATGACATGACCTTGAAGTGATAGAGAGGTCGTCCTGGCACTGTGAACGCGGTCTTTCCCTCGATGATTGTTCTAGTGGTATCTGCCAAAAAGCGTCCTTTAAATCTATACCCGAAATGTAATACGTTTCTCGCAGCCTGGCCAAAATACCTTCAATGTGCTGCGTTGGGTATGCATCCTTTTTTGTACGCTCGTTGAGTTTTCTCATGTCTACGCAGAGGCGCTTTTTCCCCAGCTTCTCCACTAGAGCAATCGGTGAGCTCCACGCACTGTTACTCTATTCTATCACATCAAGGTCTAGCATTCGGTCAATCTCTTCGTAGGCAGATTTTGTTTGACCGGTGACATCGGGTAATGGCGTTGCTTAATCGGTACCGTCTCGTCTGACACCTCGATCACATGCTCCATGAGTAGGGTTGCCAGATACCTTTCCCGAAAAAATCATTACATTGCCTTCCAAAAAAAAAAACAATATACGCGGAGAAAATCGTCTTTATTACTGGCATTTGGTTTTTGTTCCCGTATCGTTAACTATCAATCATCTTTCTATGACATTTAACGTTCGCGTTGCTTCCTCCTTCCTAATCATTTCATGGTTATGCCGTGATTATGCTTACGAGCAAAACACCGATGAAATTCGGACACATTTTCATCATAGGTGAGAGGTGGTTACGCTTAAATCGATGATTAGAGCGCACATACACAACATAACACATTATAACCCCGAAACCTCGACGTGCATCTTTCACCCAGCTAATTTGATCGATGTGAGATTCCGAAAATTCTCTCACTCGTCGGAGTGCACAACAACAATTACACGTTTCTCGTCGAGTATTATCGCAGGGTGATAAAAATGAATTTTTTTTAGTGTCGGCTAAAAATCAGTACAAATCAGTACAAAATCCAAAAAATCAGTATTTCTTAAGGTTTTTAAAACCATCAGTACGGGGCACGAAAAATCAGTATTGTACTGATCAAATCAGTACGTCTGGCAACCCTATCCATGAGATGGGTTCTACCTAGCCCCAGTTCCGCGAATGATGGAAACAATTTTTTCACCCGCTCTAATTCTTTGCATTCTTTGGCTGTCAGTTCCAGCTGTCCCTGGGTATCGAGCTCCGAGACCACCATTGGTGCCACTCCAAAGGTGTCCAAAAAATCGATACACAGGTAGAGCTCTTGCTTCAAGCTAGGTACTAGGTATAAGGTCATGGGTTTCGTTTTACCCCGCCATGTGATGCCGACTTCAAGTTTGCCAATCACCGCTTGTGCTTTACCATCCGCTGTTTTTAAATTATCATTAAGTTTTCGTAGCTTGTTCCCTAACCTTTCCTTCCAGGCATGCGCCTCTGACCCCAGGCAACTGATCGACGCCCCCCTGTCCAGCAAACCTTGTATCCTTCAATTTCGACTTGCGTATATGGTCGTTTGTCCGTGCAGTCACGAATAACAGTTTCTCCTATAGTACGAGCTTCGAGTCTCTTCTCGCGAATGCGCTTGCGCAATGTCAATATCTTCCGAAACTTCCTGCTCGGTCTCAGCTCCTCTATGTTCGCCGATGTGGCATCCATGTTCTGCGAGGATCCAAATATTCGCTTCCGTGTGGTATCGTACCGGGCTTGCCTTTCCTGCAACGTCAAATGAGTCGGGAGCCCACGCCTAGGCTTCATCTGGATTTTCGTCGAAATTAGTTTAGACTGTGTGTAAGCCTGCTAGTTATTATCGCCGGGATTTAAAACTTGTTGTTCGTGATCTGTCACATCCGAACGTAATATCCTTACTTCTCCGGGGATGGATGACGCTGGCTGGG
This sequence comes from Urophora cardui, assembly GCA_960531455.1. Lineage (NCBI taxonomy): Eukaryota > Metazoa > Arthropoda > Insecta > Diptera > Tephritidae > Urophora > Urophora cardui. The sequence goes on along the minus strand of OY482675.1, from coordinate 19,115,715 downwards.
CACCCCGGGATTCCCGACCTCCTCCAGGTTTTCCGGCTTGCATTCCGCACACAATGGTCTGCTGGGTTGATTGCATTTGTAGCAGATCATACTGTGAAATCGCCCATCACAGCCGCAGATGTCCACTTTTTTTACTACTGGGGCATTTTTCTACAGGTCGCGTCACGAATCTCTTCGTCACAATCCGCTTTGCGGAAATGCTCGACCATCGAAGTTCTGAACGTGTGGAAATCTCTCTCGCTATCGTCCGGGTGCTCTTCTGAGTATAGCCAATAAATGGAAATTGGCATATAGATCGTGTGACGATATATTGTGTTTTTTCCGCATCGTCTCTATGCGGAACAAGAAGCGTTCAATTGGGATAGCTTTAGTGCCACCGTAAAATTTAAGATGTCAATCGCGAATGGTTTCCGTCGCGCCTCGTTCAAAGCGCTCTCTTTCGTAGCGCGCGCTACCCGCTACTTGATCGCGTCCTCTTTCATAGCGCTCCCCTACGTGGCGCGCGCTTTCCGCTCTTGCGTCGCGTTCCCTCGCTGCCAGGGCTGCACTTCGATTCGCGCTTGACTGAGGCTCGTTCCGACCGCGCTCCAAATTTTCTGACATCACTAGCACTGAAAACTTCAACCATTTAGTATGCAAAATGTTGTGATTTTTATGCCAAAATTTTTTCAAAAATCGGTTTTTTCTTGTACTTATCCTCTGTACGGGCAAAGAATTCGATTGTACGGGCAAGGCCCGTCCACGCCCGTACGTAGCTACGGGCCTGGGTAAAGGTAAAGGTAAAGGTAAAGGTAAAGGTAAAGGTAAAGGTAAAGGTAAAGGTAAAGGTAAAGGTAAAGGTAAAGGTAAAGGTAAAGGTAAAGGTAAAGGTAAAGGTAAAGGTAAAGGTAAAGGTAAAGGTAAAGGTAAAGGTAAAGGTAAAGGTAAAGGTAAAGGTAAAGGTAAAGGTAAAGGTAAAGGTAAAGGTAAAGGTAAAGGTAAAGGTAAAGGTAAAGGTAAAGGTAAAGGTAAAGGTAAAGGTAAAGGTAAAGGTAAAGGTAAAGGTAAAGGTAAAGGTAAAGGTAAAGGTAAAGCTAAAGCTAAAGGTAAAGGTAAAGGTAAAGGTAAAGGTAAAGGTAAAGGTAAAGGTAAAGGTAAAGGTAAAGGTAAAGGTAAAGGTAAAGGTAAAGGTAAAGGTAAAGGTAAAGGTAAAGGTAAAGGTAAAGGTAAAGGTAAAGGTAAAGGTAAAGGTAAAGGTAAAGGTAAAGGTAAAGGTAAAGGTAAAGGTAAAGGTAAAGGTAAAGGTAAAGTTAATGGTAAAGGTAAAGGTAAAAGTAAGGGTAAAGGTAAAGGTAAAGGTAAAGGTAAAGGTAAAGGTAAAGGTAAAGGTAAAGGTAAAGGTAAAGGTAAAGGTAAAAAGAAAGACCCATTGTAACATAAAAGCTTTTGTTGGTCGCTGCGAAGCGGGACGGGTATTTGCTAGTGTTTATATATATTTATGACATAGCTGGGGAACTTCGAATAGAATTAGAAATCATTACGATTAGAAAAATTTAGTAATCTAATCATTAGATTTTTTTTGATTCTTTATACTTTGATTACTAATTAATTAGATTAGAGCTAATCAAAAATCTAATGGCGATTAGCGACGATTAGCATATCTTATCAAAACTTATCAAAACTAATAAAAATAAAAATCAATTGGATTTCTCGATTAGTTTTGATTTAATATGATTAGATCAACTGTTTTGAAATATTTTTTTTGTCATTTAATTCATAAAGTATAATATATAATACAATGGCGCTATTATAACTCTGACGAGTTTTATGGCCGAGCTTCTCTCCCAATTCGAGGTGTGCTCCTTTAGTGTTTTGCTACTAATTGGATCTACAGTTTTATGCCGGCTCCGAATGCGAATGAATTTTTTGTGAGAAGCTTTTTCATGGCAGAAATACACTCGGAGGGTATGCCGCCCACTGCCGAGAGGTGACCGCTGCTCTTAAAAAGCCCTCAGGAGCCAATGTAAAATATGGTTTAAACCGTTCTCTCAATTGATGTTCTAATTGTACTGCTGTTGAGCTAACATTGCTCAAAACTTCGGGTTTTATTTTTGATTATTTTTGAATTGTTTTGATTAGATATGCCAATCGTCACTAATCGTGATTAGATTTTTAATTAGTTCTAATCTAATCAAAAAGTAGTCGATTAGAATAGCCATCTAATCCTAATTAATCAATTAGGATTAAAAAAAAAAAAGTTTTTAATCCGATTAGTAATCATTAGGATTACTAATCATTATTCCCCAGCTATGATTTATGAATATGAACGCTAACTAGCTTGATTGTACACATTTTTTATTTTCTTACCAATCGCTCCAAGGCATTGAGGAAAACCTAGACGGTGAAAACATCAATGCAGTCTTTTACAATTTCTGGGGTCGGTGGTACTTTCTTCATATACTGCGCGAACAAAACCTCCAACACTTCTTCGCAAAACTTTTAGGGGCCTAAGAGCGAATCGAAGAAAAGTTTTTTGGACCCTTTCTAGCCGATTATAGAGACCAGTTTGAGAGGGCCTCCAAATGAAGTCTGCGTACTTTAACCTCGATCTGACAAAGGTACAGTATAAAGTCTTAATAGTGTATGGGTTAGTGAAAGCAGCACAGTTACGACGAATAAATGCTAGCATTGAGTAGGACCGAGATATTACATGAATAACGTGGCTATTAAAGCAAATCTTAGAGTCGAAAATAACTCCCAAATCTTTAATTTCTTCGATGAGTTTCAGTTTATCGCCAGCAATATAATATGACGTTTGCGAATTAGTAACGGATTTGGCGAAAGTTATATGAAAACATTTTTTTATGTTTAAATGTAAGCGATTCAGCTTGCACCAATTGTGGACATTATGAAAGTCGCATTGCATTCTCAGTCGCAAGTGTTGTTAATGACTGCAAATATTTTGAGATCGTCGGCATACAGAAAGTGAAAGCAAACGAAAAGCATGAACCAATATCATGAATATTATAAAGAAAAGGGGTCCTAGGATACTCCCTTGGGGAACTCCAGAGAATGCGACAAATGGCGATGTTGCATTATCAAGAGCAACCACGCAACGTCTATTGGATAAATAGGATTTGATCCATGATAAGAAAATGGAATGAAAACCAAATAATTCAACCTTCAGTAAGAGTATTTGTGAAGAGTATTTTGTGAAGTCAGTGTATATTGTATCTACTCGCGACCTACTTTGAAAAGCAGATATACAAAGTCACTAAAAATTGATAGATTAGTAACAAAGGAGCGGCATGCAACAAAGCCGTGTTGCCTAGGGGAAATTAGGCTTTTAAGCACGAAACATAATTTTTCGTTAACAACTATCTCAAAAAGTTTTGATATAGAAGAGAGTTTTGTAATGGGCCTATAATTGTGAACATCGCATTTGTTACCACTTTTGAAAATTGGAGAAATATATGACAGTTTCCAATCGTCAACAAAAACACCAGAGGCTAGAGATCTATTAAAAATAGTTGTCAACGGTTGTGCAAGGCACAAACAATTTTTCAACAAAACTGAAAATAGGCCATCAGAATCTACTTTAGATGTAGGTTTCATCCTCTGAATTCCATTGATAACGTCAGTAACAGATACACATAACGATCCAAAATTTAATGAGGAGTTAGTGGAAGAAAAACCACCAGATTCCCAGTCGGAGTCGGAATCAAAATTAGAGCAGAAGAAGTCAGCGAACAAATTTGCTGCATCTACGGCAGAATTCGCAGTTGCACTATTAAAAAAAACCCGCGTGTAGCATAGTACACGTGATAGAAGTTAACTTCTTACATCTTGTTCAATATTTCAAATAATTGTGTTTTCAATTTATATTGGCTCGAAAGCAACAAGTAACAAGTTTCATATACATATCATATGAGAAGCTAATTTGAAAATACATCCCTGAAAAAAAAACGATTAATCCGGGACGTGTCCGGGATCAATCGGAAGGGAGAATGCGACTAATACAATTTTACATCCCTTGATATGGAGCGAATTGATCGCATTTGTTCGAGCATGTCCTATGAAGAGACTAATTGTTCAACTTGTATACCCGAACGGGTACAAATGTAGATTAATCACTAACATACCGAACGGGTACAAATGTAGATCAATCGCTTTTATCCAAAGTTGTAAGCCAAGCCTATTTTTTACGAACATGTCTGAAAATTATAAATTGTTATATATATTATGCCGTTTTCGTTTCTGGAAAAAATGTTGCCCTGCTTGATTTTCTTAGCCATATTGTGAGCTTGTGTGGCAATTTCAGCGACTATTGACTTCTAGCTAAGTCAGAGGGCATCATTATCTACAAAACCATCCATTTAAAACGAAGACAGGTTACGTAATTTCATAATTGAGATATGAAAGGGTAACATTTTATGCCAGAATCGAAAACGCCATTAGAAGTGTTTATTCGATTAAATTTCATCTTGTAGTGAAATCTTTTAAAAAAATTAAGTATTTTCTCCAAATATTTATTGTTTTGAGAATGCATTATGCGAGTGTAAAAGATATGTGAGGAATTTTTCAAAGTTGCTAGCCAAGGCTATTTTTTATAACAATCTTGAAAAATTATAAATGTTCATACTTTATTATTGAGCTCTCAAGACCATTTTTTTTTTTTTTTTTTTTTTTTTTTTTTTTAAGGAAAAATTGGTATGAAAGATTAATACTTGTTTTTGGTAGAAGTTATAGATCCATTTCGGAGACCACCACATCTCTTCATCAGACTTCTTTTTAACATTTTTATTCATTGGCGTCCGCCGAGATCGAACCTCGGATTTTCCGGTTGGAAGTCTAATGGCATCACCATTAGGCTACCGCCGCCTTGCATTTTGCTTGTATTAATTTTTCTTTTCATTTTTTCCTTTTTACAACCTACCATCCAGCAACAGTGACCTTGCCGACGTTATCGGTATTTGTCACTTGTATGTTGGTGTGGTTGTGTGTTTGTTTGGTTTGTACAAATTCTATTTTAAGCTCAAGCAATGCTTTGCACTAATTAGTAGAGTTTGTTTGTCGGCTGGCTCATCCGATTAAATTGTAAATGTTCATGATTCATGTAAATATAAATGTTCATGCCTATTTAAATAAAGATTATACAATAAGTTTTAGTTTTGTAACAGAATCTATTCAATAAATTAAAATTTTTTAAATAGTCAGTTTGCAGTGTATAATCGTAATTGATTTTTCAATGGATATTTTTGGTAAAATTTTGTCAAAATTATTATTCATCATTGCTATTAAAAGAAAGCGTGTTCAATTAGTTTTACCTATTGTTTTTTTAATACATACATTGAATATTTTTGTAAAATTTCTACATATAATCAATCTAGATTTATACCCGTTCGGGAACAATTGGTCCACAATTAGTCTACATTTATACCCGTTCGGGAACAATCGGGGACTAATTGTGGACCGATTGTTCCCGAAAGAAATCAATCCGGGACAAATCTATGTATATCGGGATTAATCGCACATTTTTTTGCAGGGATATTGCAATGAAAACTATCGCATGTACATACATACATACATGTGTTTGTATGTTTATACAAATTCTATTTATAGAAAAGGCAATGCTTGTTCTTGTTATTAGATTTTGTTTATCGGCAAGCTCATCCGATTGGTTTTTATATTGGTTGTTTGGTCGTTTTTGTTTTAATAATTAACTAGTATCTATGTTACCCCCGATATTCGGGTGGCACTTTTATTTAAAAAAAAATTTATAAAGAAAATTATTTAATCAAAAAAGGAACAAAAAAATTGGCTCGACCTGGACTTGAACCAACTTCACTTAAATTGGAAGCCTAGCATCTTACAGCTGAGCTACTGCGCTAGTTACGCGAGTTGTGTCAAACGGTGTACTTTAATTTCTGCTTGTGTTATTAACATTCTCACCACGCTTATTTCACCACAGCGCTGTTATGTACTTACTAGAGGTCGGAAACTATCGATAGTCAGCACCATCGATAGTGTCCGATAGTTTTTTGCAAACTATCGATAGTTTAACAAAAAAAATTTTGTTTTGTTGAATATCAAATAAAAATTATTGAAATTATTTGGTTTCGTTGATTATCAAAAAAAAATTATCAAAATTATTTTGTTTCGAAAGAGTTTTTAGTGCTTAGCACGAAATTTTTATTTTAATTCAATTTTTAATTGTTGGGGTAAGTGGAAAAAAATTCAACAACTATTTACAGCGAAGGTTGAGTGTATAGCTATTTCACGAAAAACCATTTTCGATCATCAGCACTCTTTTCGGAAGTGGAAGAGGATTCACCGGGGATTGAACCCGAGTCCATTCCATCTTCAGCCGCAATGACCCAACGCTTAAGGGGTCATCCCCTTTCGTTTGATACCCATATTGTAGGGTAATATTAATCTTTTTGGGCAATCACATTTTGACCGATAACTCAGTTATCGATAAATTTATCGAAATATATCGAAGTCCAAATGAAACCTGGGGCCATCCCCTTTTGTCTGATACCCATATTGTAGTGTAATTTTAATGTTTTTGGGCAATCACATTTTGACCGATAATTCAGTTATCGATAAATTTATCGAAATATATCGAAATCCAAATGAAACCTGGGGTGATCCCCTTTTGTTTGGTACCCATATTGTAGTGTAATTTTAATGTTTTTGGGTAATCACATTTTAAACGACCATGTGACTAGAATGCATAGTCGTATTTATGTTGCTTTGACTACTTGCTAGTCAGCAATTCAAACCCTGCGTGGAATAGTTACCATTTATTTGGTGCCTAGTGGTCACATTTCAAATTTTCAATAAACTATCGATAGTTCAAACGATAGTCGAAAACCATCGATAGTGTAAACGATGTTCAGAAACCATCGATAGTGACGATAGTGCCATCGATAGTTTCCGACCACTAGTACTTACACGTACATATATGTACATACATACGTGAGTGAGTTGTAATTGTTAGTTCAGTTTAAGTGCAGCATTTGACATACCCAACGCAGGTGGTGTGATTGCGCAGCGGTAGAGTGTCAGGTCTGGAAACGAGGGGTTGTAGGTTCTCGAACCACGCGATTTCAAGGTTGATTTTTTTTAAAATAAAAAATCAGCTAAAATGGCTGCTATTTCCGGGGCCAACTTCCGTTGCATCAAATTTCAAATTTCACTCTCCATAAAAACTCTGTATCGCCGCCTAAGAAGTTAACTTGAAAATACATTAATCGGCAGTGATAAGGTTGACTTCTTTGCCTTAATAAATTGCCAAAAGGCTTTCGAGTCAGTAATAATGATATTCTCAAAATTAATATGTAATTTCTGTACAAGAACTTATTCAAACAATTGAACTCTTTTAAGTAGCACTGAAATTTCGAATAATGTACTGGATCGCCAGTTTTTTTATGCAATTTGCAGAATTTGTTTTTTTAAGTTCCTCAGGCGTTTTAGACGTTTGGCACAAATTAAAATCACCAAGAACACATAGATGACTTTCCCCAGAAATCTGTGAAGCTAACTACACAACATTGTCAATGTGTGCAAAATTAACGAAATCAGCACTGTTAGAATGAATATATGAGGCACACATATAAACTGTTCCTGAACGCAAACACAAATTTAATCAAAAAGTGTGTCAGAATTGTAAAGGGTTACCAGTGATGCCCTAAATTTCTTACGGACAGCAATTAGAACTCCTCCTCCTCTAGAACACCCAGTTTTGACAAAGTCGCGGTCTTTACGAAAAACATCGTAAGGATTGGGGTAAAAAATTTCGGTGTCAAAGAAGTTTTCATTCAGCCAAGATTTAACAAAAACAAAAACATCAAATTCTTGGAAAGAACTTTTGATATACACAGTTGAACATTTAGTTCTCACGCCAGATATATTTTGAAAATAAACTCTTAGTTTATTAATAAAATTATTTGCATTGCCCCGACAGTCAGAAACTAAATTAGTTTATCTGGATTTCCGAAAGGGCCGAATCTTTATACCAAATGGCCATAAATTACCATATAAAAGCTTGTCATAAAACATTGCAGATATTCGTATTTTAAAATTCACATAGTTTAGTTCATCAAGCACTTGACTAAAATGAAGCAGGAAATATGCTTACTAGCTATACCAAAATGTTTAACAATGTAAGAAATAATATCATTGGTGGTGACTGTAGGCTTAAATAATGAAATATGAAGCCATCTCCTATTAACAACAACGTCCAACTCTTTAGATACTGTTTAAGCTTTGATGGGAGAGGGGAAGGCGAGTTGCTTTTTTGGAGGGAATTGGATTGGGTTTGGCTACGGGGAGATGTAGCATCTTTTTCTTGGGTAGAGTGGGGGTGGCTACGGGGAGGTGTAGAATCTTTTATTTGAGTGTATACATATGTACGTGTATATGTACATAAGTGCATATATTTGATGTATATATGCACATACATACATTATTTGTAACCCTTGTATTTATGAGTGCCAACCTCTTTTTCGTTTGTGAAAAATCCCGAGTACGATTTGCTCCTTCATGCTATATATCTCGAACAATGCATAAGACGTCTGAGAATTACCGCAGTTTTTCACAGCCGCATGCAAATGCACAAACGAAAGCTATACAGCATAAGTTGCATAAACAGATACATTACGGCCAACAACTAAATTATTTAACCTGACTCTCTTATTTTGCACAGTGACGAAGTTTGCAGATTTATTCATCACACCAGCGGAGGGAGAGTTAGCAGTAATAAGATGAGCACAATCGGAAGTATCGGCGTTAGCAGAGGCATTGTTAACAGCGGCGACTGCACCATAGAGCCAACAACATGCGAAAAAGAAATACCATGAGAAATACCTTTGTTAGTGGACTCGTCAATATTAGCGGATCGTTGAACGTTAAGAACATCATTGTTGAATTGAATGAAATTTTGTACAAAGAATAATATTCATATGCTTCGTTGGATGACTGATACAAATTTTGAAAATGGGCGTAGCTACGCCCACTTTATGCAGCACTCTCTTTATATAAAGTACCTACACTGAGAGAAAAAAAATATATGGAGGGGTCAAAGAAATTGTTTACCTATTTTGAACACTACTTTCCTTGTTTTGAATAAATTTTCCTTAAAACATGTTAAAAGGTTTATAAAATATTGTTGTTACATGCGTTACCATGGTTTCATATACTTGTTTTGAAAAAATTCATACATTAAACTAATGAAAAATTCTTTAAGCGCCATTCCATTCCCAACTTTCCTTGTTTTGAAGACTTGATTTCTTTAATTTTGAGAAATTAAATTCCCATACAAATCCCCATGGCAACGAATTTGTTTGAATGTTTTTTATGTTTTTTCCACATTTTTGAGAAAATTTACACAAAACAAAGAAAATTTTGTATTGGGACGCGTGTTCAAAATAAGGAAAATTATGTCTTTGATCGAGAGAAATTTTTTTTTGAGTGTACACCGTGTTTCCATCAAACGCAAACATACAATGAAAGCATACATCTGAGTATCTAATGTTCGATTCCACTCGAACTTAGGCTTCCTTACTTGCTATTTTTCGAATCCACTTTAACAGTATTTACAGCCGATGGGCTATTACCAACAACATTATTATATAGTCGAACAATTTGATGATCTTCAATATTATGAATTGCATCAAGGCCAGTACAACTAGCAACAGCGGTAGGATAATTATTTCCATTTGTAATAGATACAGTTTTAGAAGATTGCGAATCATTATTTTTAAGAAGATGATTAATAGCACTATTAAGAATTTTGGTCTCATTTAGAAGAATTAAATTGTCATTTTTGAGATGAATATGCAGTTTATCAACCTTTTTTAGAAGCAGTGTTTTTCATTACACCATTGCAGAAATGATTTAGAAAAATCCGCTTTCATAGAAACAGGCTGGTCAAAAATGGGCCGTAGTCATAGTCGATTTAAAACAGTGTTTTACCACACTTAGAATGATGCTAGCATCAACGTCATTTTATCTCTGTCATAGTCAACTTAAAATCAGTTTTATCACTAAAACAGCGTTCTAACTTTAAAATGAGGTGAATGTCATTTTAAAATCTTAAAATATTGTTCTAAGCTGGGAATTCGTCATGAAAACTATGAAAATAGAAAGAGAGTACGTGAATTCAATAAAACAATATAAACAAAACGTTTAAAGAAGACATTTTAATAAATATGTTTGGAAATGGCAGAATTTTTCAAGATTTTGCCATTATAGACTATGCTATGCTGGAACAGAGAACAAAGGTATTGTAGCAGAGCCCACCTGCATAAAATTGTAAATAACACCTACTGCACGCACCTGTTTCATTCTGTCACTGCACTTGTTGCCCATTGTGAATGGACAACAGGTGTAGGGACAGAATGGAAACGGGTAATGGGTTTTTGACAGCTCGGCTCTCTTCTATGATAGAAGCCGCCTGGCAAATGACTCTTTCTATTCGCGAATTTGGACGTGTTCGTGGCGCTTAAAATAAAAAACTAAAGTTTAAGTGAACTAAAAAGGAATATAAATCATATTTAAATAAAATTAAAATAAAAAGACAGTAATATATAAAATAAAAAGAACAGTGTTTTAACAAAAATATAATTAAAAGAAAAGAAGAGAAACATAAAGGTGAGTGTGAGCGTGTGCACACCGAGGTGCAGGAAAAAGTATTTTCACACCTCAACATGGCGACCGTGACCGGTGGCCAAAAGCCGGTCGATATGGCCTCGAGCAGGAAGAAGCCACCTGGGAGTACCTGCAGCTATGTAGAAGCGCTACGCGCAATAATTATATTTTAATGTGCGAATAATTAAATAACGCAAAATAAAAAAAATACAGAAAATAAAAAAAAAATATAAAACAAATCAAAATTTCTACAAAAAAAAATACATAAAATCTACAAAAATCTACAAAAAAAAAAATATAAAACTCAAAAATTACAAAAAAAAAGTCATGAATTCATACCTACAATTTTCATTGGCGGCGTAGGCCATTAAACACGCATTGTCGTTTTCTATGTGGTACATATATGTAATTACATTTAACCACACATCAGCAAAATATGCACATTTATAATTGGCGACGGAATTAGCCATAAATCATTATTTTTGGACTTGGCAAATAATGCCACATATGGACATACATACAGCGATACATATATCTTTGGATAAAAAAATCAACTTTTTAAGCAACTGTACCGCCTGCGGTAAAAATCAGTGACATTGCGAAGCATAACGGCGAAGAAAAGACAAAAAAAAATCCGTTGGTAACGGCACGCGCCATTTTGTATACCTTGGCGACAAATGGTCTCTTTAAATTACGACCAGCAGCAGCAGAATCAGACGGGCAGCAGCAGAACGCCGCAGCAGAATTTTGCAATTGAACGTCAGCAGAGGGCAGCAACAGAAAGCCGAAAAAAAAATATAGTAAGGTGTATGTATATGTATGTACTTTTGCCAATGTTCGTTATATACTTTTTTATAACTATTATATACCTATCTTTTTTTAAAATGTAAAACATATATATATATAATACATACATATAATTTCATACCATTTAAAGTAACAATTATCTCTCGAACGTAAGGTTAAAACTCCAACATATGCATACTTAAATTACAAACTTTCAAGTAAAATTTTCAATATTCAATTACAATAGCAATTAAGCAATTCAATCACATTAAATATCATACTCCAAGTTTACGTAAAATCAATAATCAAATTTATATTTTTCGAATTTCTATATAAAACATATAATCCGGTTTAATTGGCTCAAACAATTTTTTTTTTGAATTCAAAATAAAACATACATATATATCTTACAATTTTATCTACAATAATAAATAAGCATATTTCAATAAAAGTATGTATGTGTACATGCACATATATATATACATATGAATTTGATAGAAATTATAATTTAAAACGAAAAAATTTTTTTCTAAAAGTGCGTGTATGTATATGCATATAAATCAGGGTTCGGATTTGCCTCATTTTGGCTCCTCACTCACACATGCTTCACTCATGAGGGTGCAGCTGCATGAGTGGCCTCTGAGCGTATAAACAACAGAGGCCACACATTAGCGTGAGCGCTCTGCGTGAGTGGCAGCAGAGTGTGCAGCCAAGATGAGGCACGCTAGTAACGTCGCCTCTCCTCAGCTGCGCCCTCATATGATACTCTGAGTGAGTGAGGGATATGAGCGACGCACAGTGGGGGCACCTCCATACAAACGCGGCCAAAAATAGTAATAATTAAGCTAGAAACTTGAAACTCGGAACTTAAGCTTTTTTGGTTGAAATTAGTAAACTGTGAAAATTTGAACAAAATCCACCCACAAATACGCCCACCTCCCATATAACGGTATTTTTGGAATTTCAGCATTGTCCTAACTATTATAGCTAAAATGCTCCATTTTGATTAGTGTATACATTTTTGAAATATAAATCAAATGCGGTAATCATTTTGGAAAAGGGGTAAAGCACTTCACCGTTTTTAAATTAAAAATATATGCACTTTTAAGTATGTTATCAGCATTTATCATAAAACTTTCATACAAAAAAATCGCATTTCAAAAAAATTTTATACCAGAAATGAAATTACACTTTTCTAAAGGATTTCAGTGTGCTAAACCTGAATATGGAATCAAATTTTCCAATTTTCCAGATATTCATGCCCAAATAGGCAAAAAACACGTTTTTTGGCTCTATTCCCTGCTTAATATCTTTTCTGTTATTACTTTCAACTCAAATTCGATTAAACCAGTTGAAAGCACAATCATTACTCTTGAAAACAGCGTTTAGTTTCTTCGAATATCTTAATTAGAATTGGAATTATCGATATTTAAGTTTCACCATTTTGACAAATATTCCCCATACAAAAAAATTTAAAAATTTTGAAGCATACTTCTGGGCATTTTGTATGGGAAAAATGTACGAAAACTCAAAAAACACCTTCCATAAAAATGTTCATAAAACAAAATAGAGCAAACGAATTTTTACGATTTTTTCTCCTGTTTATAAAGGACATTTAGGACTATGAAATATTAAAAAATTGAGGAGGTAATATTTTTTGTTTTTTTTTATTTCATTTTAAAGTTTCACAATTTTTACACATTTTTTTTTTATATTCCAAAAGTAAAAAGCTGGCAAAGATATGAATTAACGCTGATAAAAAAGATTACCGCATAATTTGAAAGTATGCACCATTTACTGCAAGAAGATAAAGAAATATTCGATCATTCGTCTAAATATAAACGTTTTTCATAATGTCAAAACTAACATAATTAATGCGTTTACAAAAACGCAGTTTTAGGCCACTGGGAAAAAAATTATAAAAGCAAATGGAGCAAGTGGATTTTTAAAATTAAAATGTAGTTTGATTAAGAATATATTATTTCAAAGCATAAAAAAAAATTGAGGAGGTCATATTTTTTGTTTCTTTAATTTTTTTATTCAAATTCGAGCAAAATTTTTTTCTTATCGACATTTTTTGTCAATATTTGAAAATTCATATAAATTCAATAGTGAACGGTATTTACAACTACGTTATAATTTCTGTAATGTAATGATATATCACTCGAGTTCGTATGTTAACAATTAAATGAGATAGCGCATTTTGTATGAGGTGTATTCATTGAGAAAAAAAAGAACCTATTTTTTGCTCAACTTTGGGCACCCTGTACGGCTAAATGAAAAGAGACTCAAAAATTTTTATATAAGCTTTTTTATTACAATTTGATGTATCTGTCGATCTCTATTTAAAAAAATTGTTTTACTCATACTTTAATTTTGAATTTATTTTTGGCCGCAATCACCCATTGTGCGACGCCTCATAGCTTGGCGATGACGCAGCCAACCGTCTGTAGTAAGTATGTAGTATGTACTACAAATTTTTTTATTCTCTGCAGTGTGCACACTGCACGCATATACAATATGGGTATCAAACGAAAGGGGATGGCCCCAGGTTTCATTTTAACTTCGATATATTTCGATAAATTTATCGATAACTGAGTTATCGGTCAAAATGCGAATGCACAAAAACCTTAATATTACCTTACAATATGGGTATCAAACGAAAGGAGATGGCCCCAGGTTTCATTTTAACTTCGATATATTTCGATAAATTTATCGATAACTGAGTTATCGGTCAAAATCTGATTGCACAAAAACTTTAATATTACCTTACAAATTGTATCAAACGAAAGGGGATGGCCCCAGGTTTCATTTGAACTTCGATATATTTCGATAAATTTATCGATAACTGAGTTATCGGTCAAAATGCGAATGCACAAAAACCTTAATATTACCTTACAATATGGGTATCAAACGAAAGGGGATGGCCCCAGGCTTCATTTGAACTTCGATATATTTCGATAAATTTATCGATAACTGAGTTATCGGTCAAAATACGATTGCACAAAAACCTTAATATTACCTTACAATATGGGTATCAAACGAAAGGGGATGGCCCCAGGTTTCATTTGGACTTCGATATATTTCGATAAATTTATCGATAACTGAGTTATCGGTGAAAATACGATTGCACAAAAACCTTAATATTACCTTCCAATATGGGTATCAAACAAAAGGGGATGGCCCCAGGCTTCATTTGAACTTCGATACATTTCGATAAATTTATCGATAACTGAGTTATCGGTCAAAATGCGAATGCACAAAAACCTTAATAATACCTTACAACATGGGTATCAAACGAAAGGGGATGGCCCCAGGCTTCATTTGAACTTCGATATATTTCGATAAATTTATCGATAACTGAGTTATCGGTCAAAATGCGATATCACAAAAACCTTAATATTACCTTACAATATGGGTTTCAAACGAAAGGGGATGGCCCCAGGTTTCATTTGAACTTCGATATATTTCGATAAATTTATCGATAACTGAGTTATCGGTAAAAATGCGATATCACAAAAACCTTAATATTGCCTTACAATATGGGTATCAAACGAAAGGGGATGGCCCCAGGCTTCATTTGAACTACGATATATTTCGATAAATTTTTCGATAACTGAGTTATCGGTCAAAATGCGATTGCACAAAAACCTTAATATTACCTTACAATATGGGTATCAAACGAAAGGGGATGGCCCCAGGTTTCATTTGAACTTCGATATATTTCGATAAATTTATCGATAACTGAGTTATCGGTCAAAATGCGATTGTACAAAAACCTTAATATTACCTTACAATATGGGTATCAAACGAAAGGGTATGGCCCCAGGTTTAATTTGGACTTCGATATATTTCGATAAATTTATCGATAACTAATTTTGCACGATATATCGACCAAATTTTTTGTGTCACTTTATATGCTTTTGTTGTAGAAACTAAGCACATTTTATGCCAAAAAAGCAGTACTATATTAATTTGAACTCTTTCCTATATAATACATAAATATCATAATCTTTGTAAATATGTTCTGAGAAAAAAACCCGCATGTAGCACAGTACACGTGATGGAAATTGACTTATTACATTAATACCGGAATTCTGTAAGCAATCTCTAGTCACTGATAGAGACTTTTGGAGACTTTTTCGTGGTGAGATTGATTTTGAGACAATTTGGTATTCTGTAAGCGAGCTCACGTCTCAAGTCTCAAAAAATACGTCACTAAGTAATTAGTGACCTGGTGGCGAGGAGGTCACAGAATAAATAAAATATTGAGGTGCAGTGGCGGACCTAGCATAAATTGTCTGGGCAAGCCTATGTGTGAAGCATAACCATTAGTCATTTATGTAATTTTCTTTGCTGTATTATCTAGAAGTCTGATTGCGTTCCGTTATTAAATTTGATTTAGAGCTCTCGCTTTTTTAACATTTTCGAGTAGCCCGAATAAATGCTTTTCAAATTCTCGAACACTCCTTTGTTTGCTTATTACCCGTATACATTGTACATTCGAACAATTTGGGTATTTGAAGTTTGTGTTTTCTCGTTTATTTTTTTTTGTTGTCTTCATATGTATTTTTTTATCTTTGTTTTCCTGATACACATTTTTTTGTTTGTACACTCAGAGAAAAGGAATTAAAAATAAAATTTTTATTTTTATAATGCCCGATTTAAACCAAGTCATTTTTATTTTAAAAATGAAAAATTTTTAAATTACAAATTGAATTTTTGAAATTAAAATATATTTAGGATTTAAAAAGAAACATGTTTAAATTAAAAATGAAAATTAATGGAAATCAAATCAAATCAAAATCTCAAAGCGCTTAAAATAAAAATAAATATTTTTAAACTTAAGATATTTTTTCTTGATAGATATAAAAACGTGTTTAAAAATAATGTAAATACAATACATTTTTAAATTTAAAAATCTTTATTTTTATTTTAAGCACTATGAGATTTTGAACCAAAAACTTTTGCTTTTATTCCTGTTGAAGCCAAAAGCCTTCAAGATTGGGAACCACTGGTAAATTTCCTACATGGCATTCAATACTAATTTAACTCTATTGGAAATTTACCGTTGGTTCTCTTTCGAATTTAAGTTCACGGATTGCTCTGCTTGTCCGGCTGAGTCAGTCTTTTTTCGACTACTTCGCAATCAACCACAGCAGCCAGACAAGCAGCAGCAACCAGTACTCGCAGTTACAACAACAACAATATATAGTAAGTCTTACCTTTTCTTTGTATATCAATACCTACATAATATATATGTACATATATGGTTAGCGATT
Source organism: Urophora cardui (assembly GCA_960531455.1). Taxonomy (NCBI): domain Eukaryota; kingdom Metazoa; phylum Arthropoda; class Insecta; order Diptera; family Tephritidae; genus Urophora; species Urophora cardui. The sequence goes on along the minus strand of OY482675.1, from coordinate 19,099,015 downwards.
CTTACCGCTTACATACATATGTACATATAGGCCTCCTATTTACAATAAAGCATTTTTCTATCATCCTACTAATTGCTTGCGTTATTTTCTTTTCCGATACCTTTGCCTTTGACCGAGCTTTTCTGATTTTGGCTATCGTGCCCGAGCATTTGGTCCTCACGAGCCGGATCAAGGGATTAGGTACCACCTAAACATACATACGCACATTGTAGGAACAAATAGCGGCCATCCAACAAAGAATCGAACACACAAACAGAGGAGGGAATCGCTACAACATAAATATAATTTCAACATTTAAAACTACAATTAAATATATATACAGGTACGTGCAAAAACAATAGAGTTGAGTTGTTGAGCAAAAAAATTGTTAGTAATAAAAAGTGATAAAAAAAAGTGTGTCTATTAATTTAGTTAATTAAAGTGTTCAAAAGCAAATCAGTGAAAGAAAACAAGAACAAATTTTATTCGATAATTTTTCAAAAAAAAAAAAAAAAAAAAAAAAAAAATTGAAAAGTCCAAAGTTCAAGAAAGTTTTATACATAATAATTAAAATTAGTGAAAACAAAGAATTGTTTTTGTTTCCAGTTAGTTTTTCTTTTCTTTCACCGGTTTCGAATTGGCAAATTTCGTTCGTGCCCGAGTACATAACTCGGCATATATACATACATACGTATACATATGTACACAGATATATACGGTCGGTGGTGAAAAATAACAAAGACAAAAAATACATACTTATTAAAATAATTTATAAAGATTCTCGATTTTTATCTACCTCAATTTTACCTTTTGGTAATTATTTTCGACCATATATATCTGCACGGCACCTTCATTTGTTTATATTCGTATTTACATACATACATACAGTGGTGATATTTTTTCAAATTCCAACCACTTGGAATCTTATAATTTTTGCTATCACAAAACAAAAACAAAAATTCACGTACATAAATTCCCTTAACTTAGATTTTTCGGTGCCTTTTACATATATAAATCTATTTACATATACACCAACAGGTGTACATATTTACATACGTACATACATATATTTTCGCATCAAAGAGCAAAGCGGCTCATACATATTTATATACAGTGAATTTTCGTTTTTCCTTTGCACGCACCTTCGCTCCCGCTCAGTTGCTGACTTGCAGATTCTCCTTTCAAGTGCAAGCAACCCAGTAGCGATTCAACAGGTCCTAAAAAGATTACACCAACCCAGTAGTCATCTCGGGACTAGTACTGGTCTTTTGCTAACCAGTTCGTATAAAACTCATAAGATAACTTACTTTTTGCTATTAATTGGTGGCGCTTATTATTTCTTTGTCGTTTTCTTCCCATTTTCGTGTAATTTCCTTTTGTATATAAACCAATTTAATTTTTTATCGACATGGCTTTGAATTATTTCACTCGATGCTCAGACAATATTGTCGAATTCAATGCGAAATACGACGAAGCGGTTCTGAGCGAACATTCAAAAATTTCGTTGGACATCCTAAAAACTGAATTGACTGATATTTGGTCAAAAACGAAGGAGGCATATGAAAAATGTTTACAAACTCTTGTAGATGAGGATGAAGTGGAAGCCGTCAGAGCTAAACAAACTTCATAATTCAAAGACTATGTCACTTGTTTATCGCGTATCAGCGAATGTATTGACAAGCGTATTTCAGCAGCCACTGCTGCTTCCTCAAACTCTGCCCAAGTAATCACATCGTCGAATAGTTTACGTTTACCGCCATGTGACACAGAAGTATTTCATGGGGATTACGTGTCATGGCCATCTTTCAGGGACTTATTCACTGCTATTTATATAAATAGTGCGCGTCTTAGTGATGTGGAAAATTGTTCCACCTTCTTAAAAAGACAAGTGGCGAAGCTCACGAAATTGTCAGTAAAGCGCCATTAACCAATCAAGGTTTTAACATGGCGTGGACAGACTTAAAATCAGCATACGAAAATAAACGCGTTTTAGTCAATAACCATTTGAAGAAGCTCTTTGCGCTTCCAGTCATTCGGACTGAAAGCGCTTCAGCTTTGAAAGAGCTCCAACGGAGCATTAACGGATGTTTATCGGCAATGAAAATGCACGAGGTTGAAATCGAAAACTGGGACCCCATTCTTATTTTCTTGTGCTCAAACCACTTGCCTGAAACAACATTGAGTCTTTGGGAACAATCTTTAGTGGACAAAACCGCCTTACCGAAGTGGGACCAAATGGATACCTTCCTCACAGCGAGGTACAGGACTTTGGAATCCATAGTGGATGTGAAAAGCTCAACTTCGTCTTCTTCTTCACATTCACAAAACTCCACAACCCAAAAGAAGTTAGCACTGGCCACTAAAGTAACCTCATCAAATTGCATCTTGTGTCCGAAGCAACAACATCCTCTACGTTTATGTACAAAATTTTTAGCTTTATCCGTAAATGATAGGTTCGCCTCAATTAAAAAACATAACTGCTGCTTAAACTGTCTGGTAAAAGGTCATTCTCTCAAGGACTGCAAAAGTCAATTCACTTGCTCCAAATGCAAAAGCAAGCATCATACTCTACTTCATAGAGTTCCTACATCTAATCAGCCTTCAACAGAAGCTATAAGTGGAACTGCTTCGCAAGCATTCCATACAAATGTACAGTCCACTCCTTCTCCTATTTCGTCGTTCAATGGTGCAACTCTGACATCGTCAGGTTTGTCATCAGCTCTTCTTGGAACCGCCATGGTTCATATTTGTCACTTGGGATCAACTTATGTCGCACGAGCTTTAATCGACTCAGCATCGGAAGCAACGTTCATTTCGGAACGACTTCGAAGACTCCTAAAGCTCCCTTGTTCGAAAACCAACGTGATGATTTCAGGATTAAATCAAAAGGTCTGTAACAATTCTTCGAAAATTTGTTCGTTCGTTCTGGGCTCACCACGTGACCCAAATCTTTTCTTAGAAGCTACAGCCTTTGTATTACCACAAGTTACTGGAAACTTGCCCTCAACTTCAGTCGATGAATCGATTCTAGATTTACTTCCTAAAGTACCATTAGCAGATTCTAAGTTCTTACAAAGTGGTCCTGTCGATGTTTTGATCGGAGGAGATTTGTACCCCAAGGTTATGCTAGATGGGGTAAAACGCAGTAACCACTGCAACCTTCTGTCCCAAGAGACCGTATTCGGGTGGATTGTCACTGGGGCATCTTCCACTGCACACGTCTCTTGCTTTGCAACAAAAGTCTCAATCGGAGAGGACATTTCGTTGGATAACCAAATTCGCAAATTTTGGGAATTGGAGGAAGTTCCCAAAAAGAACCTCCAGTCAGTAGAGGACGCATTTTGTGAGGAATTATATTCAAAGACCACCACTCGAAACTCGGAAGGAAGATATATAGTTTCATTGCCTTTTAAAAGTTTTTATCCCACCGACTTAAAGCTAGGAGCATCTCGACCCATCGCTTTACGGCAATTTTATCGTAATGAGTCAAGACTTTTAAAAACACCGTCCTTGAAAGAAGAATATGACCACGTGGTTAAGGAATATTTGGACCTAGACCATATGGAGCAAGTCGAAGCTCCACAATTCGAACATTCTCCTGGTCATTTCTATCTACCACATCATGCGGTATTAAAACCTGAAAGCACTTCAACCAAGTTAAGAGTAGTTTTCAATGCTTCCAGCTATTCTTCTAACGGAGTATCTCTCAATGATATTCTCCATGTAGGTCCCGCTCTTCAAGCAGACTTAACTCTTTTATTGATTCGATGGCGAATGTATAAATTCGTGCTTAATAGCGACATACAGAAAATGTATCGTCAAATTCTGGTAAATCCATTACAAAGGCCTTATCAAAGAATTCTTTTTAGAGATGACCCGCAAGGTAACATCAAAGACTTTCAGTTAAAGACGGTCACCTTTGGGGTCAACTGCGCACCTTATTTAGCGATTAGAACGCTGCTTCAGTTAGCCCAGGATAGCCAAGATTCTCATCCACTAGAAGCTAAAATCCTTCGAAATTCAATGTATGTGGATGACGTATTAGCGGGCTTTCATAATATATCCACAGCTCTGCAAGCACGAAATGAGCTTATCGACACACTAGGTAGTGCAGGTTTTTCTTTGAGGAAATGGTCCTCCAATTCGAAGGAAATTTTAGCAGATCTTCCGCAAGATCATTTACTTGATAGAGACTTCCTTGAGTTAGAAGAGACAAGTACTACGAAGGCGTTAGGTATACGCTGGAATGCCAAGTCGGATCAGTTTTTCTTTAAAGTCCAGAACCCTGTGTTAAAAGAAAATTATACAAAACGTGAAGCGCTCTCCATCATAGCAAAACTTTTCGATCCGGCGGGTTGGCTAGCTCCAGTGGTAGTACTTGCGAAAATAGTTATGCAACAAATCTGGTTAGATGGTACCTTGTGGGATCAACCTCTTAAGCCTCAAACCCTCTCTCAGTGGAAGAACTTTTTAGAAAATTATAAATTTGTCGAAGAGATACAAATCCCACGATGGGTGGAATATAGTGACCAATCGTCTTTGCAAATTCATGCCTTTTGTGACGCGTCGGAAAAGGCATACGCGGGGGTGATATATTTGAGAGTAGAAAACGAACCAATCGCGTCTTCTCATCTGCTTTTGGCAAAAACGAAAGTTGCGCCGATCAAGACCATTTCTCTACCTCGTTTGGAACTATGCGGTGCAGTTCTTATTGTCGACATGCTTAGAGCGCTCCTAAGCGAACTTCCTTTCAAAGTGGAAAACATCTTTTGCTGGACAGATTCAACGATCGTATTAGCGTGGCTAAAAAAGCGACCTAGCTCTTGGACCACCTTTGTCGCTAATCGAGTGGCAAAGATTCAGGAATACGCAGATGTGAAGCATTGGAATCACGTCGAGTCCAAGGATAATCCTGCTGATCTTGGTAGCAGAGGAGTATATCCCCAGGCGTTGCGATCGAACGGTTTGTGGTGGCACGGCCCCTCTTGGCTGGCAAACGACGCGGGAAAATGGCCATCATATGACCATGAAACGGAAGAAGTCACACTCGAAGCTAAGGGAATCAAAGCACACGCATCTTCCGTATCCAAATATGAAGACCCCTTAGAAAGATTTTCCTCTCTACCACGAGCACTACGGGTATTAGCATATGTTTTTAGATTTTACCATCGGACTTACAAACATACTCGACAATTTCACTCGTACTCTTCACCTATCATAACAGGAGAAGAAATTGCAAAAATTCGTACACGTTTAATAATTCTTGCGCAGACGAATTATTTCGCAGATGAACACAAGAATTTGACTTCAAAAATTCCAATTCATCCAAAAAGCAAGATTTTAACCTTGAATCCGTTTCTAGATAGTCAGGGTATAATGCGGGTCAACGGCCGTTTAGCAAATTCGCTGATTCTATCTTTCAATGAAAAACACCCTATTCTGCTTCCATACAATTGTTCGTTCTCTAAATTGTTAGTTGAATTCATTCATTGCATTTCGCTTCACGGTGGCAACCAATTAGCAGTTCGATTACTTCGTCAACAGTACTGGATTCCAAAGGCTAAGAATCTAATCAAGACTGTTATCCACAATTGCAAGACTTGCGTTTTACATAAACAACGGGACCAGAGTCAAATAATGGCTGCTCTCCCCGAAGAACGGACAATCCTCTCTCGACCATTCGAAAATACAGGAGTCGATTTCGCTGGTCCGTTTGATATTAAAACTTTTTCCGGACGTTCGTATAAGGTGACCAAAGGATACGTTTGTATCTTCGTATGCTTTTCTACGAAAGCAATCCACTTGGAAGCCACCAGTGATCTCTCAACCGAAACTTTTCTTAGTGCCTTTGCGAGGTTCGCTTCCAGAAGAAGTTGTCCAAAAAATATCTTTTCGGATAATGGGACAAACTTTGTAGGTGCGTCAACTTCACTAAAGAAAGATTTTAAAAAATTCTTGAACACATCGCAAGAATCGGTTTGTAACCTTTATAGTCATCAAGAGGTCTCGTGGTACTTTATGCCTGCCGGCGCTCCGCACATGGGCGGTCTCTGGGAGGCCGGGGTCAAAAGTTTTAAATTTCATTTTCGAAGAGTGGCTGCTTCTCAAAAATTCACTTTTGAAGAGTTTCAGACCCTGTTGTGTCGCATCGAAGCTTGTCTTAATTCAAGACCAATATCACCCAATTCTAATGAGGTTTCTGACTGTGCAGCACTAACACCCGGCCACTTTCTCACGGGAGGTCCGATTCTCTCACCCGCGGAACCATCCATCGATGCGAACCCCACTTCACTAATTAATCGTTGGCAGAAACTGAAAGCTCTGAGCCAGCAGCACTCCCTTCGATGGAAAGAGGAATATTTGAAAGAGCTCCACAAACGGTATAAGTGGAAGTTTCCTCAGAAAGATATCGCAGTTGACGATTTGGTTGTCGTACGTCATGAAAATCTTCCACCTAATGAATGGCGCTTGGGCAGGGTCTCTAAAGTTTACCAAGGCACCGATAAGAGAATTCGTGTCGCCGATATTCGCACCCAAAAAGGAATGATAACGCGCCCCATCGTGAAATTAGTGGTCTTACCCAACTAACACATGTTGTATTCCTCCTTTCTCGTCCTTTACAGCCTAACAATCATGGAGCTTGTACGCGTCACCACACCACACTCACCATCGCCACGCGTTTCACGCCCATCGTCGCCACGCGTCTCACGCCTGCCATCGCCATCTACAACAACAAAGGACGGCCGATTTCAGTGCAGGGTGTGCCGTCGCTCGCATCCGCTACAATTTTGCAGGCGTTTCCTCGACGCGAACTACAAACGTTGGTTAAGGCTCGTACTGCTCCATCGCTATTGTTCGCGCTGCCTAGCGTACTCGCACACGGCCAAAAACTGCCGAAGCAATGGGACGTGCAAGTATTGCAGTGAAAATCATCATTCGCTGCTGCACTCCCACGCCCGTCTGTCACCGAGCCATTGTGCGCCTCCCCTTTTGACGCAGCTCTCCGGAACAATCACCGTGCTGCCAACCGTCGCAATATATATACATGTCGGGCAGCGAAGGGTCTTGACTCGGGCTCTGCTGGACCCGTGCTCGCAGACGAGCAAAGCAAGTGCGTCACTCGTGCAACGGCTCCGCTTGTGTACCATCCCCGTGGCGAATTTAGAGATGGTTGAAATACACGTGAGCTCACCGGGTGACGCACATGTGCGATTCTCGTTGGCGGTGAGGGTGGTGGCGGAGATCGTGTTGAAAACTCCTGCCCGCCATCTTAATGAAGCTACCAAAGCCAAATTTGTTCACATAAAATTAGCAGATCCGAACTTTGATACCTCTTCCGCCGTAGCGTTGATTTTTGGGGGCGACGTATATCACAAAATCATACGTAGCGAAACTATTCATTCTCCTGGGTATCCTACCGCCCAGAATTCGATTTTCGGATATGTTCTATCCGGACCATGTGTCCTTTAAGGCACAGCGACCCCTTAATGGGTACCGTACCTCCCTACTGAGGTTTAGAATTAAGCATAAATAATTTTGAATTACCTCGAATTGAAATGAATTTATACAATATAAGCATGTGTAATAAAAATTATTGCTCAACAATTCAGTTTTTGCACGCACCCTTTAGATTAAGACTTTGAATGGATTTATATACGTATTTGCTTAATTTTGAATTGTAGTTTCTCTTTGCAATCCCAATGTATTGCAAGGCCGGCGGCAATGTTGAAGCCAAAAGCCTTCAAGATTGGGAACCACTGGTAAATTTCCTACATGGCATTCAATACTAATTTAACTCTATTGGAAATTTACCGTTGGTTCTCTTTCGAATTTAAGTTCACGGATTGCTCTGCTTGTCCGGCTGAGTCAGTCTTTTTTCGACTACTTCGCAATCAACCACAGCAGCCAGACAAGCAGCAGCAACCAGTACTCGCAGTTACAACAACAACAATATATAGTAAGTCTTACCTTTTCTTTGTATATCAATACCTACATAATATATATGTACATATATGGTTAGCGATTCTTACCGCTTACATACATATGTACATATAGGCCTCCTATTTACAATAAAGCATTTTTCTATCATCCTACTAATTGCTTGCGTTATTTTCTTTTCCGATACCTTTGCCTTTGACCGAGCTTTTCTGATTTTGGCTATCGTGCCCAAGCAATTCCATTAATTTTAATTTTTAATTTAAAAATTTTTCTTTTTAAATCCTAAACACATTTAATTTAAAAAATTTTATTTTTTAAATAAAAATGACAGTTTAAAACGTGCATTATAAAAATAAAAATTTTATTTTTGATTCCTTTTCTCTGAGTATAAGCTCGAATGTTGGTACGGGAATTTGAACAACGGGCTTCAAACAAACACGATCTGTTCGAATTGCTCGATACCCGGGTATCTAGAGCTCTACTTTGATTATATTCGGTTTGCATATTTGGTTTGTTGTTTATATTCATAACATATGAAACTGAATGTATTGCATTAAATCTAGAAAATGAGGATGATAAAGAATTTTTAAGTTTTTATATACAATGAATATTATGAAGATATGTAGGTACATATGTTTTTGACTTTTGGTCAGCTATCAACAAGCCTGGCTAAGTCGAAAGTAAATTCAAGTTTTTTACCATCAGAATTATCTACAAAAGCAGAGGAGAAGTTATTAGAATAAATTGGGAAGAACTCAATTGAATTGATTGATGACGCCAAACTTATAGGGAAATCTCACACGAAAGCGCAGAGGTATTTTTAGTTTCCTTATACCGACGGAAATTTTAGTAGTAGCAAGTGTATTTGCTTATTATCTAATATCTAAAAAAATGGGTGCTTTTGTGTTTGAAAAACTGAGGTCCAATTACCAATTATTTGATTTTGATTTCCGTCGCTTTTTAAAATTATCTTGATATTTTGCCAATAGTCGCCAAATATCACAATCAACGCTTTTATAATCTGGTATTTGATACATGCACATTAAGGTGGAGTGAAAATTTTTTTTTGGAAATTAAATTTGTTCCAAAGCCAGAACGGCACCTTTGTAGCCCAGAAATAAGCCTGTAAAATTTTATTGACCTACTCGCATGTTTAGAGGTGCCCCCAGCCCCACAAATTTGAAAAAAATAGCACGATCTGGTACAAATGTAAAATTTCTAAAATTATAAAATCAAAAAACGAAGTATGAAGATTGATAAAGATAGCCAAGCTGAGTATTAAAGTGAATTTATTTTTTTTGGAAATAGCAACAACAAAAGTTATTAAAGGTCAAAGTATATATTATGCATTTTTTAAATTGCAATTACTTTAAAACCATTGAACCGATTTCGAATGTTTTTATACCATTCGATAGGCATTTTGATTCCCTTTAATTTAATATACATTTTATGTGGGTTCCGTAACACCCCCTGCGGGGGTCAACCCCCCTTTTACCCCCCTTACTTTTCATATATAAAATGTATATATTAAATTAAAGGGAATCCAAATATCTATTGAACGGCATAAAAACATTCGAAATCGGTACAGTAGTTTTTAAGTAATTGCAATTTAAAAAATGCATAATATATACTTTGACCTTTAATAAATTTTGTTGTTGCTATTTCCAAAAAAAATATATTCACTTTAATACTCAGCTTGGCCATCTTTATCAATCTTCATACTTCGTTTTTTGATTTTATAATTTTTACATTTGTACCAGATCGTGCTTATTGCTTTCAACTTTGCGGAGCTGGGGGCAGTTCAAAACGTCGTCCTATCGCCATAAAATTTTGTGGGGTTCATTAACTCGTATAAAGGCAACTTTTCATTGCTGGTACGTTCAAAAAAAGAACAAGAAAAAATCTCCATATGTTTTCACTCCACCTTAATGCACATGTAAGAAATTACGTGCATAAGTATGTATGTACATGCAAACGAAAATCAAATCAAATATGCATATGGTTGTGAATACTGAATGCCGAAGCCAGCTTCACATTCGCATACAAATTTAATGTGAAAAATAAAAAGAGTGCCTTGCTAGTTTTTTTTTTTCAATTTAAGTCTGAAAATAAGCAATTGATTTCTCCTTAGAGAAAGCGAGAAAACAAGCTATGTTATTCTGTTTTGAAAGCCAGGTAAAAGTCAATGTGTGGAAACGTTGAAGCATGCTCACTGTGCTGTGATTGGCTGTGCAAACAAAATACACTTTGTGAGGTCAAAGAACGTAAGTCTATTTACGGCCTTTGGTGAGGTGGATTGGTGGTGTATTTGCGCTATTTTCTTAGAATACTTTTAGGTACCGTATGTTACAGTGGGGGCTATATTATTGAGAACTTAAATAGTAAACACATTTAAAGCGTAAAATAACCAGATTTTAAAGAAATTCGTAAAATGAAATGAACGAAAATATGTACGCAAGCCGGGCTTCTCGGCTTGTATGAAGCGCCCGCCTCTGTTGAAGTGAACTAAATAAAGCATCAAAATTTATAAAAACTTACAATTTGTTTGCTCTTTGCTTGTTCGCTTGCTATTTTCTGTAATAAAACAAGCTTATTTGTATGAAATTAACCAAATAATAAAATTTTTCTAGTTTTGCTAACTTACTTTTTTCCGCCATTTCCATCAAGTGTAAATGGTGATGAGATACGACATTTATCGATATTTCAATGTTTTACGTTACATGATTTTTTTTGCGAATCGGTTCAGGTAAAACACTCATAAAATATTATATTCATAACTATTTTTATAAGTGACTAGCAAATACCCGTTGCTTCGCAATGAGGAATAATAGTTAATCACAGTCAAGTCAAGTCAATTCAATTCAAGTCAAGTCAATTCAAGTCAATTCAAGTCAAGTCATGTAAAGTCAAGTCTATTCAAATCAAGTCAAGTCAAGTCAAGTCAAGTCAAGTCAAATCAAGTCAAGTCAAGTCAAGTCAAATCAAGTCAAGTCAAGTCGTCAAGTCAATTCAAGTCAATTCAAGTCAAGTCAATATCGCTCAAAAACATCCGGGTCCGCATGTTGACCCATATTTGCGGACCCGGCCTAGGAATCACAATTAAAAGAGTTTTGTGTTGAAGTCCTGATCAAGGCCTTTCATTCGATACCAATATTTTTCAGAAACATTCCGGGTCCTCGTTTTGACCCATATCTGGAGACCCGGCCTAGGAATCATAATGAATAGAACTCCATGTAAAAGCCTTGTTCGAAACCTTTCATTTCATACCAATATTGCTCCGAAACATTCCGGGTTAATCCGGGGTCACATTTTGACCTATATTTGGGGGCCCGGCCCAGGCATCACAAATAAAATAATTCTACGTCGAAGTCCTCATCAAGACCTTTCATTTGCTAGCAATATAGCTCAGATATATTCGAGGGTCCTCCCGTCCACCTGTTGACCCTTATCTGGAGACCCGGCCTAGGCATCACTAAAAGAGCTCTATATCGCTCAAAACATACGGGTCCGCATTTTGACCGATATCTGGGGACCCGGCCTAGGAATTATTATGAATAGAACTCCACGTAAAAGCCTTGTTCAAAACCTTTCATTTCATAGCAATATTGCTCCGAAACATTCCGTGTTAATCCGGGGTCACATTTTGACCCATATTTGGGTACCCGGCCCAGGCATCACAAATAACATAATTCTACGTCGAAGTCCTCATCAAGACCTTTCATTTGGTAGCAATATCGCTCAGAAATATTCGAGGGTCATCCGGTCCACCTGTTGACCCATATCTGGAGACCCGGCCTATGCATCACTATTAAAATAGCTCTATATTGAAGTCCAGATCAAGACCTTTCATTCGATACCAATATCGCTCAGACACATCCCGACGTCATCCAGATCCACCTTTTGACCCATATCAGAAGACCCGGAATGGAAATCACAAAGAAAATAGGTCTGTGTTAAAGCCCTGCTCAATACCTTTGATTTCATACCAATATCGTTCAAAAACATTCCGGAGTCATCTGGGTCCACATTCTTACCCAGACTGTCTCGGCATCACAATGAAAATAACTCTATGTTGAAGTCCTGCTCAACACCTTTAATTTGATACCAATATCGCACGTTTAGGTGCAGGCGTTCTTGAGTTATAGCATAGTATGCATGTGTAAACAGGTTTTTGATTGCCACCGAGACAAACAACAAACCGTGCAAAAACAAACATAGGAGTCGCCTGCGCTGCGCTGCCTGGCACGACTGCGACGTCTCCACTGAACACGGCAAATGACCAAACGAATTTGTCTATGCTTGCGCTTTTTTGAGTTTTTCGAAATTTAAAACCGGGAAAAAGGTATTAAAGTCTCTCTCTACCATTTGTGACATTTTAAAAAAAGAATTATTAAAATCGGTCCAGTGCTTTTTGAGTTATCGCGTTACATACATTTTCCATACAATCAATTTTATATAATTAGTATAGATAAGTAGAAATGATACGCTTTATTTTTTTAATGCAATATATTGCTCATAAATTCATTTCCAAAATCTCTTTTCGTATGTAATCGATTAGTGAGTATTCTTTAAATTATTTTGTTATCTCAAACAGTGTCAGTACATTTTCACCACAGTCTTTGGTGAAATTTTTAGTGACTGCCGGTTGCTGAATACGAAAATTGGCTCAAGTCACTAAAAATGTCTCATGTCTCAAATCTCAAATTTAGTGACTTGAGGTGAGACAGAGTTACAGAATTCGCCTATAAGAGTAATTATGTATAACGAAAAAATCTGAAGTAAAATGACGTCTAAGCTTGTTACTTTGTTTTGTTTTTATTAAATTTTTTAAACCAAAATTAAGTAAGATATCCTATACAAATAAAAAGCTGATGGTTTCAGAAAAATCGCAAAAAATAGTATACCTTTGACCCATAGCTGGGTACCCGACCTAGGAATAATAATCAGTACATCCTATGTGAAAGCCCTGCTCAACACCTTTCAGGAGCATTCCATCCGAAATGGTAAATTTGTCCCGTACAAGCATTTTGATTTCTCACACATATACCAGTTTTTCAAATGCAAGGTTCTACTTTTGTTTAGAAATTAGCCACACAATATTGATGTACCAGAAACTTTGTTTGATAACCTTTTGGCTTGTCTGTAAATTGTAAATATTTATACCATTTGTCCCGTACATACAATGTAAAAAATTACATTACAGCATTTTTAGTTCATTTGGAATAACCTTATTTCTAATATTTTTTCTGTTTGAATAAAACCTGATATTAGTGCTACCACATTTACTTTTTTATTTTTTTCTAATACAAATAATTTGCCAAAAATTGCTCCTGGTTTGCATAAACCAAGGATCATGGTTCGCATAAACCAGCCCTGTCCCGTACAAACACATAATTTTTTTAAGATTTTTCATACATACACGAATATTTCAAAAGCAAGTTTCTGCTTTTAATAAGTTTTATCAAACAGTAATAATGCACCAGATATTCTGTTGGTTAACATTTTGGTGTGCCTTTAATTCAAATCGAAAACTGTAAAAATTCGTACAATTTGTTCCGTACAAACCATGGAATGCTCCTTCATTTGATACCAATATTGCTCAGAAATATTCCGTGGTTAACCAATACCCGGATTCTAGAAATTTCCATCTCTAAATGAGATCGCCATCCCCTTTCGTTTGATACCCATATTGTAAGGTAATATTAAGGTTTTTGGGCAATCGCATTTTGACCGATAACTCAGTTATCGATAAATTTATCGAAATATATCGAAGTTGAAATGAAACCTGGGGCCATCCCCTTTCGTTTGATACCCATATTGTAGGGTAATATTAAGGTTTTTGGGCAATCGCATTTTGACCGATAACTCAGTTATCGATAAATTTATCGAAATATATCGAAGTTCAAATGAAACCTGGGGTCATCCCCTTTCGTTTGATACCCATATTGTAAGGTAATATTAAGGTTTTTGTGCAATCGCATTTTGACCGGTATCCGGGTATATGTATACACATTTTCATAGTTGTTTATTGAGAAAATAACTGCGACTAAAAACTACAAGTTGCGCGCCGTCGCATTTGCTGCCACAGTTACAAGCTGTTTGTTGGCAAACGACTATCTCATTTTCTAGTCAAGTTGTTTACTTTTGCTAGTAGTAGTCTAGTCAAGTTGCCAAAAAAAAAAACGACTAGCAACCGAATGAGCTAGTTGTTATTTCTGCTAAACGACCATGCGACTAGAATCCTCAACAGCACAAGAACGCCGCTTTCAGACATTTATTAACACGACTTGAACGAACCCCGTTAGAAAAAGAAGCTTACAACAAGGAACTGAGCACAATATACACAATCGCAGAGAACAACGGATATCAAAAAAGTTTAGTGAAGAAAATACAAAAAAACATAAATTCTAGAAAGTCAGAAACCAAAGAAAAAGAAGAGAAGAAATGGGCAGTCCTATCATATACCGGAGCAACATCTTACAAGTTGGCTAAAGTTTTCCAAAAATATAACATTAATGCAGCATTTAAAACGAGGAACAATATGGGAAAACTTCTACGAAACAACATTAATAAGGAAGACCTCTTTGACAAACAAGGCGTATACAAATTGACTTGCGAATGCCAAAACAGTTATATAGGACAAACAGGACGCCAAATCAAGACGAGATATCGAGAACACATAAGGGATTACAATAAGAAAATAAGAAAATCATCAACGACAGTGGAATCAAATTTCGCCAACCACATGGCAGAAAACAAGTGTACACCCATGAAAATAGGAAAAACAGCTAAAATTCTCCACATACAGCATAAAGGAAGACGACTTAACATATTAGAAAATATGGAGATATACAAACAAAAAACATTCGTAGGTAAAATAATAAATGAACAAATAAACACCGCATCGGATACATTATTTGAACCGCTTAAGCTAATATACCCGAAAGAGGACAAAAGACCTAAAACCGACATAAACAAAACAACACACAAACGGACAATAACGGACTTTTACCTACTTGGTTAATGAGGGTACAATAATGAAAATATGACAAAAAAATAGATTTGCATACCTAAACACACAACACAGACTCACACACGGCACCCGAACGCACGAATGCACGAATGCACGAACACATCACATGAACACGAAGTACCTGAACAAAACGACGGAAGTTAGTTACTATAAATGCTATCGAACTTACAGAAAATAACTCAGAACGAAAGAAGACACTGAAGATGGCGCATATTAGCCGAAACCGGTTTGTCTCCAAACCAAACTTGACAAGGGATGACGGAAAATCGTTCCACAATACGAGCTAGTTGTTATTTCTGTTAAACGACTATGCGACTAGACTGAGCTAGTCGCAGCACAGTCAGCAGTTCAAACCCTGGTTAATATGTATGTAAGTACATACATATGTGTGCATGTATAAGAATTGCAGAAATATGCAAAGCCGACGGCAAATGAACTGGTGCCTCTTTGACACATTTTCGCTAGTTCTGAACCAGAAATTCTGTTCTCTAGTTAGGTACTTATTAACTTCCTGCAGAGTATGTAAAAAAATTCAGACACATGCCTTTATAATTAAATACCTATATTAATATGTATGTACATAAATATGTAAGTACCGAATCTAACATCAAATTATATTTTAATACATATATTATGTAGGTATGTATTAACTAAATAATTCAAAATAAAATTCCTGTCCATACCAGCTAAGTTACAAAATTGGTTATTTTAAATACAGTCATACTACGAATACAAATTTTCTTCCATTTGCACACATGCGTATGCGCACGAACCTACATGCATACTACATATCTACATATGCAAACATATTTTTCAGCAACACTTTTCTTTATCCCTCTGTTTTTAACTGTTATCAAAGGACGGAAAAAAATAAAAGTCTCATTGAAACCGTCACTTGCTGAGGGATATTTTTGAGTGTTGAAAAATAACTCTTAAATGGCAACAGAAAAAATATCGTTGATAGAGGTTGCCCACGGAGAGAAACACTTTGAGTGAAAGAGTTTTCTGTTTCAGTCAGTGGGAAACACTTTGCGCTCACTATTTTTGTGTTTCCGTCAGACTGAAATGGAATGAAAATAAGTGTTAACTGTTAAAGTTGGTCTCTGGTAAAAAGCAATCGCACACTTGGCGCCTTCGCTATGTCGCCGTGACGTGTACTTGGTACAATGCTACATATACATACATATGTATATATATTTCTGTGGCAATTTGCAATAATCGCTTATGTCGAAAAATATGATTTCGAGATAAATTGATTTTTATATTCGAAGGCGTTTCTTAACAAATCATAAAAGTCGATTAAACACTATGGACGCAAAATCAGTGAGCCATCCACAATGTTACAATCAAATTTTGTAAATCAAGCAAAATGTCATGGAGAAATTTCATTAAGTATATACATCTGCTTTAGCTGTTATAGCAAGTCTATAAGTTAAGCCTAAATGTGTTTATTTATATCTTAATTGAGGAGAATAATCTTGTATATATATGTAACTCAAAATCTTCCTAAGTCGACTTAAGCTGTTATTGCTTGTGGCCACAGATTTATTTCGATCGCGACTATTGCTTGCTTGTTTTTACCTCGATATCTTTGTATGAGATATCTCGTTTGTACATTTGTACTAAAGAGCTGCGCAAGACATCTCGATATCGAACATGCTGTGTTGCACTCGCTGTAGCACATGTATGGTTTTCGAAGTGTTCGATCAGTGAAGTACTTCAGTGGCGTGAAATTTTGCTTCAGCACCGAGAATGAAGCATTTCTATCTCAATGCTGCCCGTTCATGTTCGATGTTGTTAGCACAAATGTTCGGATACCAGAAGAAGTTCTCGGATACTTAAGCAAGTTTCCGAAAATTTATTGATGTGCAGGCAGAACATGCTTTGTAAATGTAAAAATTTCATACGCATGCAGATGGTGATATTTTGGCTACATTAACATTCATTGAATATGTTTTTAGGTAGGTTTTTTTGATTTATTGACAAAATTAAATTGTAGTGAGATATGCATAGATATACCCTGCAGCAAAAGTCCAAACTAGTCAGCCAACCTACCAGTTAACTGACTGGATAAATTATGGGAGTTGCCCAACTAGTTTCTTAGGGGACAAATTGAGATTAGTTATGAAACAAGAAGTTTTGCCAAAAAAAGGGGTTTAAATTAAAAACGAATGTATCCGGGTTTTCTGGAGGTTGCAATGATCATGTATGCAGTAAAAGTAAAGCAGCTCCTTTATTGTTGTTGTAGTATTAGAACCCTGCGTAGTAGGCCCCTTGTAGATTTAGTTGGTTGCAAATTGTTAGATCAGGTGAATGCCACAAATATAACATAGTTTGAGATGTTAATATAGCCCTGTATATTAGATACTACTTCAAAAAAGTACATCATATGTTTGTATAAAATCAGGAAATCATCAATATAAATGTCAAGCTTAGAATGGTCATCGTGTTACTTATTCACAACCGTAAGAATTCACTGCATTATAGAAAATCAAACACTCTTTACACAATTTTTATGCGATTTTGAAGTTGTGTCACATTTTATTTATTGTTTGCTTCACTGCATTTATAAATGGCTTATGGCGACCGCCTTGTCTGCCACCATATACCTACATACGTATAAAATTGAAATTTATTCACGTTCTGCGGTAGATGATATTATAAAATGCTTGCCATTCCGTTTAATTCCAGTGGGGTTTCCATTCCATCTAAACAAAAGGAATTAAAAAACTGAAGAAACAATTTTTATGTAAATACCTACCTACGACACTGTTCAAATGCATTCCACCTGACAAATATGCACACAAAAGAAGGCTACTGATGTTGAGTGATACAATTAATCTGAAATTAATTGGAAATACTTAAATTTAGACGATAAATAATTTACATTATTAATATTTATAGCTATTCCACAAAATAAATGTACTTACGAAATTTCTAAACACTTTGGTGAATTGTAAACAAGCCAGATCTAGGAATGGCAAATATAACCCTAGCCAGATCTAGGAAGGTAGGCGCAGCGGCGAATTCAAAAACATTTTTTTTATATTTACAAAGGTAGAGTGTAAAGCCGTCATACAATTTATGGTACTACACCGTCGTACGATAAATCGCATGCTTCGCCACCCACGTTCCAACTTCAACCAACGATTTATTGTCAAACATGATTTTTACCGACACTTTGTAGAGTAAACAACAGGCCAATACATACGGATTATGCTGGCTCTATATGTAATAATTGAAAAAAATGCTAATTTTTGTATTATAAAAACATATAAGTTAAAAGTTTAAATTTTTCGCACTGAATATTGCACATTTTGACAATATTTTTGTAGAAATTTATTAAATTTTCTTATCTTATCTTATTTTTAACGCGATGCTTTCACTTCAGCGAGAAAAAATAACAAAGTTTGTCAAACATATTCACTAATTTATATCAGACGCTCCTAAAAATATGCAATATCTGATAAAATGTCTGACATACAAAATTGACTGCTAATGCTGCCATCATTTTGACATTACGCTCTACCAATTACAATAACCAAATATATGGGAAATTTCTGAATTCACCGCTGCGCCTACCTTCTTGGATCTGCCCTGCAATCCGATACAATTTTTTACGAATGGACAAGTTGTCAGATTTTCCGATCAAAATCGAAGCTATCGATAAGTAACCATAATAGGCAAAATAAACTGGCTCCTTAAAAGGTGAAAGTGGAAACGTTAAATTTTTGGTACCAAAGAAGCTTGAAATTGTAAATATTTGTGTAGTATGGCATACATAAACAATATGTTGCCTGCTGTAATAGCACCAATAAGTATGTATAGTATGTGATCGATAAATGTAACTCACTATAAAAAATTATCGATAAACAGCTGTTGTGGATCTAAGAAATTTTCCATCTTCAATATAAATATATATATTTACTTTTTCGTAGTGCGCAATTGGTATATTTAAAAGAAAAAAATAATGCCGAAAGAAATAAAGCGCTTAAAGTTAGCTGATGTACAAAATACATCAACACCTTGTAAGTTACAAAATATATCATACATATGTAAATATGTGTAAAATTTAGCAATCAATTAATTTTTTCTTCCTAGATAAGCAACCAGATGGAAATTGCACAGGCTGCAGGGCCTTGGAGGCGAAAATGGAAAATGTTCAGAAAACTGTAGAAAACTTGAAGGAAAACATAATAAGTAAGATTTTCTTTATGATATTTAAAGAGGGGAAATTTTCCAATAATGCCGCACGCCCCAATCTGTAAAATTTAGGCGCCGGACGTACCTCGTTTTTGAGGAATTTATGGTTAAAGTTTAGCTCTCCATATAAATTCGATAGATAAAGAAAAAACACAGTGCTTTTGCGCAAAACACTTTTCTGCGTAGGCGGCCATCGGCCGCGCTTATAAAAAATAATCCTGGGCTACGCCATCCGGCCGGACGTGTGCCCTTTTGAGGGCGTGCGGCATTATTGGAAAGGCGACCCTTTAAATTTTAACTTTGATTTTCCTGTTTTAATAATATTTTATTTTCTTCAGCTCTTATTACCACACAAAACAAATCTGTTATGAATGCTCTTGCGGACAAGAAGGTAGTGTTGGGTAAATTGGTTCGTCAAGAAGCAACGGCTTGCTCTGTTAAATCTAGTTTTCCTCTGAAAAGTTTAGAGGATTTATCTAGAATTGAAGAGAAAAATCGTAATATGTTTGTAAGTAAATACCTATGTATTTGTATTTTGTTCCTGTAATTTAAAAGTGATTCGTAATTCTACATCTCTACATTACTTTCGCAGATTTCTACCATGAGGAGTCTGCTTCAGTTTTCTGTTGGCAAAAACCTTCAAAAGATTATAAGCGCTGATATTATAATGGAATATAACATAGAGTGGACTCATGGCAAAAAAAGTTTAAAGGCACACACAAATTTTTATTCGGCTGTTTTTAGGTGACGATTTTTGAAATAGGGTTCCCTTTTAAAGAGCGTACTTTAATCGGTTCTAGTACTTCATTTAAATGTCATATTCTAATAACTAAATAAATGTATTAGAAACTTTATTTTGCAATTTTTATTTTCATTAGAGTAGCATGTAAAACTAGTCAGTCAACTGGTATAGTTCTGTTATCTACACTGACTAGTCAGCAAATTGGTATGATGCTGGTGTGTATAGTGACTAGTCAGTCAAGTGGTATGATGATGGTGTGGATACTGACTATTCAGTCAAGTGGTATGACTCTGGTGTGGATACTGACAATTGCCATTTCCTAGGTCATCACCGTGTTAAAAATACCAGTTGCTAATATGGAAAAAAGATAGATGGCTGACTAGTTGAGCTGTATGGCCAACTAGTTGTCAATTAGTTTACAACTAGTTGATTTCGCTGCAGGGTACATATGTATGTAGGTATGTATGTATGTATAAATACATATGTATGTATATGTACATTTGTATGTACGTATGTAGTTACATATCATTATGGTTTTGTATGATTGTGTATAGCTGATACACATATGTAAATATGTATATATGAACATACCCAGTTGGAATCTTATGCATACAACATAAATTTTGGAAGCATGAATTGGAGCTGTGTATGCATGCCAGTATAAATGCTCGTCTATTTCCTTTTTACACGTATGGTTTCTCAGAGAGCATGCATACTCTAACCCCTCATATGTATCATATTGTATGCATACTCTTGAAAAAATGCTGAAAGCATGCAGAATCACTCATACAGCATATATCGGATGTATAGATCGTTTATACATACAAAGGTACTAATTCTGCATTAATAGGGTAGTATGAATGTTGCATTAATACAGTTTCAGTAACATTCTCATAGAATTATTAAAATTCCTATTAAAAATAATAATTAATTTCATTTAGCCACAGATATTATAACCATTGCAATTTGATTGAAGGTCATATTATGGTGGGGAGTCACCCTGAAAGATGTTTTGACACGAATAGCCATATTGTTATTCAATGTCTATGAAACTGAAGATTGTATACAGCTCGGAATATAATAAAACTGTTAGATACAATCTACTGAAAATAAATTTGGTGGTTTTGTCCCACTAAACAGAGATAGAACTAACCCTGGATCATCTCGTTATATTTCTTTAACAATGCACGTCCACAATGCGTACGTTTTCTTACCAAAATCGATATGGCCAGCCCGTTAAGTTGCGAAAATATGCAAAGGAGGATATCAAAGGGACGGTACAAACTGCTAACGCTAGAGGTTTTGCAAAAGATTAATCGGGTAAATCTCTACGTATAAGCAGAAAGTGGTGATGACGATGATGATCGTTGAAATTTTTTCAAATAAATATTTTTGACAAAATTAAAATTTTCAAGACAAAACGTAAAATAAAAAAAAGGAGCTCTCAGTATATTGAAAGAAAAATATCATAAAGTAGATAAAAAATTTATAATGCATACGCATGCATATCGCATGGATATTTCATGTATATATACAAATTATACACACCCAAAACTCATAAATTATTCATATTTTTCATGCATACAGCATTCATAATTTTATGTGAACAAAATTTATTTATTTTCACAAATCATGCTCTGTACGCACTTTTCCATGCACACAGCATGCATGATTCGTGTATCAATACATCTGATTTCAACTGGGTACTTACATACATATGTATGTATGTATGGACATACCAGGTATAAATGTAATTTTCGTTTTTTATTATAAGTTTATTAATATTTTGCGTATACATATTTAACGAGTTCATAGAGCAGGTAGTATTTAAATTTTTTCTTGTACTCAGACTAGGTAGTAAAAAAAATATAATCATGCAAATATCTAAGAAGGCTTCCAAAATTAAAAAACCTTGAACCTATACTTGGTACAATCCACGGCAAACGTTAAGCTGTGTAGACGTATAATAATTTGCTCTGTGCCATGGTGCTTTAAAAAATTATATTAAAAATATTTCTTGCGTTGTTTATCAAAATAAAGTGCTTAAATAGTGTGCTAAAATTAACTTAAATAATTTAACTGTCGCAATATAATAGCTTTGTTCGCGTACTTTCTCCAACAGCATTTACTCAGCAGCATCCAACAGCCAGGTTTTGGAGAAAAATGTCACCTATCCTCTCACAAGAGAAAAATATCGTAAGAGGTAAACGAACACAAAATTTGCAGAGTTCAACAGCTTTGGCAAACAGCTGATTTTTATTTACATTCACAAGCCCCAAATTCAAAGGATAAAAAGGATTAAAATTAAAATGATAATAAAATTGGTGGAAATTATTGCTGTTAATTATGTATATATGTACATATAACATAAAAATAATAAAATAAAACATAGTTTTTTTCTTATTTAATTTCTTTTGATTCGTTTTGGGTTTCGTTTTGGTCAGTCTTTTGTCACTTCGCGATAACCTCCTCAATCTAAAAATCGTTCGCATAGGCTCGCACAAAGTTGAAGTTCGGAAATGCATCCGGAACTCTCTTTTACAATAAATCGGCACTGTTTGTTCTATATAAATGCTAATGGAGTTACAATTCTGCCTGAAAACAGTGGAGATATATGCACATATGTATGTATGTATCTGCAATACAATTAACTTCATGTTGTTGTTGTTGTAGCCACCAAGACACTCCCCGAAGGTTTTGGGGAGTGTAGGGGATGTGACAGTCCTTTGCCGGATAAATCCGGTACGCTCGGGTACTAGTCCCTTCTGACACTAGCCCGACTGTCGTGCGAACGATTTTTCCTGGCCATAATCAACCTTCTAGGCCGGTGGATTTTAGTCGCGTCTTACGACAGGCATTCCTTACAACGGGTATATTCTAGACCCCCTAACCCGCTGGGGTTCGCTGTTATTATCTCATAAATAGGATTTCATTGTAATAATTATCACACTAACAATTGCTTTTCTTTGTACCCATGTCCATACTGTTTTCCACCGCAGTATGTCTTCGCGTCTGCTGCCCCGCAGAAGAGATTTAAATTTAATGCATCCGGCCCTGGCCATGCTTTAAAAAAATAACCCTCTATGGACCGATCCACAGTACTTTTGAGTAGAACAAACTTTTGCGTTGGCGGCATTTGGCCGCGCTTTAAAAAAAATAGCCCCAGCCAGCAAAATTTCCTTTCTCGAATTATATCTGCGGAGCGATCGGGAGTGTTATAATTAGTAAAATTAACATCCATAGAAGATTTCCCGAAAGTTCCAGTCGTTTGAAAATAAATACGGCGGGCGCATTATACTGAAGCCGACCCACTGCAGAACTACTCTCGGAGGGTGTGCCACCCACTGCCTAGAGTGGCTGCTATTTTTAAAATCCGGATAATTGGGTTTTAGTTAGAATTTGTTGTCTATCCAGGCTCAGTGAAACTTTCAGGAAATATTCTGTAGATGATAATTCATCTTATCTTAAGACTTTCAACTATTATTAAATTATAATATTAAAGTTCTCCAGAAATAGAATTCTCCCGGCTGAGGGTTATTTTTGTAAAGCGCGGTTGAAGGCAAAAGGTGTTCTATACAAAACAACTGTGGATTGCTCCATGGATATTAATCCAGAAAGAGAATTCTGCCGGCTGAGGGTAATTTTATTGAAGCACGGCCAAAAGCCGCCAACGCAGAAAGATGTTCTACACATACATACATTAATTTAACAAGGAATGTCTCCTGAACTATAAGCGTCCGGAGGGTAGTACCTTGTTTTTTTGTGATCTGTGAGACCACCCCTACCCTCTGCAAAATTAATTGTTATCGGATCGTGGATCATTATATACAAATTTTCCCTCTATCCAGGTTGGGGATCCAACCCATGACCTCTGGTATGGCAGACTAGCCACTGTCCGCCACACCATTCCCCACTGCACCACAGCGGCCCCGTTAATATATATTCCCGCAAAGGAGATTACAATTTACTAAGGTACATAATATACATATAAATACTTCGCAAAAAGTATGTAACTTATTTTGCATATTTAATTTATCCATATTTGTTGCCAATTTAGTGTATTTTTCCAATTTTATAATTGATTTGTATATTTTGCAAATCTTGTTACTTGCAAAAATTCAAGTCAGCTGTTGTTTGATCAGCTGTTTTCCTGTTGGAAAATTGCTGTTGGCAAAAATGTGTCCAACAGAATTCAACAGCTTCTCACAAAATGAAATGTCAGTTTTCTCTCTCAGTTGGTTCTCTTCTGTTGGAGATTTGGCGTAAAAAAACGGCGACAAAGTGTTTGTTTTTAAAAGTTTTCGAAAAACATCAAAAAATATCCGTAAACGAACAAAACTAAAATTTGCAGAGTTCAACAGCTTTGGCAAACAGCTGATTTTTATTTAAATTCACAAGCCCCAAATTCAAAGGATAAAAAGGATTAAAATTAAAATGATAATAAAATTGGTGGAAATTATTGCTGTTAATTATGTATATATGTACATATAACATAAAAATAATAAAATAAAACATGGTTTTTTTTTATTTAATTTCTTTTGATTCGTTTTGGGTTTCGTTTTGGTCAGTCTTTTGTCACCTCGCGATAACTTCCTCAATCTAAAAATTGTTCGCATAGGCTCGCAAAAAGGTTTTTTGAAGTTCGTAAATGCATCCGGAACTCTCTTTTACAATAAATCGGCACTGTTTGTTCTATATAAATGCTAATGGAGTTACAATTCTGCCTGAAAACAGTGGAGATATATGCACATATGTATGTATCTGCAATACAATTAACTTCATGTTGTTGTTGCTGTAGCCACCAAGGCACTCCCCGAAGGTTTTGGGGAGTGTAGGGGATGTGACAGTCCTTTGCCGGATAAATCCGGTACGCTCGGGTACTAGTCCCTTCTGACACTAGCCCGACTGTCGTGCGAACGATTTTTTCTGGCCATAATCAACCTTCTAGGCCGGTGGATTTTAGTCGCGTCTTACGACAGGCATTCCTTACAACGGGTATATTCTAAACCCCCTAATCCGCTGGGGTTCGCTGTTACTATCTAATAAATAGGATTTCATTGTAATAATTATCACACTAACAATTGCTTTTCTTTGTACCCATGTCCATACTGTTTTCCGTCGCAGTATGTCTTCGCGTCTGCTGCCCCGCAGAAGAGATTTCAATTTAATGCACCCGGCCCTGGCCGTGCTTTAAAAAAATAACCCTCTATGGACCGATCCACAGTACTTTTGAGTAGAACAAACTTTTGCGTTGGCGGCATTTGGCCGCGCTTTAAAAAAAATAGCCCCAGCCAGCAAAATTTCCTTTCTCGAATTATATCTGCGGAGCGATCGGGAGTGTTATAATTAGTAAAATTAACATCCATAGAAGATTTCCCGAAAGTTCCAGTCGTTTGAAAATAAATACGGCGGGCGCATTATACTGAAGCCGACCCACTGCAGAACTACTCTCGGAGGGTGTGCCACCCACTGCCTAGAGTGGCTGCTATTTTTAAAATCCGGATAATTGGGTTTTAGTTAGAATTTGTTGTCTATCCAGGCTCAGTGAAACTTTCAGGAAATATTCTGTAGATGATAATTCATCTTATCTTAAGACTTTCAACTATTATTAAATTATAATATTAAAGTTCTCCAGAAATATAATTCTCCCGGCTGAGGGTTATTTTTGTAAAGCGCGGTTGAAGGCAAAAGGTGTTCTATACAAAACAACTGTGGATTGCTCCATGGATATTAATCCAGAAAGAGAATTCTGCCGGCTGAGGGTAATTTTATTGAAGCACGGCCAAAAGCCGCCAACGCAGAAAGATGTTCTACACATACATACATTAATTTAACAAGGAATGTCTCCTGAACTATAAGCCTCCGGAGGGTAGTACCTTGTTTTTTTGTGATCTGTGAGACCACCCCTACCCTCTGCAAAATTAATTGTTATCGGATCGTGGATCATTATATACAAATTTTCCCTCTATCCAGGTTGGGGATCCAACCCATGACCTCTGGTATGGCAGACTAGCCACTGTCCGCCACACCATTCCCCACTGCACCACAGCGGCCCCGTTAATATATATTCCCGCAAAGGAGATTACAATTTACTAAGGTACATAATATACATATAAATACTTCGCAAAAAGTATGTAACTTATTTTGCATATTTAATTTATCCATATTTGTTGCCAATTTAGTGTATTTTTCCAATTTTATAATTGATTTGTATATTTTGCAAATCTTGTTACTTGCAAAAATTCAAGTCAGCTGTTGTTTGATCAGCTGTTTTCCTGTTGGAGAGATTTCAATTTAATGCACCCGGCCCTGGCCATGCTTTAAAAAAATAACCCTCTATGGACCGATCCACAGTACTTTTGAGTAGAACAAACTTTTGCGTTGGCGGCATTTGGCCGCGCTTTAAAAAAAATAGCCCCAGCTAGCAAAATTTCCTTTCTCGAATTATATCTGCGGAGCGATCGGGAGTGTTATAATTAGTAAAATTAACATCCATAGAAGATTTCCCGAAAGTTCCAATGGTTTGAAAATAAATACGGCGGGCGCATTATACTGAAGCCGAGCCACTGCAGAACTACTCTCGGAGGGTGTGCCACCCACTGCCTAGAGTAAATGCTATTTTTAAAATCCGGATAATTGGGTTTTAGTTAGAATTTGTTGTCTATCCAGGCTCAGTGAAACTTTCAGGAAATATTCTGTAGATGATAATTCATCTTATCTTAACACTTTCAACTATTATTAAATTATAATATTAAAGTTCTCCAGAAATAGAATTCTCCCGGCTGAGGGTTATTTTTGTAAAGCGCGGCTGAAGGCAAAAGGTGTTCCATACAAAACAACTGTGGATTGCTCCATGGATATTAATCCAGAAAGAGCATTCTGCCGGCTGAGGGTAATTTTATAGAAGCGCGGCCAAAAGCCGCCAACGCAGAAAGATGTTCTACACATACATACATTAATTTAACAAGGAATGTCTCCTGAACTA
Organism: Urophora cardui; assembly: GCA_960531455.1. Taxonomy (NCBI): domain Eukaryota; kingdom Metazoa; phylum Arthropoda; class Insecta; order Diptera; family Tephritidae; genus Urophora; species Urophora cardui. The sequence continues at coordinate 19,072,135 of OY482675.1, read as the reverse complement.
TAAGCGTCCGGAGGGTAGTACTTTGTTTCTTGTGATCTGTGAGACCACTCCTACTGTTGGGCCAAAGTACTTACAGGCGCCCTTACTTACATACACCCGTTGATCCGCCCCTGTACAAACATCGTTAAATCCGCTCCTGTACTTATCCCGTAAGCGCTCAGGGAGCCGCTAGTTGTTTGCCCTTGAACTTAAATTCCTATAAGTGCATACATATATACATACATACATAATTATGTATTGCTTTACCTATTATTTGTTTCTACCGTTGTTCGCAACTTATGTAGTAAATGTTAATATTGGAAATATGCAGTTTAAATTTGGAGCATACATATGTACATATGCATGTATATAAATCCCCATGTATAACTTTGTATAATTCAAGAAGATTTGAGAAATAAATTGCAGTTGTCGTGTTACTTGAATTCGAATAAGACATCACCGCATTTTTTCAGTTTTTGCCATCGAACAAACAAAATAGTTTGATCGTACATTTTGGCGCCCAACGTGGGGCACAGCGAAATTATCTAATAATTTAGTGTCTCGCGATTTTTGGCAATTTCTGATTAAATAAGTTTTTTAATTGTTCGCACAATCGCACCGTGCTGCATCCCTATCAAATATCGCATGTCTTAAGTTGTTTTAACGTGGCTAAAATCATTTTCGCTAATCTTTTCGCTATTTCGATTTTCGCATCAGTCACTAAAAAGCCTAGTGCTCAACATGACATTGGAGGAATCAAAACAGCAGCGTTTGGTAACGCGCAAAAATATGTCGCGTATAAAAACAATTGTAGAAGCCAGCGCTAACAAAACTGGCAAAATACTTTCGCCTATTGAACTAAAGTGTCGACTTGGGATCTTAGAATCCTATTTTAAGCAAGCATTGGGATATCAGACGCAAATTGAGAAACTCGATCCTGAGGACAATGGTCGTGGGGATTTGGAAGATCTCTACGTCACTATTCAATCAGCAATACAAATTCAACTAGGCGAAGACCTAAATAATTCGTTCCGTGAAGCCGCTGCACCAGTACATTTTGCGCGTTCAAAGTTACCAGCTCTTAAATTACCCGTCTTCTCCGGAAAATACTCAGAGTATAAGAACTTTATATCATCATTCATGAGCCTCATCGACAAGGAAACTTCATTTAACAATGTAGAAAAATTCAACCATCTCCTCAACTGTTTGCAAGGGCAGGCTTTAGAGACTGTGAAGGCGTTCCAAGTCTGCGCCGAGAATTACCCTAAGGCTCTGGAGAGATTAAAGGCTCGCTACGACAATAGCACAATGATCTTCATGGAAACTATTAAGGAATTATTTGAACTCCCGTCGGCTTCAAAGCAGAATCCCTCACAATTACGCAGCTTAATTGACAACGTGTCCGCACTATATGGTTCACTATTGTCAATCGGCTCTGACAAAAATATTTCGCATCTATTATTAATTCACATTGTGATGAATAAAGTCGATGAAGCAACCCAAACTAAATGGAAGGAGTCCTTAGACTTCAAATCGTTGCCAACTTGGGAAGAGTGCGCAAAGGTGCTTGAGCGACGTTGTCAATTTTTGGAATCGTCATCTGGGCCACTTTCGTTTGCAGACTCGGCAAAGACAGGTAACGAACCAAAAAACAAGAACAAGTCGCCGCGAAAGGGTTACTCATTTTCGTGCTCAAAACGCTCTTGCATAGTATGTTCTAGTTCAGAGCATGTTATCGCCGGTTGCCCAAGTTTCAAGCAGATGGATGTAGCAGATCGCTTTAAGGAGGTAAAACGTCTAGGGTTGTGTCTTAACTGCCTGTCACAGAAGCACCAACTATCGCATTGTTCATCAGCGTTTAAGTGCAGGCATTGTGCACGTTCACACCACAGCCTGCTACATCGCGCCACCTCTGCAAATACTGCACAATCAGAAACGGCTTCAACATCCTTGACCACGCAGCCAACAAAGCCAGTAAGTACAGCAGCCGCACACACACATCGTGATAAATCGCAAAATGATCAAGTCATTCTGGCAACTGCTGTCGTCCTCATACGAGATAAGTCTGGTTGTTATCAGTTGGGTAGAGCGCTACTCGACTCATGTTCACAAGTGAATTTTATCACAGAAGAATTTTCACAGAAATTACGGCTTCCCAGAGACAGACATCACATAGAGATCCAGAGCATCGGAAATTCGGTGACAAATATAAAACATAAAACGTCAACCACTGTCAAATCGAGAGTATCGGGCTATGAAATACCTCTCTCATTCTACGTGACATCGCACATTGCTTACCAGCCGGAAACTGAAATTGATGTAACTTCTTGGAATGTCCCTTCCAACATTCAGCTCGCAGATGAGGACTTCTACAAGTCAACAAAGGTAGATCTACTAATTGGTACAGAAATCTTTTTCGATATATTATCTGTCGGTCAGATAAAGTTGGCATCTGATTTGCCATCGCTACAGAAGACATTATTAGGGTGGGTCGTCTCTGGACGGTACAAAAAACCATCAATAACTTCGCCACCAATATGCATGCTTTCGGTTGAAGAATCGGTGGATGAAAACTTAAAACGACTTTGGAGACTCGACGAATCATCACCGGCTGATTTGTTGACGAAGGAGCAAAAGGACTGTGTGCTGCAATATACACAAACTGTATACAGGAATAATGAAGGTCGTATTGTAGTCCAGTTGCCATTCAAGGACAGCCATAACAACCTTGGTCAGTCATATACAACAGCAATGCGAAGATTTATTGCTCAAGAGCGCAGATTATCCCATTCTCCTGGTCTGCAACAACAATACATCGCATTTATGGAAGAGTATAGGAATCTTGGGCATATGAGTGCAGTCGAAAGGGTGAACTTCAACGCTCCACACTATTACGTACCTCATCATTACGTCTTGAAACCAACTAGCACCACAACGAAGCTACGAGTTGTATTTGACGCTTCGTGTAAAACTACTTCGCAAAGGTCATTAAATGACATACTAGCCGTCGGGCCTACGCTGCAACCCGAACTATACATATTGCTTTTACGTTTTCGATTTTTTCGCTACGCACTCACAGCTGATATAGTGAAGATGTACCGGCAAATCCTGGTGGATGTGGATGATCGGAAGTTTCAGTACATCTTGTGGAGAACTACGCCAGGCGACGAAATTCAAACTTATCAGCTGAACACCGTAACGTATGGGACGGCATCTGCTCCTTACCTTGCTGTGCAAAGTCTTAACTACATTGCTGAAACATACGAAGCCAGCTATCCTGTTGGTGCCAATACAATCAAAACATCATTCTATGTGGACGATCTACTTTGTGGTGCCGATACTCTGGCCGAGCTATCTCAAATCAAATACGAAGTCAAAGAGGTGCTGAAAAGTGGTTGTTTCGCATTGGCTAAGTGGCATTCAAATCATCATACTTTTCGAGAGGATGACACCATGACAGATCTAAATCTGGACGAGGATTTAACAACCAGCACATTAGGTATTAAATGGGATCAGCTTCACGATGTTTTTTTGTTCTCTTTTCAGCCTAAAAAACCTGTAACTGGGCATACAACTAAAAGGTCAATCTTATCCATTGCGTCAGCGCTGTTCGATCCGTTGGGACTTATCGCCCCTGTTGTCATTACTGCCAAAATCATCTTACAAGAGCTGTGGCTGTTGAAGATCAATTGGGACGAGTCTGTGCCGCAGCACCTTCAGATGGCCTGGAAACGCTTTATTGAAGATCTCAATAATCTGAACACACTCGCCGTTCCGAGATACTGTGGCTCACACAATCACCATTCTATGCAAATCCACGGATTTTGTGACTCGTCTATGCGGGCATACGGCTGCTGTATTTACGTTCGTTGCGAAACGACAGAAGGCAAACCCACGGTCACGCTACTTACAGCAAAATCGCGAGTAGCACCAATAAAAAGGCAGTCCCTACCTAAGTTGGAGCTATGTGGTGCGCTACTTCTGGCAAGGTTATACGCGAAAATCAAGGCGTTATTCATGGCTGATACCCCAGTGTTTCTGTGGTGTGACTCACAGATTGTGCTTCATTGGTTGGCAATGCATTCAGGTACCCTTTCAGCGTTCGTGGGCAATCGGGTATCAGAGATTCAAGATCTCACAACCGGAGCATGCTGGCGGTACGTACCAACAAAGAGCAATCCAGCTGACATCGTGTCACGAGGATGCCCTGTATTAGAAATTAAGGATTCGGATTGGTTGTCAGGTCCATCATTCTTATTGCATGCAGCAGATCATTGGCCAACAAATGAAGGTGGCATAGTTGACATGGAAGAAGTTACTCGAGAAAAGCGTAAGTCCACATTCAAGATAACTTCTAACGAAAACTATATTTTGAAGACGCTTGAGAGGTACAGCTCATATACGCAGTGCCTACGCGTCATTGCCTGGATGTTTCGCTTCCATCAATTCACTACAAAGTCATTTACCGACAACTTCAAAAAAGGAATTCTGTCGCCACAAAACTTACAGCATGCATTGTGGTGTATTGTCTGGAATATACAGCAACAGCATTTCGCTGAGGAAATTCACATGATTAAACAAGGCAAAGTAGTATCTGGAGCGCTTAAATTTCTCAACCCGTTTATACAAATTCACGGAGGATTTAATTTACTAAAAGTAGGTGGACGCTTGGAATTAGCCGACTTGGCAGAAACGCATAAACATCCCATTATCCTTCCGAGCAAATCTCATTTTACAGAGTTATATATCCGACATTTGCATATTGTACACTACCACGCAGGTTCTAAGGCACTTGTGGCATTATTACGTCTTCAATTCTGGGTGATAAATGCAAGAGACATGGCGCGTCGCATTGTGAGATCTTGCGTGCATTGCGTGAGATATAGACCAAAGTTACTTCAACAAACAATGGGGAATCTTCCCGTAGAACGGCTCACGCCATCAAGGCCATTTGCACGTTGTGGTATAGACTTTTGCGGGCCATTCGACACATATTTGCGTATCAGAGGAAGGACGCCATACAAGACTTATGTGGCAATATTTGTATGCTTTTCGACAAAGGCAGTCCATATTGAAGTAGTATCCGACCTATCCACAGATGCGTTCCTGGCCGCGCTCAAGCGTATGATCGGTAGGAGAGGACTACCAACAGACATATATTGCGACAACGCGACAAATTTTGTCGGCGCTAACAGAAAACTTCAAGATTTGAAGGCGTTTCTATTCGAAAAAACGAACCAAGATTCAATAATAAATTTCTGCACTAACCAATTTATAAATTTTAATTTCATTCCACCTAGAGCTCCACACTTTGGAGGCCTATGGGAGGCCGCTGTGAAGTCAGCAAAGGGGCACTTGAACCGCAGCATGACAAATAGTCGTCTTACTTTCGAGGAATTAAATACGTTGATGATAAGCATAGAGGCGATATTAAACTCAAGGCCAATATCACCTTTATCAGCAGATCCTAGTGACTATGAGGCGCTAACTCCTGGCCATTTTTTAATTGGTAGCTCGCTATTGGCAATTCCAGAACGTGAGGAAAACTGCAACATGGATCATACTACCAAATGGGCTCGAGTGTCTTCTATAAAGCAATTATTCTGGCGAAGGTGGTCACGTGACTATATCAACAGTCTACAAGTACGAACTAAATGGACGATAGGTCACCCTAATGTGGCTGAAGGGATCATGGTAATTATTCACGAGGATAACGCACCTCCACAGCGTTGGCCTTTGGGGCGTGTTATCAAGGTCATTCCTGGCTGTGATGGTCGTATAAGAGTCGTTGATGTTAAAACGACAAAGGGAACATTTCGTCGACCAATACACAAATTGGCAGTACTTCCTGCTTGAAATACATTTCAAGGGGCCGGGATGTTGGGCCAAAGTACTTACAGGCGCCCTTACTTACATACACCCGTTGATCCGCCCCTGTACAAACATCGTTAAATCCGCTCCTGTACTTATCCCGTAAGCGCTCAGGGAGCCGCTAGTTGTTTGCCCTTGAACTTAAATTCCTATAAGTGCATACATATATACATACATACATAATTATGTATTGCTTTACCTATTATTTGTTTCTACCGTTGTTCGCAACTTATGTAGTAAATGTTAATATTGGAAATATGCAGTTTAAATTTGGAGCATACATATGTACATATGCATGTATATAAATCCCCATGTATAACTTTGTATAATTCAAGAAGATTTGAGAAATAAATTGCAGTTGTCGTGTTACTTGAATTCGAATAAGACATCACCGCATTTTTTCAGTTTTTGCCATCGAACAAACAAAATAGTTTGATCGTACACCTACCCTCTGGAAAATTAATTGTTATCGGATCGTGGATCATTATATACAAATTTTCCCTCTATCCAGGCTGGGGATCCAACCCATGACCTCTGGTATGGCAGACTAGCCACTGTCCGCCACACCACAGTGGCCACAACACTCCCCACTGCACCACAGCGGCCCCGTTAATATATATTCCCGCAAAGGAGATTACAATTTACTAAGGTACATAATATGCATATAAATACTTCGCAAAAAGTATGTAACTTATTTTGCATATTTAATTTATCCATATTTGTTGATTGATTTGTATATTTTGCAAATCTTGTTACTTGCAAAAATTCAAGTCAGCTGTTGTTTGATCAGCTGTTTTCCTGTTGGAAAATTGCTGTTGGCAAAAATTTGTCCAACAGAATTCAACAGCTTCTCACAAAATGAAATGTCAGTTTTCTCTCTCAGTTGGTTCTCTTCTGTTGGAGATTTGGCGTAAAAAAACGGCGACAAAGTGTTTGTTTTTAAAAGTTTTCGAAAAACATCAAAAAATATCCGTAAACGAACAAAACTAATATTATTCGCATTTATTTTATTAACTAAATCAATTGTGTTGCCGAGGCAATTTTGCATAGTGTTGTTGTTGCAGTTGAGTGGCTAATTTTGTCATTTAATTAATTTTGGCGCGCACTCATTTACTTTGCTTGTTTTTATTTACATTTACTTTGCGCATTTCTATTCATCCTCTCATTCTCTTCTTTTTCCTTTTTTGTCACAGCTGTTTGCCGTGTTTATTAAGCGTCTCAAGTGTACCTTAAACTGCTCGCTCCAGTTTCTCTAAAACTGTAAAACTACCTTATTGATATTCAAACTTTTTGCGTTATATTTAACCTTTCACTGCTTATTTAGACACAATCCATACATTCATAGTATTTGCTAATTTTGTTTATATTTTTTTTGTTTTTACTATTGTTTAATTTAATTTTCAACTTTTTATTTTTAATATGTCTTGCATGTATAGTAACTGCTCATTGAAAAGCGACTCCGAACGCTTCGTGACTTGCTGGCTCTGCGATGGGCTTGCTCATATGAAATGTGCCAGTTTGACGGGGAGAGTTCTGGACGCGATCGATGACAAAAAGGGCGTTCGCTGGTCTTGTTCGAAATGCAGATCAACGGAAATTGATCTCTTCAAATTATTTCGTCAAACCAGGAACGGCTTTTCTGAAATTGGTAGAGAGTTGACTGCTCTAACTGAGAAATTTAAGTACTATGAGGGTATGTTTAAATCCTTCAAGTGTTTAGATACTGATAACCAAAATAATCCCCTTTTATCTGTTGCACCAGACAATGAAGTGGCCCGTAAAAATCTTCAGGTCGATCATGTGCAGAATACGGTGGAGCTGATTGACTTGGCTTCACCGAGGCCTGCAGATGATAAACCTAAATCATCAACAAAAGTAACATCCCGAAAAAATCCCAAACTGAATGGTCCTTCTCTCGGATTACAATCCGCAGTGAAGGAACCGGTTGTTGTCCCACCTAAAGAGCTGGTTGTTGTGTCTCCTATAAAATCAATTTTCGTGTCGAGATTCGACATCGATACCACCGAAGAGGACTTGCAATTTTTCATTTCATCTAAAATTAAAACTGATAATATGTTTATTAAAAAATTTAAATTTAATTACAACCGAAATGTTGCCTCGTTTAAAATTGATGTACCTTTAAGTGACTTTGATGCTCTTTTGAGTACGTCTTTTTGGCCGTCCGGAGCTTTTGTCCGTGAATTCGAACACAGACCAAGAATTCGTAATACAAATTTAGCTAAAATTTCTTCCGTTCCAAAAAACTAGTATCTAAATCCGCTTTGAATATTTACTATCAAAATGTGAGAGCTCTGAATACTAAATTAACTAACGTATACTTGAAAACGGTTGAATCTAACTTTCGTATTATTTGTTTTACTGAAACATGGCTCAAACCACATACATTTAATTCCGAAATATTTAGTAGCATGTACCAAGTATACAGGAATGATCGTTTAGACAGAGTCGGCGGGGGTGTATTGCTAGCCGTACATTCTTCAATACCATCTGAAGAAATTGATGTAAACCTCGTTCTACCTTTTGAATTTAAATGCATCCGCATTAAGGTCGGCAAAGGTCACACTTATTTTGCAATATGTTACATTCCTCCCTCGTCTGATCTATCAGTATATTTACAACTTATTTCTTCACTTAAATTTCTTATCTCTAGAATGACACAGTTAGATTCAATAATCGTCTTAGGAGACTTTAATCTTCCCCACATTTCATGGCGCATTGCTGATCATAATACTGTGCCACTTACATCTAATATTAACAATACCACTTTCATTGAAGAAATATCTGACCTCTGTCTACATCAAATCAATACTATTAGAAACGAGTTTGGGAAAATGCTTGACTTAATTTGTGTAGATGATGTATCCAATTATACTGTAAACAGGGCTAATGCCCTGGTATCACCTGTTGATGTTTACCATCCTCCTTTAGAGTTGGTTTACGAAATTATAAATAACGATAACCGTGGTAACGTAAAAGAGTTTAACTCTGAGTCTAGTTTTTGTTACAATTTTTCTAAGGCAAACTATAATAAACTTAATAAAGAACTCTCAAGATTGGTATGGCCAGACTATAATGGAAACGTCGATCTAAATGTTTTGCATTTCAATAACACGATTCTTAACCTTTTTGAGAAATACGTACCGAAACATAAACGCAAATATAATGAACCTTTGTAACTTTGGGCCACTAGAGAGTTAAGAGCTTTAAAAAATAAAAAATCGCGCTTCTTTAAAATATATAAGAAGACTGGTTCTCAAAAGGATTATATGAAATACTCAGTTCTGCGTCATAAGTACTCACTTCTGAACAAAAAGTGCTATAAGTCTTATATATTTAAAATGAAAAAGAACATTTTTTCCAACCCGAAATCGTTTTATGGTTTTGTAAACTCGAAACGTAGAGTAATGGGATTCCCATCATCTATGAGATATCGTGATAGTGATGCCAGTGATAGCCAAGATGTCGCGAACCTTTTTGCCCTCTTCTTTGAATCAAATTATTCCAACACTAATGTTAGCTTTAATGAATACCCGTATCAAGTTTTTCAGAATAACACATTTGAATGCCCTTTTATAGATCCCGAAGAGGTTTTATTTTTGCTTAAAACAATAAAGAAGTCCATAAACTACGGACCAGATATGATTCCTTCAATATTTTTAAACAAATGCGCCGAGTATATTTACCAGCCATTATCCACACTATTTAATCTGTCTTTGAAGTCAGGAATTTTCCCAAAAGCGTGGAAAGAATCTTTTATAATTCCTCTACATAAATCTGGAAGTAGATCTTCCATCGAAAACTATCGCGGTATAGCAAAGCTTTCGGCTATCCCAAAGTTATTTGAGGCTATTGTCATCAATTGTCTAAATCATTCCATTTCCTCATCAATAGTAAGTTCGCAGCATGATTTCTGTAGAGGTAAATCAACTGTTACCAACTTACTAGAATTTACAACTCATGTCTCTAACGGTTTTAGGAATAATGCTAATACCGATGTAATTTATACTGACTTCAGCAAAGCCTTCGACAAGGTCAATCACGCGTTACTTATCCATAAACTTGATCTTCTTGGTTTTCAACCTATTCTGTTAAAATGGATTGCGTCATATGTCACTAATAGAACACAAAGAGTTGTTTTTAAAAATGCTTTTTCCAACATCATTAACGTATCTTCAGGAGTTCCTCAAGGCAGCCATGTTGGTCCGACTCTGTTTTTGCTGTTTATAAACGACATTTCTTATGCTATTTGTAACTCAAAACTTCTGATGTATGCCGATGATGTGAAACTTTTCAAGTCTTACTCTTCTTTGGAGGAAAGATCTGCCCTACAAAATGATTTAAATTGCTTCGCTACGTGGTACAATATTAATCTTATGCCACTCAATCTTAGTAAATGTAAATTTATGAGCTTTTCACGGAAGATCCTTCAACCTGCGTCTTACACAATTAATAACTATAGTTTGGAACAGGTTTACGATTTTGTTGACCTAGGAATAAGATTTGATAGTAAGCTCCACTTTAACCTGCATATTAATGCTACAGTAAACAAAGCTAAAAGTATCCTAGCATTTGTAAAACGTTCGTCTAAGGAATTTAATGACCCTTACGTAACTAAAGCCCTGTTTACAACATTAGTACGACCTATACTAGAATACGCTTCAATAATCTGGAGTCCGCAATATCAAGTTCATTCCGATAGACTGGAATCAATTCAAAAACAGTTCTTACTTTTTGCGTTAAGGAACTTTCATTGGGACCCACGGACAAATCTTCCCTCGTACACTAGTCGCTTGAAACTTATTAATCTTCCAACCTTATCAAGCCGCAGGGAAATGTTAGGTGTAATATTTCTGGTTAAACTACTGAAAGGATCCATAAGCAGTCAATTTCTCCTAGCCGAAATAAACTTAAATGTTCCTATTCGACCATCAAGACATTTTCAACCTATCTTTTTAAAGCAGTGTAGAACTAATTTTGAATTTCACGAACCACTTCGTTGCTTATGTAAATCTTTTAATGATTATTCTACTCATTTCGATATATCAGACTCTATTTATCTGATAAGAAAAATTCTGTTGTGCGCTCTTAACAAGTGACAACAAATCTCTCGCTCTAATTGACTATTCTATTTTTGTCTATTACTTTTATTTGTAGTTTTATATTTTATTCTATGTACATATGTATATCCAGCTGATGGAATTATATTTTCTGTAGCTGAACAGTATAAGTTCTCGACGTTTAATAAACTTCTACCACTCAACACCTTGGCCAAATTTTATTTTAAAATATCCGTACGTCATGCGGATGCGCCCCTCGTGCGGTTGGGTGGGTGGAGGGAAATCGTTGGGTTTATTATTATTATTATTATTATTATTATTATTATTATTATTATTATTATTATTATTATTATTATTATTATTATTATTATTATTATTATTATTATTATTACATAATAGCTTCAAAATTTTATTCCTAGCTATGCTGGATCTATTTTATCCTTTATTTCATTAAGTGGGAGGCGGTACATTCTTAACCTTAAAACTAAACATATGTACATATGTTACTTTTATTAAAGCAGAACGTTTAATTATTATAATTGATTAAAATAAAATAATGTAATGACGTTTGACGTCGTTCTAAGCTTAGCTTTAATGCATACAGATGCATATACATATGTACATACAATACGTATATTTATTTATAAAAAAAATAAATTCGCATGCAGATGATGTATGTAGATATTTTATGTTTTGAATCAATGAATACCTCAAACTATATTTTTATATTTAATTAAATAAAATTTACAGAAAAAATTTGGTTGTTTTCAATAAAATAATAATAACTTTTATACCAAATTTTTCCCTCTCCAAAATTTCTTGTAAGATGTATTTAAGTATTATCTAAAGAATAACATTCAAGTGAAAAAATAGTGTAGATGAATTGATCACGGTGAAAATCACTTTTCCCTTGAGAGTTTTGGGTTTAGGTAGACGAGAACTGTTGATCATAAAACAGGTCAGTGAAATTCTAGGCCAGCAACGCCATTTTTATGAGTTAACGAGCTAACTTCGGCCTTTTTTACGACTTCAGGCTAATATGTTCCTTTCGGGCCTAAAAATAGATGTTCGGTTATTTTCTTATTTTTACTATTTAAGCAATGGATTGTTGGAAACAACAATTACTTATTGTATCAGACAATATTTTTGCGCCAATATCTCTCAAATAATAATAATAACTGAAAAGGGAAGCTTTAACAGATTCACGTTCTTCACAACTTCAGAACATTACAGCCCAACTACAAAATGGATAATATATATTGAAAGAAGTACAAGGGAGAAGCAGGGTGTGGAAAGTGCAAAAATTGTTAAGAGTAATGGGGAAGAAAAACTTTTTGGTTGCTTGTTTTTCCGACAGGGTAGGAATATGGTGTATTGTGGAACGATCTTCTGCCATCCCTTGTCAATTTTGGTTTGGAGACAAACCGGTTTCGGCTAATATGCGCCATCTTCAGTGTCTTTTTTCGTTCTCAACGCTGCATTTAGTACCCATATATATTCACCAGTTAATAACAGGATGGCAGGATAATAATGAAGATATCAACGCAGTTATGAATTTTAAACAAAGGCTGAAATCGGCATTTGCACACATATCTATAATATATACTACACTTGTAAACGTTTTAATAGCCCTGTTTTTTATTTAAGCGCATATACATACATCTGCGCTTAAATTTTGTATGGATTTCTAAGCGCACATCTCTTTCCGCGCTTAGCAGTCCATACAAAATTTAAGCGCAGATGTATATGCGCTTAAATAAAAACAGGGCTATTATTAAGTATAAGATTTATAATTATGTTATGTTAAAATAGTAGATATAAAATCAATGCTTTGAAACTAAAAATTAAACATTTAGTATCTAACTTAATTATTTGCCCCAAGTATTTAGGTATACATAAATTCATATAAATATGTAGATATGTGTATCCGTTCGCAAGTAGGTATTAGGTATGTACTATCTAGGTACTAGGTTTTTAATATAAAATAAAAATTAGGCAAATGCATACATACATATATGTACATACATGCAACCATACATGCATCCATATGTAAATACTAACATACATATGTATGCATGCATGCATGTTAATCGTTCAAATCGTCGCAGTTGAGCAAAATTTCTACGTTGCCAAATACTAGCAGGCAGGCTCTCGTAAGCACCATCTTAGTATTCGAATACTTAGCAGTGGACCGAAAAGACCGAAACTTGCGGCCAGCGATCGTTTCAAGAACGAGAACGTCTCTGCTTGCCTGCTGCTAGTTATCGGAAATGTTTGATGTTGAAGTCGGACATGCATGTGTTCGACTGTGTTTAATGTTAGTGCATACGTCTTCGAACTGTGAACGGTAGTGTTTACGCAGGGCACTAATTTGTACATACAATACCTACTTATGTTTGTACATATATATGTACTTTTACTTACGCACATATATGTACATACTTACATGGCTGTAGTTGGCGAATCGTGGGTATGGATATATACGTATTAATACATATGGACATATGAGTTATTGTTTGTATGAATACACAATGGAATTGTACTTGATACAATGCTACATACACATATATGTATGTATGTATGTACAATTTCGATTGCGATTATTGCTTGCTTGTTTTTATGAGCGCCTGGGCATCAGAATTTAAAATCAGCTAAAATGGCTGCTATTTCCGGTCGCAACTTCCGTTGCATCCCCAATTCAAATTTCAAATTTCACTCTCCATAAAATCTGCATATCGCCGTCTAAGAAGTTAACTTCAAAAATCCTTTACATTACGCTTATATAATTCATACTCAAAACTTACAATTTTTTAAATTTATTTATTGAGATTTTTTTACAAAAGTAAAACATTATATAATCTTTATTTAAATATGCATGAACATTTACAATTTTTTAAGGAAATATCTACATTTGTACCCGTTGGGGATGAAAGCGATTAATCTACATTCGTACCCGTTCGGGATGAAAGCGATTGATCTACATTTGTACCCTTTCGGTATGTTAGTGATTAATCTACATTGGTACACGTTCGGGTATACAAGTTGAACAATTAGTCTCTTCATAGGACATGCTCGAACAAATGCGATCAATTCATTCCATATAAAGGGATGTAAAATTGTATTAGTCGCATGCTCCCTTGCGATTGATCCCGGATACATCCCGCATTTTTTGCAGGGTAATAAATATGTACGTGGGTAAAGAGCGATAATTAAAGAGCACTTACATTTTGTCCGAGCGGTGTCAGCAGGCGCCTGATGAGCTGCGTCGGTGAGCTGGAATTTCTCAACAAAACTTTTTTACTCATCTACACTGTAGATTCTACAAACTTATTTATGTACATACCTAGACATATGTACAATTGTTATCAATTTTTTTTTCTATTTTTACACATAATACCGCTAGGAATTTACGCACGCCAGTGGCGCCTAAAGCAAAAAGTCCGAAAAGGTTTATATCTTATGCTAATTGCAAAAACGGCTTAAATCAATATTTTTCCTTTTTTTTTTCAAAACCAAAAATATAGATATATATGTAGGTATATATTATAACTTCATACTGTTCCTTACAAAAAAATCAATATTCTTCTGACCAAAGATTTACCTAAGGAATTTTTGTTTCTGCATATACATATGTGTTGTTCTTATACACCTTAAATTCCTTTACATACCACTTTATATCTAACTCACTATAGCCTGATTTTTACATTAATTTTAACTTCATATGTATGTCTTATTTTAATTAATTTTTCTTTTCTTTTTTTTCTGGTTTAGGCCCAAGTATATACCCACTTGTAGGTACGTATGTACATACATATAGATATCCACATGTGGATAGGTACATTGAAGTGTGGCCAAGAATTCATTTTATTCAAATAGAATCAGCTCTATTTATACAAATTCGTTTTACAATGTTTTCTTATTTACTACTTATTTACTAACGTTCTTACATGCTAAACATATGGGCATACATAAAACATACGTACAACTTATTAAGAGACTGTTTACTTTTTGTATTTCGTATTTATTTTCCGGTCAGCGTGTCTGAGCCGGTGAGTTCCCAAATTAAAACTAAAAACTTATCCATCGAATCTACTAATACTTATAGCTACATAAATCTAAATCTAAAGTCGCCGCAGTTGCTGCTGTTATTACTGCTGGTATTGCTGGTGGGAGCGACGCTGACTGTGCTGTGACTGGACTGTGATGTTTACGTGGAAAACACCTGCAACCTGTGTCGCTGGTGGGAACAGTGCTGGCCGTGCCGTACCTGCTATTATAATTTCTTAGAACCGTATGCAACTAAAGTGCATCTGCAGGTTGGTGTATTGCAGATTCGGGAATTTGAAATTGTTGACTATTGCTTGTGATGGGAATATGCCAGCTCAGCCATTTTACTGTTGGCTTGGAGCTGCATGTGTTAACTCCTCCCCTTCTAAATGAAGGACGTCCTCGGACTTTTTTAGGTTATCAATGACAGCTTCTATATCTCGTTTTTGACGTCTTATGGTTTTCTTCTGACGTAGTTTGAGGATGAAGTAGCAACCAATCAAAATGGTGATAGTAACTAAACCTGATAGCACCGGCCACAATACAGTTCTTAGCTGAATTTTTTCAATGTATCTTAGGTTCTCCGCGCTAATTCGCCGGAGGTATGGTAGGCTCAATATTTCATGATGTTTGGTAATATTCAAAAGAGTTGTTGTTGCTGAATTTGGCAGCTTCTTCAATATGCCCAGTTTATTTTGTAATGAGATCCATTAATTTGGACCTCGTCTTCAAAGGTGAGCAGGTAAGTACCGGTAACGGTTTTTTCAGAACCATCGTTTAATCTGATCACAGCGGTATTGTCATTGATAACTATGATACCCTCATCAACCACTGTAATTGGTTCAAGGTGGCTGGGGCGCGTACCGCAGTGAGCTACATTTCCTGAATGGAGTTGCTGTGCGCATGTTGTGCTATTCAGTTTTTTGCAGAATGTGGAAGTAAGTGCCGTAGTACAGTTTCCAAGGGCCAAAATCCGATTATCACAGTCAGCGATGTTGTTATCATTCCCAAAGTGCAGGACAGTTTCGTTATGTTGAACAGGAAGCAGGAAAATTCGCTTACATACTAATATAGGTTTAGGATATTTTATTAGAAAATATAAAAACTTATTATCTAACAGGACCTTAATGCTTGATACCTCCATTAAATCTGTTACAGTTGTGTTTGTAGAGTGCATGTTAGTTATATCTTTTATATCATCAAAATTTAATATTGAAGGGTTAATAACGCCAATCCTTGCAAGGGCAATGCTTGAAATCAAGGTTTCAATTTCGGAAATTAAAATTCTATTTCTGGCAAGCAATGTTTCATATAAATGTTCAGTGTCAATATGTTGCGCTTTTATGTTTTTTGTGATTATGTTCACCGTGTCTGTTAGCTTATTTATTTTTACACGTACTACCGTATTTATTTCTATTTGCTTATTTTCAGAGTTAATTAGTTCTTGTTGTCGGAATTTCAGATTTTCAAAATCATCGAAGTCTGGTGTCCCTGCTATGACTTTTAAAGCTGTTCCTAAAATATTTATGCTTCGAGTTTGTCTGTGTTGAATATCAAACGTTGCAAAAGTGTTTTTATATGTGTAATATCTGAGTCCAGTAACATTCTCATATGGGATGCAGGGAAAAGTTTCGATAGTTTCTTTGTTTCTTCGGCTATTTCCATATACGTATCGATATTAGTTGTATGCTTTAGAAAGTTAACATCTTGCCAGATAGTTACAAATCCGTCCTGAATTGGTATGTAATTAGAGTTCGAGTAGTTTGTCAGTTTCGCTGCCGTCGACCCAATCAGAAGTATCACCAAAAGAATCCTGCAAATTTACGAAAGTTACTAATGATAAAACTATTTTATATCGTCCTTGTGGACCACCCTCCCTCTAATCAAGACTGTGGTCCCCAAGTCTGCCTCTACCCTTTCCTTTCAAATCCGCAATAGTGCGAGATGGTATGTGTTGAACAACCGCAAATTTAGAAAATTTATCAATACAAGTAAGGAAGTACTTTCTGGCTGTAGAAAAAATGTCGATATGCAACATTTCTTCAGCATAGGTCGCTATTGGAGTTACCCCCAATGTCTGCTTACGAGGGTGCCTGTCGTATTTGGACTTGTGGCAAATTTTACAGTTTGCGACAATTTCGTTTGCGAGTTTGGTCATTTTTGGAAAATAGTAATCACAGAGGATCTGTTTTACGTTTTCTTGAGCCGCCCTGTGGGCTCGATTATGCTCGGCTGTAACTATCTCCCTTTGCTCGTCCTTGTTAACAATGTTCGACACCATGCGTTTACAGTGCCAAAACTTTGTTGCCGGAAAATATGTAACTAATTCATTTTGAATGATTGAAAATGTTGGCAGATCGCAATATATTGCGTTCACTACGTTTGGATTTACGACCACCTTAATCTCGTCAACAAGTGTCTTCTTGTCAGTGAACCGAATTTCGTGGCGAGTTTTTTTTCCGAAATATATGAAGTTCCGTCTCAAGTCAAGACTCGCTTCCTCTAGAACAATCTGGTTTCGGAAACAATTGAGTGGTTTTTCTGTTGATTCTATTGTATGCGATAGTAAAATTTCGCTATGGATGGTAGCCAAGTCGGACTGCACGTCCTCTTCCAGGACATGGATGTTTTGTCGTGACAGTGCGTCAGCAACGTAATTCTCCTTACCAGGCTTATAAAATATTTGAGCGTTGTGCTCATCAATAAAAGCTTTCCAACGCTTAATTTTGGCGTTTGGATTTCGGTCTGAAACCGCAAACGTGAGTGGCTGGTGATCTGTATAAATATTAAGATTTTTAACACCATAAAGGTAATTTCTAAGGCTCTTGAGAGCCCAGACAATCGCCAATAGCTCGCGCTCATTAGTAGCGAAGTTTTGTTCTCGATTTTCAGGGTCCTAGAGATCATCGTTATTGGCCTTCCATCCTGAGATAGAACCGCCCCTATACCTAATGAAGAAGCATCCGTCGTTAGATCGAATGGCTTTTTAAAATCAGGGTAGGGTAATACAACATCCTCAGATGCCAAGACCTCCTTTAGTTTGTTAAAGGCCTGCAATTGTTTTTCATCCAAATTTATTTTAATTTTCTTGGATTGTGTGGCCTTAACTTTCCCGTTTTCTCCCTTAAGGATATCCGTCAAAGGCCTTGCTATTGTTGCAAAATCCCTAATAAAACACCTATAGTAACTTGCAAGTCCTAAGAAGGACCTGATATTAAACAATGTGGAGGGCTCCTCGTAGTTTCGAATTGCTTCGATCTTACTAGGACTCGTCTTAATACCATCCTTAGATACAACGAAACCCAAGTATTCCACACTTTGTTTGAAGAAGTGTGATTTTTCCCGTGAGACCCTCATACTTGCCTCGTATAATCTGCGCAAAACCCACTCAATATGTTCGACGTGTCTTTCTTCGTTTTCAGAAAAAATAATCACGTCGTCGACGTAAACGTAGCAACACTTTCCTATCTGTTCCCGAAGCACGTCATTGATCGCTCTTTGAAAAATGCTAGGTGCATTCTTCAATCCAAAAGGAAGCCTACAGAACTCGTATTTCCCGTTGCCAACTGAAAAAGCGGTTTTTTTCCTATCCTTTTCGGCAAGTGCTATTTGGTGGAAGCCTGATTTGAGGTCAAGTGTTGTGAAATACTTGGCCTTTCCCAAGTTTGACAATATGGCCGTAATATTGGGTATGGGGTATTTGTCGTCGATAGTTTTTCGGTTCAGCTTTCTAAAGTCTATAACAAGGCGCTTTTTTGCATTGCCCTGACTATCCTTGCCTTTTTTATCCACGACCCAAATTGGGTTGTTGTATGGTGATCTAGGTGGCCTTATTATGCCATTCCTCAATAAGTCCTGAACTTCTGTGTTCACAAAATCGGCCACACCCATAGGGTATGGGTATAGCTTAGAGTATACTGGGTCGTCACTCTCAGTGCGAATAGTGGCGACAATGTTTGTATTATATGGAAGAGCCTCATTTGGGTCTGAAAAAACTCTTACTAAACTTTTAATCATTTTTTGAAATTTGGTTCTCACCACTTCCGGAACCTCTACATCTTCCACTTGGGTGAAGTTTACATTACCACACTTTAGGAATTTTAGCTCTTCAGAGCCATAACTCGTTGTAATTTTTTTATTCTTAAAATCTAAAGTAGCATTGGTCTGCGTAAGCAGGTCAAGCCCTACTATTCCGTCGAAAGTTGAAAGCATTGGGAGAAAAAAAGGTACTGTTTGTACCAAACAAGTTCACCATGCATTTTTCTTTAACGTCATTAAAGCCATGAATTGACTTTACTAAGAACCTATTTTCTACTGGTACTACATTTCTAAGTTCCTTCAGGGGTTTAATATAATTTTTCGATACTCCTGTATCGATTAGTAATCGAATTGTTTTCCCTGCAATTGTCCTTTCAATGAAAGGTAGCAGGGAGCTTTCTCTAAAAAATTTATTTGTTCTGATTCAGACAGTTCTTCCTCTATTGCTGCAGCCTCTGAATTTGCCACAGCCCGATATTCTTCGTCCTGGCCTGAGGATAGATGGTTGATACTTTGCTGTTTTGGTGCCGTAAATCGAGCGGAGCCACTATTTGGCCTCTTCGCAGCCTGCCCATATTCTTTATTCTGGTTTGCGTAAGGCTGTACTGAGCCCCGTGATGGGAAACTATTATTGGGTCGATGTTGCGTGCTCTGACTATAGCGAAGTGAAGGATCGACCTCCATTGGCTGCACTGGTTCTACCTTTTGGGGTGACTTATTATTAAGGCCCTGGGCTCTACTGAAATGTGGTTTTTTGTAGGATAGAAATCCTTGACTGGAGTTCTTCCACCAGGACGCTTTTCTCTAGACTGTTGTCTTACCTCAGATTTTTGGGCCCTATCCTCTAAACTCCTAGCATAAGTACTGGCAAACAAGTACCGCTCATGATTTGATTCTACCTCCTGTGCGAGTGCTAAAACAGATGGTAAGTCGGTAGGTCGTGCCGAAAACAATACATCACAAAGTGGCTTTTTCGTACCTGAAATAAACACACGCAAGGCGTCCATCCTATACTTCTCGTTGAGTGATGCAGCCATTTGTTTATCGTGCGTCATGATTGTTTTGTTGGTGAGAAGTGTCAGTTTCTTCTCAACCTCGTCGTAATACTGTAGGAGAGTCAGACCCCCTTGGCGAAGGGTTGAGAGCTCCTGTTCAATCAAGTAAATGGGTCGTTTGTCACTGTATGTAAAGTCGAGGCGCCTGATTATGGCTTTGAAATTTAATACCGTATTAAAAGATGCCAACACCATGTCTGCCGGTCCCTTCACTTTATTCCTAATTATGGCAACAGCCTGGTAATATTTACTGCTGCCTTCATATTTTTCAAAAATTTTGTAGGCCGTCTGTGCTGCCTGTCGCCAGGAAACATAATAGCATTGACAGACGGCAGCGATAATCCCGATTACCGCAACACTTAATGCGATTAAAATTTTACCCTGACAGACGGCAAGTATTGCGGATTAACAAAACAGCTGAAGGAAGGTAGGCGCAGCGGCGAATTCAAAAACTTCTTGTTTTATTTCCAAAGGTAGGGTAATGTCAAAATCAAAACGAAATCACATCATGGTCAATGGGAATGGGCGAGTCCCAAACGAATTCAGATTTCAATTAAGGCGAAATATCATTTTGACATTACACTCTACCAATTACAATAACAAATTACATTCAAAATTTCTGAATTCACTTGTGCGCCAACCTTCCTAGATCTGCCTTGGGTTCTTCTTTTTCTTCCCTTTCATTCACAATAGACATTTTTCACCAGAGATGTCATTACAAAATGCTCTAATCCGCTAAAATTTTGAGGACTAACTCAAGAGATATTCCGGATTACCTCCACTTAATTCTCAAGTTAAGTCCGAATTAGCTAGATATTCCGGATTATCGCTGCCGTCTGTCAATGCTATAACATTCCTGCTTACCATCGAAATCCGGTAAGGACTTCACGATGTCAAGTGGTTCGTCACACTGCCTGCCAGGGATTACCTCTATTTCTTTGTATGCTTCTACTTCAGGTGCATTAATCTTTACCTCATTGATGCGCTGACTAATATTTGTCAACCTCTCTTCGAAACTCTCTTTCTGCACGGCAAGTGCAGCACTAATGGCACTATCTATTAGTGCTTTAAGCTGATTTGCATCGAAAGCCATTCTTGTATGCCAATTCTCTTGATTACTATTACCGATAAATTTTCTTCTATTAACCTCTATCTCTGTTATCTTATCCAAGAGTTGGTTCAATTCACAATCACTCATGAAAAAGGTTTAAAAAAAATTATCAGATTGATTCACAAGTTTCCCGTGCAAGGATCTTCGTTGAATTCAATGGCCAAAAATTTAAAACAAGATCACAATATATCTTTATTTCCTCCTTTTTTATACTTCACAATTTATTCAATGGCCAAAAATTAAAACAAGATCACAATTTATCTTTGCTTTTTCCTTCTTTTTTTTTGCACTCTACTTACATTTTAAAATCTTATAATATTATCTACATAAATATTGATGTTCGATGTTGATGTCCTGATTGTCCTGGTTGTCCTTTCCAAGGGATGATGAGATTTGACAATTTGATGTTATACGATTTTCGGGTTCGTTTTTACTTTTTCCACGACGCGGCCGTGGCCCCACGTTGGGCGCCACTTATTAAGAGACTGTTTACTTTTTTGTATTTCGTATTTATTTTCCGGTCAGCTTGTCTGAGCCGGTGAGTTCCCAAATTAAAACTAAAAACTTATCCATCTAATCTACTGATACTTATAGCTACATAAATCTAAATCTAAAGTCGCCGCAGTTGCTGCTGTTATTACTGCTGGTATTGCTGGTGGGAGCGACGCTGACTGCGCTGTGACTGGACTGTGATGTTTACGTGGAAAACACCTGCAACCTGTGTCGCTGGTGGGAACAGTGCTGGCCGTGCCGTACATGCTATTATAATTTCTTAGAACCGTATGCAACTAAAGTGCACCTGCAGGTTGGTGTATTGCAGATTCGGGAATTTGAAATTGTTGACTATTGCTTGTGATGGGAATATGCCAGCTCAGCCATTTGACTGTTGGCTTCGAGCTGCATGTGTTAACTTACATATATATCGTATGAAATACATTGTACATACATATTACATTAAACATACGTACACACATGTTGCACTAATGTTCTAAACGTTTGTACATATGTAGCGTTCTCACGCTTGGGCACATGAGCGCGGTTTCAGATAACGCACACGCTAGGAACGTAAATATGTTTATGCAATAAAAATATGAAGTGCATTTTGGGTAAATGGTTTAGAACAAATTCAAGATGTATGTATGTATGTATGTTACACCACCGGCTTTTAAAGAATATCATTACACTGTGTGTGATGGTATTCTATTTAAATGACAAATCTCAAGTGGCTTTGTAGTTTTTTATTTTGTTCGTTTTACTTGTGCGGTCTATTTGTGTCAAAATAAGGTACTTAAGTTTATGATTTATATTTCCTTTTCTTTTTGTTCTTTGGTGTTAGATGATTTCTTAAGTTACAAAGATTTTTGTTTACTTCATTTTCAAATGGGCTATTAATATTTATTCATTCCAGATTTTTCTTTGTTTTTTTTTTTTTTTGTGTTTGTTTGTAGTTTCTTTTGTATACAATAAGAAAATAAAAGTGATTTTATTCTACGAGTTTAAGCCTATTCTTATGTACTATGATTTTCTTATTTTTATTGCTTATTGGATAATTTAGGTCTTCTACTTCATATGGTATTAATGTAAAGTTGTGGTTCTTATCGATATTTTCTACCTTATAGGGCCCTTTATATCTATTGTCTAACTTATGATCTGCTTCATTTTTGATTAATACTAAATCTCCTATGTTTATCTCCTTATATTGTATTTTCCTATCATAACTAACTTTTTGTCTTTCCTTAGCTTCTTTTACTAATTTATAAGCTCTATCCTGTGCTATTTGTAACCTATATTTAATTTCTTTGTCGTAAGCTTCATAATTGTATAATGGGCTTATCGTATTTTCTTGTAAAAACTCGTAAATTTGAGGTTTTTTACCAAAAACTAGTTCAAATGGACAATAACCATGAACTGTAGATGGCGTTGTATTATAGCAATACGAAAAATATTTGAGACATTCATCCCAATTGTCCTTATTAATGGATATGTATGAACGTACATATTCATTGAAAGTTGGATTACTACGTTCAACTGTGCCTAACGATTGATGGTTATAGGGTGTTGAGGTTTTATGTTCTATTTTTAGAAGCTTGCATAATTCTTCAAATAAACTGTTTTTATATTCGCTTCCCATGTCCGTCAGTATTGTTTTCATGCACCCATAAGTTAATATAAAATTTTCAAATATTGCTTTGGCTATTATTTTTGCATGTTTGCTGGGTATTGGTATTGCAACGAAATACTTAGTCAAGTCACATACTAGAGTGACTGCATATTCATTTCCATTTTCTGACCTGGGAAGAGGACCAATTGTGTCTATTTGTACTATGTCAAATGCTTTTGTAGGTGTTTCCGTTATAGTCATAGGTTCCTTCAGATTTTTATGCACTTTATTTTTATTACAATGAATACATTTTTTAATATATTTTCTTATATCGTTTTTCATTCCTTTCCAGTAATATTTTTGTGTTATTTTATTTGTCATGCGATTTATTCCTGGGTGGCCACCAAAAACAGGGTCGTCACGATATTTCTGCAGAATTTCTTTAATTTTTTCATTATTTGTCACATGCATAACTTCTGGAGTTAATGCTATAATTAAATTTTTGAGAACTTTGGTACCAATCTCTTTAAATGTGTCTACTCGAGTATAATTATTCTTAAACAATTTGTCTCCAAAGGACAATTGTATTTTATTTATTTTCAAATTGTTGGCTTCTTTCATTAGCCTGGCAAAGAATTGACCTAAATCAATCTTCGTCTTAACAATTGAATTATTATTAATATTTGAATTGCCGGCTTCATTCGGAAGCCTGGCAAAGGATTGACCTGAATCAATCTTCGCCTCAACAATCAAATCATTAATATCTATTTTGCTACAAATTTTCTTTCCCTTTTTGAACTGCAGTTTCGGGGGATCGAAAACGAGCTGGACTAGTCTCTTTACTTCAAATTTATTTAGCGCTTCATATATTATTGGGTTCTCTTTGTGACTTATTTTTTCATTTTTACTACTGGAATCTTTATGGTTATAATTTCTATTAGTTTCCGATCTAGTCGTAACTTTTAGTATTTTGCACGCTTCTATTGATATTTGTTTTAGGTCTTTAATATCTATGCGTGATAATGCGTCTGCTACATAGTTTTCTTTTCCTGCAATATACTCCACCTCAAAGTCATATTCCTCCAACTCCAATCGAACTCTAGTTAATTTTGATGAAGAGTTTTTCATCGAAAATAGGTATGTTAAGGGGCGATGGTCTGTTTTAATTAAAAAATTTTCTGCCATAAACGCACTGAGAGAAAAAAAATATATGGAGGGGTCAAAGAAATTGTTTACCTATTTTGAACACTACTTTCTTTGTTTTGAGTAAATTTTCCTTAAAACATGTTAAAAGGTTTATAAAATATTGTTGTTACATGCGTTACCATGGTTTCATATACTTGTTTTGAAAAAATTCATACATTAAAATAATGAAAAATTCTTTAAGCGCCATTCCATTCCCAACTTTCCTTGTTTTGAAGACTTGATTTCTTTAATTTTGAGAAATTAAATTCCCATACAAATCCCCATGGCAACGAATTTGTTTGAATGTTTTTTTATGTTTTTTCCACATTTTTGAGAAAATTTACACAAAACAAAGAAAATTTTGTATTGGGACGCGTGTTCAAAATAAGGAAAATTATGTCTTTGATCGAGAGAAATTTTTTTTTGAGTGTACACCGTGTTTCCATCAAACGCAAACATACAATGAAAGCATACATCTGAGTATCAAGTGCTCTGTTGTTACCATCGCCTTCAACACCGTTTGTGCTTGACGAAGTTGAATGGCTGGACCCGAATTGTAGAGAGCGAGAGAGTGAGTATTTGGAAGTTGCTTTGTTATTCAGCTAACTTATTAACACTCTCTTATAGATCATACATAGCAGTGCTGCTACTGGCATAAAAATATAAGCAACAAATTGTTTAATAGTAACAAGAAATTGGTTGAAGATTTGAACGAACATTTTGTTATATCAACAAATATCATGGTTAATATAACCAAAAACACTGTCTAATATATCAACAATGGTAATGGTAATATTAAACAAGTGTGAAATTAGTACTATTAACCAACTTTTAGTTGATTTTTCTCTAAGTGTAAGTGAAGTATCTAATTCTTATTTGATCTTTCATTTAATTATTGTTTTGCGTAAAAAATTAAAAACTTTTTGGAAAGAAAACTGTAAACAAAACCATCCCTCTTTTTATTTTAACGAAATATTCATAAAAAACTATCGATAGTATCGATAGTTTTTTTCGACTATCGAAACTATCGAGTGGTCCGACTATCGATGGTTTTGCAGCTCTATGTTGAAGTCTTATTAACTTCCTTCATTTTTTTCGGTAGAGCTTCTGGAGAAGGTGTACCACCGGATACCCTCGCTCGTTTTCTCTTAGGACGATGTTGTTGTTGCCGCAAAGAAGGGGTAGTTTGGGACAGCTTCGCCTCCTTCGCGCTGGCTTTTTCTCCATTTATTTCCTCAGTTGCCTGGTCATAGGAAATCTTAATAGCTTTGACCAGGTCCTTAAAACCCTGATTTATATTGCGCTTTCCACTTTTCGCAAAATCGTCCAGTTCGCTTATCAATTTTCCAAGGCTCTGGAGAGCGTTTTCGCCTTTTGATGTCCCGTTTGGACTCATATCCGCGCCTGTAATACGGGCCGCAGAGAAGACTGGAGGAGCCGAGCCCGGAGGAGATTGCGCTAGTCTCGACCGCCTGGCAAAGGGATTCTCCACATCACGTTCTGTCTCTGACCCAACGATTGGCGACGTATTCTGCATTTCAGTGTTGTGTAAGACCTTTGCTGGAGACTAGCGGTCTACAACACCCACAAAAAAAATTATTAATAATAATTATTATTATTATTATTATTTTTTTTTTTTTTCTTTTATTTACACCCAAATTAAGTGCTCCTGCCCCACAGTATATGTATATCGTAAAACGGTTAGTGTATACGATATACGATATTGTGGTTCGTGTTCACACTAGTGGGTATCGTAAAAGCTAAGAATACGATCTTAAAGCTTTTTCACCTTCCGGTTGGTGTGGGCACTAATTATCTAGATATATGTAAGTGACTAAACGGAAAAACCTGGTCACAGCCGTGGCGGTTAGATGGAGGGACTCCTTGGCAACGAAATGGTCAATATTTGGTGAGTAAATTTATAACGCTCTGAATGTCAATTGAATGGTACATACCTGATGGTATTTCTGCTTCATTCGGTCTTACGTGTTGGCCATGTTGGTGGCAAATGTTGAGGACGAGTGTGGTTACACTCGTATGGTCAATCTAGATTCGGCGCTTGATGGTCGTGCAAGTATGGCTAATTAATATACTGCAGATTGTGAAGAAACGGCCATGTTGGTGACAAACGATGGCACGCCAATTTCTCTTATCAGTGGCTTTGGATGGTGTAGGTGTGGTCACCACGATATCCGACTGGTAGGGCAATAATTTACTAACAGGTGGTGTTACTCTAGCTGGTTAAAAAGAATTACGTAGCTTACACATCCATGTGTGGTGGGCTCCATGGGCAATTGATTTGGGCCATTTGCTTTTACCCAAACGTAGCTACCGAACCAAATATATGGGTGTTGAAGAGGATTTCCCTCGTGGCGATGTTTCTTCTTGTGGTTGGTGAATATGCGGCAGCGGTGCTTCTGGGAAGAATTTTTTTTTTGTTCGTGCTAAATGCTGTGCGCTGGTGCTGCTCACGTCACAACGGATTTCACGAGATGCACGGAACTGAACTGAAGAGGTGCAGTGAGCCACCACCGATGTCCAAACTGTACTCCCCCGTTGGCAAATTATTGGCACACAACCCTTTTGTTTGATTCCTCTGAGGTCAGCACAAATAAATTTATGGGAGATATTCCCAGGTATTTTCTAACAACCGATGGCCAAAAAACTCAATAAGAAATAATGTGCGATCACGATGGTCACTGATAAAGGTTTTTTATTACTCGCCATGCCGGATTCTAGAATAAAATAGCAGGCCGGAACCGGCAATGCCGACGCTTGCCCGCGTTGTGTTGCTGAATTACCTTCGCTTAACTGCGTTCGTAAAAGTGGCTGAAAATGCGTTCGCAAGTAAAACTTCAGGGTTGCAATTGCTCTTGGTACAGGGTGACCGCAACAGGGATAATGCTGCGGAACGACGCTGTCGATCTAAGCGGCGAAGAATTTCATAGGCACTGCTATGCTGCACCATTGTCAGGCCGAAAACCTGCGAATACATCCGATACAAATTGCCTCCCGTTATCCGAGTGTAACGTCTCCGGTACCCCAAACTCATGGAAAACACTATTTTCTAGGAACTGGGTCACTTCAGCTGTCGTCGCCTGCTGCATTGGCTCCAGGAAAATGAATTTGGTTAGATGATCGAGAACCACAAACACAACTGTGTTACCGGACCGGGTGCATGGATATGGACCACAAAAGTCCACATAAAGCCTTTGAAAAGGCCTTTCACACTGAAAGCGATTTACCATAGGTGGTCTTGGGGAAGTATTCGGTGCTTTGGAGCACTTACAAAGTTCGCATTATACTACGTATTCCCGCAGTGCTCCTACCATACCAGGCCAGTAGAACTTGGTTCGTAACCTATACAACGTTTTGAACGTTTCCTCCGTGGCCTGCCGACCGATCGTAGTGAGCCTTCTCAATAAGTACCAGTCTGAGCCCCTCAGGGACCCAAACTCTCCAGGCTGATCCTTCTGTATCGTCCGCTGCCCTGGGACGTACCCTTTTGTACACCACACCTTCCATAACTCGTAAGTCCGGTAACCGTTCTTCGTTTTGTTCGACATGCCTTTTTAGCGCCGCATATGTTTCACTAACAAACTCCGCTGACTCAAAATCAATTCCCACCCCGACTTCCGTCCCGTTCAATTCATCCATAAAGATTCGACTTAACGTATCCGGCACGACGTTCTGCGACCCTTTGCGATATTTTACTTTGAAGCCGAAGGCTTGTAGCTTGAGACTCCACCTGGCTAGCCGTCCCGAGAGGTCCTTCTAACCCATGAACCATTTCAGACTCATGTAGTAGGTAATGATCGTGAAGGGGAGCCCCTCAATATAAGCGCGAAACTTCTTAACGCTGACTACGGCAGCCAGGCATTCAAGTTCCGTTATGATGTAATTTCGCTGAGCCGACTTCAGTTTCTGGGACATGAACTCGATGGGTCGCTCATTCCCTTCGTCGTCACGTTGGAATAGGACACTACCTATCCCTTGCGTGGATGCGTCACATTGAGTATAAAAATGTTTCGAGAAGTCGGGGTTTACTAGGACGTCGGTAGACACGAGCGCTTCTTTAAGCTTGCCGAACGCCACCACTGCTTCCTCAGTCATACTGAAGGTCTTCGCCTTCCGTAAGCACTCCGTCATGGGAGCCGCGATCGTAGCGAAGTTGGCTATGAAGCGTCGATACCAACCGCACATGCCTAGAAACCGTCGCAGTTGTTTTATTGTGGTTGGTACTGGGAACTCGACAATGGATCGTATTTTGTCGGGATCTGTTTTGAGCTGGCCTGGGCCGACGATGAAGCCCACATATTTCAGTTCCTTCTTCGATTTTTTCATATTGATCGTCAGACCGTCAATCGCCAGACATTCTGCTACTTCAGTCAGGTGTGCAAGATGAGATTCGAAATCTGGTGAACAACCTAGCAGATCATCGATGTACATGAATACATTTTCCCTCAAGCGCGACGGTATAACTTTGTCCATTAGCTTGCATAACCGCTGTGGGGCGTTACATAAACCGAATGACATGACCTTGAAGTGATAGAGAGGTCGTCCTGGCACTGTGAACGCGGTCTTTCCCTCGATGATTGTTCTAGTGGTATCTGCCAAAAAGCGTCCTTTAAATCTATACCCGAAATGTAATACGTTTCTCGCAGCCTGGCCAAAATACCTTCAATGTGCTGCGTTGGGTATGCATCCTTTTTTGTACGCTCGTTGAGTTTTCTCATGTCTACGCAGAGGCGCTTTTTCCCCAGCTTCTCCACTAGAGCAATCGGTGAGCTCCACGCACTGTTACTCTCTTCTATCACATCAAGGTCTAGCATTCGGTCAATCTCTTCGTAGGCAGATTTTGTTTGACCGGTGACATCGGGTAATGGCGTTGCTTAATCGGTACCGTTTCGTCTGACACCTCGATCACATGCTCCATGAGTAGGGTTGCCAGATACCTTTCCCGAAAAAATCAGTACATTGCCTTCCAAAAAAAAAAAAACAATATACGCGGAGAAAATCGTCTTTATTACTGGCATTTGGTTTTTGTTCCCGTATCGTTAACTATCAATCATCTTTCTATGACATTTAACGTTCGCGTTGCTTCCTCCTTCCTAATCATTTCATGGTTATGCCGTGATTATGCTTACGAGCAAAACACCGAAGAAATTCGGACACATTTTCATCATAGGTGAGAGGTGGTTACGCTTAAATCGATGATTAGAGCGCACATACACAACATAACACATTATAACCCCGAAACCTCGACGTGCTTCTTTCACCCAGCTAATTTGATCGATGTGAGATTCCGAAAATTCTCTCACTCGTCGGAGTGCACAACAACAATTACACGTTTCTCGTCGAGTATTATCGCAGGGTGATAAAAATGAATTTTTTTTAGTGTCGGCTAAAAATCAGTACAAATCAGTACAAAATCCAAAAAATCAGTATTTCTTAAGGTTTTTAAAACCATCAGTACGGGGCACGAAAAATCAGTATTGTACTGATCAAATCAGTACGTCTGGCAACCCTATCCATGAGATGGGTTCTACCTAGCCCCAGTTCCGCGAATGATGGAAACAATTTTTTCACCCGCTCTAATTCTTTGCATTCTTTGGCTGTCAGTTCCAGCTGTCCCTGGGTATCGAGCTCCGAGACCACCATTGGTGCCACTCCAAAGGTGTCCAAAAAATCGATACACAGGTAGAGCTCTTGCTTCAAGCTAGGTACTAGGTATAAGGTCATGGGTTTCGTTTTACCCCGCCATGTGATGCCGACTTCAAGTTTGCCAATCACCGCTTGTGCTTTACCATCCGCTGTTTTTAAATTATCATTAAGTTTTCGTAGCTTGTTCCCTAACCTTTCCTTCCAGGCATGCGCCTCTGACCCCAGGCAACTGATCGACGCCCCCCTGTCCAGCAAACCTTGTATCCTTCAATTTCGACTTGCGTATATGGTCGTTTGTCCGTGCAGTCACGAATAACAGTTTCTCCTATAGTACGAGCTTCGAGTCTCTTCTCGCGAATGCGCTTGCGCAATGTCAATATCTTCCGAAACTTCCTGCTCGGTCTCAGCTCCTCTATGTTCGCCGATGTGGCATCCATGTTCTGCGAGGATCCAAATATTCGCTTCCGTGTGGTATCGTACCGGGCTTGCCTTTCCTGCAACGTCAAATGAGTCGGGAGCCCACGCCTAGGCTTCATCTGGATTTTCGTCGAAATTAGTTTAGACTGTGTGTAAGCCTGCTAGTTATTATCGCCGGGATTTAAAACTTGTTGTTCGTGATCTGTCACATCCGAACGTAATATCCTTACTTCTCCGGGGATGGATGACGCTGGCTGGGCACCCCGGGATTCCCGACCTCCTCCAGGTTTTCCGGCTTGCATTCCGCACACAATGGTCTGCTGGGTTGATTGCATTTGTAGCAGATCATACTGTGAAATCGCCCATCACAGCCGCAGATGTCCACTTTTTTTACTACTGGGGCATTTTTCTACAGGTCGCGTCACGAATCTCTTCGTCACAATCCGCTTTGCGGAAATGCTCGACCATCGAAGTTCTGAACGTGTGGAAATCTCTCTCGCTGTCGTCCGGGTGCTCTTCTGAGTATAGCCAATAAATGGAAATTGGCATATAGATCGTGTGACGATATATTGTGTTTTTTCCGCATCGTCTCTATGCGGAACAAGAAGCGTTCAATTGGGATAGCTTTAGTGCCACCGTAAAATTTAAGATGTCAATCGCGAATGGTTTCCGTCGCGCCTCGTTCAAAGCGCTCTCTTTCGTAGCGCGCGCTACCCGCTACTTGATCGCGTCCTCTTTCATAGCGCTCCCCTACGTGGCGCGCGCTTTCCGCTCTTGCGTCGCGTTCCCTCGCTGCCAGGGCTGCACTTCGATTCGCGCTTGACTGAGGCTCGTTCCGACCGCGCTCCAAATTTTCTGACATCACTAGCACTGAAAACTTCAACCATTTAGTATGCAAAATGTTGTGATTTTTATGCCAAAATTTTTTCAAAAATCGGTTTTTTCTTGTACTTATCCTCTGTACGGGCAAAGAATTCGATTGTACGGGCAAGGCCCGTCCACGCCCGTACGTAGCTACGGGCCTGGGTAAAGGTAAAGGTAAAGGTAAAGGTAAAGGTAAAGGTAAAGGTAAAGGTAAAGGTAAAGGTAAAGGTAAAGGTAAAGGTAAAGGTAAAGGTAAAGGTAAAGGTAAAGGTAAAGGTAAAGGTAAAGGTAAAGGTAAAGGTAAAGGTAAAGGTAAAGGTAAAGGTAAAGGTAAAGGTAAAGGTAAAGGTAAAGCTAAAGCTAAAGCTAAAGGTAAAGGTAAAGGTAAAGGTAAAGGTAAAGGTAAAGGTAAAGGTAAAGGTAAAGGTAAAGGTAAAGGTAAAGGTAAAGGTAAAGGTAAAGGTAAAGGTAAAGGTAAAGGTAAAGGTAAAGGTAAAGGTAAAGGTAAAGTTAATGGTAAAGGTAAAGGTAAAAGTAAGGGTAAAGGTAAAGGTAAAGGTAAAGGTAAAGGTAAAGGTAAAGGTAAAGGTAAAGGTAAAGGTAAAGGTAAAGGTAAAGGTAAAGGTAAAGGTAAAGGTAAAGGTAAAGGTAAAGGTAAAGGTAAAGGTAAAGGTAAAGGTAAAGGTAAAGGTAAAGGTAAAGGTAAAAAGAAAGACCCATTGTAACATAAAAGCTTTTGTTGGTCGCTGCGAAGCGGGACGGGTATTTGCTAGTGTTTATATATATTTATGACATAGCTGGGGAACTTCGAATAGAATTAGAAATCATTACGATTAGAAAAATTAAGTAATCTAATCATTAGATTTTTTTGATTCTTTATACTTTGATTACTAATTAATTAGATTAGAGCTAATCAAAAATCTAATGGCGATTAGCGACGATTAGCATATCTTATCAAAACTTATCAAAACTAATAAAAATAAAAATCAATTGGATTTCTCGATTAGTTTTGATTTAATATGATTAGATCAACTGTTTTGAAATATTTTTTTTTGTCATTTAATTCATAAAGTATAATATATAATACAATGGCGCTATTATAACTCTGACGAGTTTTATGGCCGAGCTTCTCTCCCAATTCGAGGTGTGCTCCTTTAGTGTTTTGCTACTAATTGGATCTACAGTTTTATGCCGGCTCCGAATGCGAATGAATTTTTTGTGAGAAGCTTTTTCATGGCAGAAATACACTCGGAGGGTATGCCGCCCACTGCCGAGAGGTGACCGCTGCTCTTAAAAAGCCCTCAGGAGCCAATGTAAAATATGGTTTAAACCGTTCTCTCAATTGATGTTCTAATTGTACTGCTGTTGAGCTAACATTGCTCAAAACTTCGGGTTTTATTTTTGATTATTTTTGAATTGTTTTGATTAGATATGCCAATCGTCACTAATCGTGATTAGATTTTTAATTAGTTCTAATCTAATCAAAAAGTAGTCGATTAGAATAGCCATCTAATCCTAATTAATCAATTAGGATTAAAAAAAAAAAGTTTTTAATCCGATTAGTAATCATTAGGATTACTAATCATTATTCCCCAGCTATGATTTATGAATATGAACGCTAACTAGCTTGATTGTACACATTTTTTATTTTCTTACCAATCGCTCCAAGGCATTGAGGAAAACCTAGACGGTGAAAACATCAATGCAGTCTTTTACAATTTCTGGGGTCGGTGGTACTTTCTTCATATACTGCGCGAACAAAACCTCCAACACTTCTTCGCAAAACTTTTAGGGGCCTAAGAGCGAATCGAAGAAAAGCTTTTTGGACCCTTTCTAGCCGATTATAGAGACCAGTTTGAGAGGGCCTCCAAATGAAGTCTGCGTACTTTAACCTCGATCTGACAAAGGTACAGTATAAAGTCTTAATAGTGTATGGGTTAGTGAAAGCAGCACAGTTACGACGAATAAATGCTAGCATTGAGTAGGACCGAGATATTACATGAATAACGTGGCTATTAAAGCAAATCTTAGAGTCGAAAATAACTCCCAAATCTTTAATTTCTTCGATGAGTTTCAGTTTATCGCCAGCAATATAATATGACGTTTGCGAATTAGTAACGGATTTGGCGAAAGTTATATGAAAACATTTTTTTATGTTTAAATGTAAGCGATTCAGCTTGCACCAATTGTGGACATTATGCAAGTCGCATTGCATTCTCAGTCGCAAGTGTTGTTAATGACTGCAAATATTTTGAGATCGTCGGCATACAGAAAGTGAAAGCAAACGAAAAGCATGAACCAATATCATGAATATTATAAAGAAAAGGGGTCCTAGGATACTCCCTTGGGGAACTCCATAGAATGCGACAAATGGCGATGTTGCATTATCAAGAGCAACCACGCAACGTCTATTGGATAAATAGGATTTGATCCATGATAAGAAAATGGAATGAAAACCAAATAATTCAACCTTCAGTAAGAGTATTTGTGAAGAGTATTTTGTGAAGTCAGTGTATATTGTATCTACTCGCGACCTACTTTGAAAAGCAGATATACAAAGTCACTAAAAATTGATAGATTAGTAACAAAGGAGCGGCATGCAACAAAGCCGTGTTGCCTAGGGGAAATTAGGCTTTTAAGCACGAAACATAATTTTTCGTTAACAACTATCTCAAAAAGTTTTGATATAGAAGAGAGTTTTGTAATGGGCCTATAATTGTGAACATCGCATTTGTTACCACTTTTGAAAATTGGAGAAATATATGACAGTTTCCAATCGTCAACAAAAACACCAGAGGCTAGAGATCTATTAAAAATAGTTGTCAACGGTTGTGCAAGGCACAAACAATTTTTCAACAAAACTGAAAATAGGCCATCAGAATCTACTTTAGATGTAGGTTTCATCCTCTGAATTCCATTGATAACGTCAGTAACAGATACACATAACGATCCAAAATTTAATGAGGAGTTAGTGGAAGAAAAACCACCAGATTCCCAGTCGGAGTCGGAATCAAAATTAGAGCAGAAGAAGTCAGCGAACAAATTTGCTGCATCTACGGCAGAATTCGCAGTTGCACTATTAAAAAAAACCCGCGTGTAGCATAGTACACGTGATAGAAGTTAACTTCTTACATCTTGTTCAATATTTCAAATAATTGTGTTTTCAATTTATATTGGCTCGAAAGCAACAAGTAACAAGTTTCATATACATATCATATGAGAAGCTAATTTGAAAATACATCCCTGAAAAAAAAACGATTAATCCGGGACGTGTCCGGGATCAATCGGAAGGGAGAATGCGACTAATACAATTTTACATCCCTTGATATGGAGCGAATTGATCGCATTTGTTCGAGCATGTCCTATGAAGAGACTAATTGTTCAACTTGTATACCCGAACGGGTACAAATGTAGATTAATCACTAACATACCGAACGGGTACAAATGTAGATCAATCGCTTTTATCCAAAGTTGTAAGCCAAGCCTATTTTTTACGAACATGTCTGAAAATTATAAATTGTTATATATATTATGCCGTTTTCGTTTCTGGAAAAAATGTTGCCCTGCTTGATTTTCTTAGACATATTGTGAGCTTGTGTGGCAATTTCAGCGACTATTGACTTCTAGCTAAGTCAGAGGGCATCATTATATACAAAACCATCCATTTAAAACGAAGACAGGTTACGTAATTTCATAATTGAGATATGAAAGGGTAACATTTTATGCCAGAATCGAAAACGCCATTAGAAGTGTTTATTCGATTAAATTTCATCTTGTAGTGAAATCTTTTAAAAAAATTAAGTATTTTCTCCAAATATTTATTGTTTTGAGAATGCATTATGCGAGTGTAAAAGATATGTGAGGAATTTTTCAAAGTTGCTAGCCAAGGCTATTTTTTATAACAATCTTGAAAAATTATAAATGTTCATACTTTATTATTGAGCTCTCAAGACCATTTTTTTTTTTTTTTTTTTTTTTTAAGGAAAAATTGGTATGAAAGATTAATACTTGTTTTTGGTAGAAGTTATAGATCCATTTCGGAGACCACCACATCTCTTCATCAGACTTCTTTTTAACATTTTTATTCATTGGCGTCCGCCGAGATCGAACCTCGGATTTTCCGGTTGGAAGTCTAATGGCATCACCATTAGGCTACCGCCGCCTTGCATTTTGCTTGTATTAATTTTTCTTTTCATTTTTTCCTTTTTACAACCTACCATCCAGCAACAGTGACCTTGCCGACGTTATCGGTATTTGTCACTTGTATGTTGGTGTGGTTGTGTGTTTGTTTGGTTTGTACAAATTCTATTTTAAGCACAAGCAATGCTTTGCACTAATTAGTAGAGTTTGTTTGTCGGCTGGCTCATCCGATTAAATTGTAAATGTTCATGATTCATGTAAATATAAATGTTCATGCCTATTTAAATAAAGATTATACAATAAGTTTTAGTTTTGTAACAGAATCTATTCAATAAATTAAAATTTTTTAAATAGTCAGTTTGCAGTGTATAATCGTAATTGATTTTTCAATGGATATTTTTGGTAAAATTTTGTCAAAATTATTATTCATCATTGCTATTAAAAGAAAGCGTGTTCAATTAGTTTTACCTATTGTTTTTTTAATACATACATTGAATATTTTTGTAAAATTTCTACATATAATCAATCTAGATTTATACCCGTTCGGGAACAATTGGTCCACAATTAGTCTACATTTATACCCGTTCGGGAACAATCGGGGACTAATTGTGGACCGATTGTTCCCGAAAGAAATCAATCCGGGACAAATCTATGTATATCGGGATTAATCGCACATTTTTTTGCAGGGATATTGCAATGAAAACTATCGCATGTACATACATACATACATGTGTTTGTATGTTTGTACAAATTCTATTTATAGAAAAGGCAATGCTTGTTCTTGTTATTAGATTTTGTTTATCGGCAAGCTCATCCGATTGGTTTTTATATTGGTTGTTTGGTCGTTTTTGTTTTAATAATTAACTAGTATCTATGTTACCCCCGATATTCGGGTGGCACTTTTATTTAAAAAAAAATTTATAAAGAAAATTATTTAATCAAAAAAGGAACAAAAAAATTGGCTCGACCTGGACTTGAACCAACTTCACTTAAATTGGAAGCCTAGCATCTTACAGCTGAGCTACTGCGCTAGTTACGCGAGTTGTGTCAAACGGTGTACTTTAATTTCTGCTTGTGTTATTAACATTCTCACCACGCTTATTTCACCACAGCGCTGTTATGTACTTACTAGAGGTCGGAAACTATCGATAGTCAGCACCATCGATAGTGTCCGATAGTTTTTTGCAAACTATCGATAGTTTAACAAAAAAAATTTTGTTTTGTTGAATATCAAATAAAAATTATTGAAATTATTTGGTTTCGTTGATTATCAAAAAAAAATTATCAAAATTATTTTGTTTCGAAAGAGTTTTTAGTGCTTAGCACGAAATTTTTATTTTAATTCAATTTTTAATTGTTGGGGTAAGTGGAAAAAAATTCAACAACTATTTACAGCGAAGGTTGAGTGTATAGCTATTTCACGAAAAACCATTTTCGATCATCAGCACTCTTTTCGGAAGTGGAAGAGGATTCACCGGGGATTGAACCCGAGTCCATTCCATCTTCAGCCGCAATGACCCAACGCTTAAGGGGTCATCCCCTTTCGTTTGATACCCATATTGTAGGGTAATATTAATCTTTTTGGGCAATCACATTTTGACCGATAACTCAGTTATCGATAAATTTATCGAAATATATCGAAGTCCAAATGAAACCTGGGGCCATCCCCTTTTGTCTGATACCCATATTGTAGTGTAATTTTAATGTTTTTGGGCAATCACATTTTGACCGATAATTCAGTTATCGATAAATTTATCGAAATATATCGAAGTCCAAATGAAACCTGGGGTGATCCCCTTTT
Source organism: Urophora cardui (assembly GCA_960531455.1). Lineage (NCBI taxonomy): Eukaryota > Metazoa > Arthropoda > Insecta > Diptera > Tephritidae > Urophora > Urophora cardui. The sequence goes on along the minus strand of OY482675.1, from coordinate 19,034,784 downwards.
GTTTGGTACCCATATTGTAGTGTAATTTTAATGTTTTTGGGTAATCACATTTTAAACGACCATGTGACTAGAATGCATAGTCGTATTTATGTTGCTTTGACTACTTGCTAGTCAGCAATTCAAACCCTGCGTGGAATAGTTACCATTTATTTGGTGCCTAGTGGTCACATTTCAAATTTTCAATAAACTATCGATAGTTCAAACGATAGTCGAAAACCATCGATAGTGTAAACGATGTTCAGAAACCATCGATAGTGACGATAGTGCCATCGATAGTTTCCGACCACTAGTACTTACACGTACATATATGTACATACATACGTGAGTGAGTTGTAATTGTTAGTTCAGTTTAAGTGCAGCATTTGACATACCCAACGCAGGTGGTGTGATTGCGCAGCGGTAGAGTGTCAGGTCTGGAAACGAGGGGTTGTAGGTTCTCGAACCACGCGATTTCAAGGTTGATTTTTTTTAAAATAAAAAATCAGCTAAAATGGCTGCTATTTCCGGGGCCAACTTCCGTTGCATCAAATTTCAAATTTCACTCTCCATAAAAACTCTGTATCGCCGCCTAAGAAGTTAACTTGAAAATACATTAATCGGCAGTGATAAGGTTGACTTCTTTGCCTTAATAAATTGCCAAAAGGCTTTCGAGTCAGTAATAATGATATTCTCAAAATTAATATGTAATTTCTGTACAAGAACTTATTCAAACAATTGAACTCTTTTAAGTAGCACTGAAATTTCGAATAATGTACTGGATCGCCAGTTTTTTTATGCAATTTGCAGAATTTGTTTTTTTAAGTTCCTCAGGCGTTTTAGACGTTTGGCACAAATTAAAATCACCAAGAACACATAGATGACTTTCCCCAGAAATCTGTGAAGCTAACGACACAACATTGTCAATGTGTGCAAAATTAACGAAATCAGCACTGTTAGAATGAATATATGAGGCACACATATAAACTGTTCCTGAACGCAAACACAAATTTAATCAAAAAGTGTGTCAGAATTGTAAAGGGTTACCAGTGATGCCCTAAATTTCTTACGGACAGCAATTAGAACTCCTCCTCCTCTAGAACACCCAGTTTTGACAAAGTCGCGGTCTTTACGAAAAACATCGTAAGGATTGGGGTAAAAAATTTCGGTGTCAAAGAAGTTTTCATTCAGCCAAGATTTAACAAAAACAAAAACATCAAATTCTTGGAAAGAACTTTTGATATACACAGTTGAACATTTAGTTCTCACGCCAGATATATTTTGAAAATAAACTCTTAGTTTATTAATAAAATTATTTGCATTGCCCCGACAGTCAGAAACTAAATTAGTTTATCTGGATTTCCGAAAGGGCCGAATCTTTATACCAAATGGCCATAAATTACCATATAAAAGCTTGTCATAAAACATTGCAGATATTCGTATTTTAAAATTCACATAGTTTAGTTCATCAAGCACTTGACTAAAATGAAGCAGGAAATATGCTTACTAGCTATACCAAAATGTTTAACAATGTAAGAAATAATATCATTGGTGGTGACTGTAGGCTTAAATAATGAAATATGAAGCCATCTCCTATTAACAACAACGTCCAACTCTTTAGATACTGTTTAAGCTTTGATGGGAGAGGGGAAGGCGAGTTGCTTTTTTGGAGGGAATTGGATTGGGTTTGGCTACGGGGAGATGTAGCATCTTTTTCTTGGGTAGAGTGGGGGTGGCTACGGGGAGGTGTAGAATCTTTTATTTGAGTGTATACATATGTACGTGTATATGTACATAAGTGCATATATTTGATGTATATATGCACATACATACATTATTTGTAACCCTTGTATTTATGAGTGCCAACCTCTTTTTCGTTTGTGAAAAATCCCGAGTACGATTTGCTCCTTCATGCTATATATCTCGAACAATGCATAAGACGTCTGAGAATTACCGCAGTTTTTCACAGCCGCATGCAAATGCACAAACGAAAGCTATACAGCATAAGTTGCATAAACAGATACATTACGGCCAACAACTAAATTATTTAACCTGACTCTCTTATTTTGCACAGTGACGAAGTTTGCAGATTTATTCATCACACCAGCGGAGGGAGAGTTAGCAGTAATAAGATGAGCACAATCGGAAGTATCGGCGTTAGCAGAGGCATTGTTAACAGCGGCGACTGCACCATAGAGCCAACAACATGCGAAAAAGAAATACCATGAGAAATACCTTTGTTAGTGGACTCGTCAATATTAGCGGATCGTTGAACGTTAAGAACATCATTGTTGAATTGAATGAAATTTTGTACAAAGAATAATATTCATATGCTTCGTTGGATGACTGATACAAATTTTGAAAATGGGCGTAGCTACGCCCACTTTATGCAGCACTCTCTTTATATAAAGTACCTACACTGAGAGAAAAAAAATATATGGAGGGGTCAAAGAAATTGTTTACCTATTTTGAACACTACTTTCCTTGTTTTCAATAAATTTTCCTTAAAACATGTTAAAAGGTTTATAAAATATTGTTGTTACATGCGTTACCATGGTTTCATATACTTGTTTTGAAAAAATTCATACATTAAACTAATGAAAAATTCTTTAAGCGCCATTCCATTCCCAACTTTCCTTGTTTTGAAGACTTGATTTCTTTAATTTTGAGAAATTAAATTCCCATACAAATCCCCATGGCAACGAATTTGTTTGAATGTTTTTTATGTTTTTTCCACATTTTTGAGAAAATTTACACAAAACAAAGAAAATTTTGTATTGGGACGCGTGTTCAAAATAAGGAAAATTATGTCTTTGATCGAGAGAAATTTTTTTTTGAGTGTACACCGTGTTTCCATCAAACGCAAACATACAATGAAAGCATACATCTGAGTATCTAATGTTCGATTCCACTCGAACTTAGGCTTCCTTACTTGCTATTTTTCGAATCCACTTTAACAGTATTTACAGCCGATGGGCTATTACCAACAACATTATTATATAGTCGAACAATTTGATGATCTTCAATATTATGAATTGCATCAAGGCCAGTACAACTAGCAACAGCGGTAGGATAATTATTTCCATTTGTAATAGATACAGTTTTAGAAGATTGCGAATCATTATTTTTAAGAAGATGATTAATAGCACTATTAAGAATTTTGGTCTCATTTAGAAGAATTAAATTGTCATTTTTGAGATGAATATGCAGTTTATCAACCTTTTTTAGAAGCAGTGTTTTTCATTACACCATTGCAGAAATGATTTAGAAAAATCCGCTTTCATAGAAACAGGCTGGTCAAAAATGGGCCGTAGTCATAGTCGATTTAAAACAGTGTTTTACCACACTTAGAATGATGCTAGCATCAACGTCATTTTATCTCTGTCATAGTCAACTTAAAATCAGTTTTATCACTAAAACAGCGTTCTAACTTTAAAATGAGGTGAATGTCATTTTAAAATCTTAAAATATTGTTCTAAGCTGGGAATTCGTCATGAAAACTATGAAAATAGAAAGAGAGTACGTGAATTCAATAAAACAATATAAACAAAACGTTTAAAGAAGACATTTTAATAAATATGTTTGGAAATGGCAGAATTTTTCAAGATTTTGCCATTATAGACTATGCTATGCTGGAACAGAGAACAAAGGTATTGTAGCAGAGCCCACCTGCATAAAATTGTAAATAACACCTACTGCACGCACCTGTTTCATTCTGTCACTGCACTTGTTGCCCATTGTGAATGGACAACAGGTGTAGGGACAGAATGGAAACGGGTAATGGGTTTTTGACAGCTCGGCTCTCTTCTATGATAGAAGCCGCCTGGCAAATGACTCTTTCTATTCGCGAATTTGGACGTGTTCGTGGCGCTTAAAATAAAAAACTAAAGTTTAAGTGAACTAAAAAGGAATATAAATCATATTTAAATAAAATTAAAATAAAAAGACAGTAATATATAAAATAAAAAGAACAGTGTTTTAACAAAAATATAATTAAAAGAAAAGAAGAGAAACATAAAGGTGAGTGTGAGCGTGTGCACACCGAGGTGCAGGAAAAAGTATTTTCACACCTCAACATGGCGACCGTGACCGGTGGCCAAAAGCCGGTCGATATGGCCTCGAGCAGGAAGAAGCCACCTGGGAGTACCTGCAGCTATGTAGAAGCGCTACGCGCAATAATTATATTTTAATGTGCGAATAATTAAATAACGCAAAATAAAAAAAATACAGAAAATAAAAAAAAAATATAAAACAAATCAAAATTTCTACAAAAAAAAATACATAAAATCTACAAAAATCTACAAAAAAAAAAATATAAAACTCAAAAATTACAAAAAAAAAGTCATGAATTCATACCTACAATTTTCATTGGCGGCGTAGGCCATTAAACACGCATTGTCGTTTTCTATGTGGTACATATATGTAATTACATTTAACCACACATCAGCAAAATATGCACATTTATAATTGGCGACGGAATTAGCCATAAATCATTATTTTTGGACTTGGCAAATAATGCCACATATGGACATACATACAGCGATACATATATCTTTGGATAAAAAAATCAACTTTTTAAGCAACTGTACCGCCTGCGGTAAAAATCAGTGACATTGCGAAGCATAACGGCGAAGAAAAGACAAAAAAAAATCCGTTGGTAACGGCACGCGCCATTTTGTATACCTTGGCGACAAATGGTCTCTTTAAATTACGACCAGCAGCAGCAGAATCAGACGGGCAGCAGCAGAACGCCGCAGCAGAATTTTGCAATTGAACGTCAGCAGAGGGCAGCAACAGAAAGCCGAAAAAAAAATATAGTAAGGTGTATGTATATGTATGTACTTTTGCCAATGTTCGTTATATACTTTTTTATAACTATTATATACCTATCTTTTTTTAAAATGTAAAACATATATATATATAATACATACATATAATTTCATACCATTTAAAGTAACAATTATCTCTCGAACGTAAGGTTAAAACTCCAACATATGCATACTTAAATTACAAACTTTCAAGTAAAATTTTCAATATTCAATTACAATAGCAATTAAGCAATTCAATCACATTAAATATCATACTCCAAGTTTACGTAAAATCAATAATCAAATTTATATTTTTCGAATTTCTATATAAAACATATAATCCGGTTTAATTGGCTCAAACAATTTTTTTTTTGAATTCAAAATAAAACATACATATATATCTTACAATTTTATCTACAATAATAAATAAGCATATTTCAATAAAAGTATGTATGTGTACATGCACATATATATATACATATGAATTTGATAGAAATTATAATTTAAAACGAAAAAATTTTTTTCTAAAAGTGCGTGTATGTATATGCATATAAATCAGGGTTCGGATTTGCCTCATTTTGGCTCCTCACTCACACATGCTTCACTCATGAGGGTGCAGCTGCATGAGTGGCCTCTGAGCGTATAAACAACAGAGGCCACACATTAGCGTGAGCGCTCTGCGTGAGTGGCAGCAGAGTGTGCAGCCAAGATGAGGCACGCTAGTAACGTCGCCTCTCCTCAGCTGCGCCCTCATATGATACTCTGAGTGAGTGAGGGATATGAGCGACGCACAGTGGGGGCACCTCCATACAAACGCGGCCAAAAATAGTAATAATTAAGCTAGAAACTTGAAACTCGGAACTTAAGCTTTTTTGGTTGAAATTAGTAAACTGTGAAAATTTGAACAAAATCCACCCACAAATACGCCCACCTCCCATATAACGGTATTTTTGGAATTTCAGCATTGTCCTAACTATTATAGCTAAAATGCTCCATTTTGATTAGTGTATACATTTTTGAAATATAAATCAAATGCGGTAATCATTTTGGAAAAGGGGTAAAGCACTTCACCGTTTTTAAATTAAAAATATATGCACTTTTAAGTATGTTATCAGCATTTATCATAAAACTTTCATACAAAAAAATCGCATTTCAAAAAAATTTTATACCAGAAATGAAATTACACTTTTCTAAAGGATTTCAGTGTGCTAAACCTGAATATGGAATCAAATTTTCCAAATTGTTTCTAGTTTCTGAGATATTCATGCCCAAATAGGCAAAAAACACGTTTTTTGGCTCTATTCCCTGCTTAATATCTTTTCTGTTATTATTTCAACTCAAATTCGATTAAACCAGTTGAAAGCACAATCATTACCCTTGAAAACAGCGTTTAGTTTCTTCGAATATCTTAATTAGAATTGGAATTATCGATATTTAAGTTTCACCATTTTGACAAATATTCCCCATACAAAAAAATTTAAACTTTTTGAAGCATACTTCTGGGCATTTTGTATGGGAAAAATGTACGAAAACTCAAAAAACACCTTCCATAAAAATGTTCATAAAACAAAATGGAGCAAACGAATTTTTACGATTTTTTCTCCTGTTTATAAAGGACATTTAGGACTATGAAATATTAAAAAATTGAGGAGGTAATATTTTTTGTTTTTTTTTTATTTCATTTTAAAGTTTCACAATTTTTACACATTTTTTTTTTATATTCCAAAAGTAAAAAGCTGGCAAAGATATGAATTAACGCTGATAAAAAAGATTACCGCATAATTTGAAAGTATGCACCATTTACTGCAAGAAGATAAAGAAATATTCGATCATTCGTCTAAATATAAACGTTTTTCATAATGTCAAAACTAACATAATTAATGCGTTTACAAAAACGCAGTTTTAGGCCACTGGGAAAAAAATTATAAAAGCAAATGGAGCAAGTGGATTTTTAAAATTAAAATGTAGTTTGATTAAGAATATATTATTTCAAAGCATAAAAAAAAATTGAGGAGGTCATATTTTTTGTTTCTTTAATTTTTTTATTCAAATTCGAGCAAAATTTTTTTCTTATCGACATTTTTTGTCAATATTTGAAAATTCATATAAATTCAATAGTGAACGGTATTTACAACTACGTTATAATTTCTGTAATGTAATGATATATCACTCGAGTTCGTATGTTAACAATTAAATGAGATAGCGCATTTTGTATGAGGTGTATTCATTGAGAAAAAAAAGAACCTATTTTTTGCTCAACTTTGGGCACCCTGTACGGCTAAATGAAAAGAGACTCAAAAATTTTTATATAAGCTTTTTTATTACAATTTGATGTATCTGTCGATCTCTATTTAAAAAAATTGTTTTACTCATACTTTAATTTTGAATTTATTTTTGGCCGCAATCACCCATTGTGCGACGCCTCATAGCTTGGCGATGACGCAGCCAACCGTCTGTAGTAAGTATGTAGTATGTACTACAAATTTTTTTATTCTCTGCAGTGTGCACACTGCACGCATATACAATATGGGTATCAAACGAAAGGGGATGGCCCCAGGTTTCATTTTAACTTCGATATATTTCGATAAATTTATCGATAACTGAGTTATCGGTCAAAATGCGAATGCACAAAAACCTTAATATTACCTTACAATATGGGTATCAAACGAAAGGAGATGGCCCCAGGTTTCATTTTAACTTCGATATATTTCGATAAATTTATCGATAACTGAGTTATCGGTCAAAATCTGATTGCACAAAAACTTTAATATTACCTTACAAATTGTATCAAACGAAAGGGGATGGCCCCAGGTTTCATTTGAACTTCGATATATTTCGATAAATTTATCGATAACTGAGTTATCGGTCAAAATGCGAATGCACAAAAACCTTAATATTACCTTACAATATGGGTATCAAACGAAAGGGGATGGCCCCAGGCTTCATTTGAACTTCGATATATTTCGATAAATTTATCGATAACTGAGTTATCGGTCAAAATACGATTGCACAAAAACCTTAATATTACCTTACAATATGGGTATCAAACGAAAGGGGATGGCCCCAGGTTTTATTTGGACTTCGATATATTTCGATAAATTTATCGATAACTGAGTTATCGGTCAAAATACGATTGCACAAAAACCTTAATATTACCTTCCAATATGGGTATCAAACAAAAGGGGATGGCCCCAGGCTTCATTTGAACTTCGATACATTTCGATAAATTTATCGATAACTGAGTTATCGGTCAAAATGCGAATGCACAAAAACCTTAATAATACCTTACAACATGGGTATCAAACGAAAGGGGATGGCCCCAGGCTTCATTTGAACTTCGATATATTTCGATAAATTTATCGATAACTGAGTTATCGGTCAAAATGCGATATCACAAAAACCTTAATATTACCTTACAATATGGGTTTCAAACGAAAGGGGATGGCCCCAGGTTTCATTTGAACTTCGATATATTTCGATAAATTTATCGATAACTGAGTTATCGGTAAAAATGCGATATCACAAAAACCTTAATATTGCCTTACAATATGGGTATCAAACGAAAGGGGATGGCCCCAGGCTTCATTTGAACTACGATATATTTCGATAAATTTTTCGATAACTGAGTTATCGGTCAAAATGCGATTGCACAAAAACCTTAATATTACCTTACAATATGGGTATCAAACGAAAGGGGATGGCCCCAGGTTTCATTTGAACTTCGATATATTTCGATAAATTTATCGATAACTGAGTTATCGGTCAAAATGCGATTGTACAAAAACCTTAATATTACCTTACAATATGGGTATCAAAGGAAAGGGTATGGCCCCAGGTTTAATTTGGACTTCGATATATTTCGATAAATTTATCGATAACTAATTTTGCACTATATATCGACCAAATTTTTTGTGTCACTTTATATGCTTTTGTTGTAGAAACTAAGCACATTTTATGCCAAACAAGTAAGGAAGCCTAAGTTCGAGTGGAATCGAACATTAGATACTCAGCTGTATGCTTTCATTGTTTGTTTGCGTTTGATGAAAACACGTTGTATTTTATATAAAGCGAGTGCTGCATAAAGTGGGCGTAGCCACGCCCATTTTCAACATTTTTATCAGTCATCCAACTAAGCATATGAATATTATTCTTTGTGCAAAATTTCATTCCTTTATGACTTCTAGTTACAAAGAAGTCTTGTTACAAATTCCCAAAGGGTGTTCCAGAAATATCTTTGTTAAAAAGTAGGCGTGGTCATAAACCGATTTCAATAAATTTTTGCGTGTCTATTAACACAAGTTATAAAAGTGTATAAACCAAGTTTCGTCATAATATCTCAATTATTTGTCGAGTTGTGGGCTCTGAAATCTCGTTGATTCCTTTGTCTGAAAAGAGGCGGTGCCACGCCCATTTTCCGAAATTTTTCTATTTTTTGTTTCCGATCTATTGTAGAACTCATGCCACAAAATTTCAATGAATTATCTTTATATTTGACAAAGATATCGCTTAAAATGTTTTTATTAGGCCACTTTATGATACCCATATATAAAAGTGGGCGTGGTCGTCAACCGATTTCGCTAAAATTTCGAACATGTATTACTACAAGTAGTGAAAGTGTATAGACCAAGTTTCGTCATAATATATCGATTATTTGTCGAGTTATGGGCTCAGAAATCTCGTATATTCCTGCTTCTAAAAGGAGGCGGTGCCACGCCCATTTTCTAAAATTTTTGTATTTTTTGTTTTATGTCCATAATTGGACACCTTCCATAAAATTTCAATGATATATCTTTATATTTGACAGAGATATCGCTTAAAATGCTTTTATTAGGTCACTTTATAATACCCATATATAAAAGTGGGCGTGGTCGTCAACCGATTTTGGCAATTTTTCGTCCAAACATTTGCCTAAGTAAGTATATCACGCCTATCAAATTTCATCGATATATCTTCAACGGTTTCTGAGTTATGACTCATAAAACTTTCAATGTTTGCCCCTTAATAAGTGGGCGTGGCACCGCCCATTTTCCAAAATTTCACCATATTTCTTCATAAGGGCCTGAGCTCAATACGTGTGTGAAATTTTATCACTCTAGCTCTATTAGTGACCGAGATAAAAAATTTCCGATTTTTACTATATAGGGGAGGTGGGCGTGGTCATGGTCCGATTTCACCCATTTTCAATACCATCCGTTCCTGTCTTGATACCAACTTACATTTCAAATTTCATCAAAATATCTCAATTTTTGCGCGAGTTATCGTGCTCACAGACGGACAGACGGACAGACGGACAGACGGACAGACGGACAGACGGACAGACGGACAGACGGACGGACATGGCTCAATCGATTTCTCTTTTCACCCTGATCATTTTGATATATATAAGTCTATATCTATCTCGATTATTTCATTCTGTTACAATCCACCGTTAGGAAATCAAAACTATAATACTCTGTGTACTAGTACAGCTGAGTATAAAAAAGCAGTACTATATTAATTTGAACTCTTTCCTATATAATACATAAATATCATAATCTTTGTAAATATGTTCTGAGAAAAAAACCCGCATGTAGCACAGTATACGTGATGGAAATTGACTTATTACATTAATACCGGAATTCTGTAAGCAATCTCTAGTCACTGATAGAGACTTTTGGAGACTTTTTCGTGGTGAGATTGATTTTGAGACAATTTGGTATTCTGTAAGCGAGCTCACGTCTCAAGTCTCAAAAAATACGTCACTAAGTAATTAGTGACCTGGTGGCGAGGAGGTCACAGAATAAATAAAATATTGAGGTGCAGTGGCGGACCTAGCATAAATTGTCTGGGCAAGCCTATGTGTGAAGCATAACCATTAGTCATTTATGTAATTTTCTTTGCTGTATTATCTAGAAGTCTGATTGCGTTCCGTTATTAAATTTGATTTAGAGCTCTCGCTTTTTTAACATTTTCGAGTAGCCCGAATAAATGCTTTTCAAATTCTCGAACACTCCTTTGTTTGCTTATTACCCGTATGTTTGTACGGGCATTCGAACAATTTGGGTATTTGAAGTTTGTGTTTTCTCGTTTATTTTTTTTTTGTTGTCTTCATATGTATTTTTTTATCTTTGTTTTCCTGATACACATTTTTTTGTTTGTACACTCAGAGAAAAGGAATTAAAAATAAAATTTTTATTTTTATAATGCCCGATTTAAACCAAGTCATTTTTATTTTAAAAATGAAAAATTTTTAAATTACAAATTGAATTTTTGAAATTAAAATATATTTAGGATTTAAAAAGAAACATGTTTAAATTAAAAATGAAAATTAATGGAAATCAAATCAAATCAAAATCTCAAAGCGCTTAAAATAAAAATAAATATTTTTAAACTTAAGATATTTTTTCTTGATAGATATAAAAACGTGTTTAAAAATAATGTAAATACAATACATTTTTAAATTTAAAAATCTTTATTTTTATTTTAAGCACTATGAGATTTTGAACCAAAAACTTTTGCTTTTATTCCTGTTGAAGCCAAAAGCCTTCAAGATTGGGAACCACTGGTAAATTTCCTACATGGCATTCAATACTAATTTAACTCTATTGGAAATTTACCGTTGGTTCTCTTTCGAATTTAAGTTCACGGATTGCTCTGCTTGTCCGGCTGAGTCAGTCTTTTTTCGACTACTTCGCAATCAACCACAGCAGCCAGACAAGCAGCAGCAACCAGTACTCGCAGTTACAACAACAACAATATATAGTAAGTCTTAACTTTTCTTTGTATATCAATACCTACATAATATATATGTACATATATGGTTAGCGATTCTTACCGCTTACATACATATGTACATATAGGCCTCCTATTTACAATAAAGCATTTTTCTATCATCCTACTAATTGCTTGCGTTATTTTCTTTTCCGATACCTTTGCCTTTGACCGAGCTTTTCTGATTTTGGCTATCGTGCCCAAGCATTTGGTCCTCACGAGCCGGATCAAGGGATTAGGTACCACCTAAACATACATACGCACATTGTAGGAACAAATAGCGGCCATCCAACAAAGAATCGAACACACAAACAGAGGAGGGAATCGCTACAACATAAATATAATTTCAACATTTAAAACTACAATTAAATATATATACAGGTACGTGCAAAAACAATAGAGTTGAGTTGTTGAGCAAAAAAATTGTTAGTAATAAAAAGTGATAAAAAAAAGTGTGTCTATTAATTTAGTTAATTAAAGTGTTCAAAAGCAAATCAGTGAAAGAAAACAAGAACAAATTTTATTCGATAATTTTTCAAAAAAAAAAAAAAAAAAAAAAAAAAAAAAAAAAATTGAAAAGTCCAAAGTTCAAGAAAGTTTTATACATAATAATTAAAATTAGTGAAAACAAAGAATTGTTTTTGTTTCCAGTTAGTTTTTCTTTTCTTTCACCGGTTTCGAATTGGCAAATTTCGTTCGTGCCCGAGTACATAACTCGGCATATATACATACATACGTATACATATGTACACAGATATATACGGTCGGTGGTGAAAAATAACAAAGACAAAAAATACATACTTATTAAAATAATTTATAAAGATTCTCGATTTTTATCTACCTCAATTTTACCTTTTGGTAATTATTTTCGACCATATATATCTGCACGGCACCTTCATTTGTTTATATTCGTATTTACATACATACATACAGTGGTGATATTTTTTCAAATTCCAACCACTTGGAATCTTATAATTTTTGCTATCACAAAACAAAAACAAAAATTCACGTACATAAATTCCCTTAACTTAGATTTTTCGGTGCCTTTTACATATATAAATCTATTTACATATACACCAACAGGTGTACATATTTACATACGTACATACATATATTTTCGCATCAAAGAGCAAAGCGGCTCATACATATTTATATACAGTGAATTTTCGTTTTTCCTTTGCACGCACCTTCGCTCCCGCTCAGTTGCTGACTTGCAGATTCTCCTTTCAAGTGCAAGCAACCCAGTAGCGATTCAACAGGTCCTAAAAAGATTACACCAACCCAGTAGTCATCTCGGGACTAGTACTGGTCTTTTGCTAACCAGTTCGTATAAAACTCATAAGATAACTTACTTTTTGCTATTAATTGGTGGCGCTTATCATTTCTTTGTCGTTTTCTTCCCATTTTCGTGTAATTTCCTTTTGTATATAAACCAATTTAATTTTTTATCGACATGGCTTTGAATTATTTCACTCGATGCTCAGACAATATTGTCGAATTCAATGCGAAATACGACGAAGCGGTTCTGAGCGAACATTCAAAAATTTCGTTGGACATCCTAAAAACTGAATTGACTGATATTTGGTCAAAAACGAAGGAGGCATATGAAAAATGTTTACAAACTCTTGTAGATGAGGATGAAGTGGAAGCCGTCAGAGCTAAACAAACTTCATAATTCAAAGACTATGTCACTTGTTTATCGCGTATCAGCGAATGTATTGACAAGCGTATTTCAGCAGCCACTGCTGCTTCCTCAAACTCTGCCCAAGTAATCACATCGTCGAATAGTTTACGTTTACCGCCATGTGACACAGAAGTATTTCATGGGGATTACGTGTCATGGCCATCTTTCAGGGACTTATTCACTGCTATTTATATAAATAGTGCGCGTCTTAGTGATGTGGAAAAATTGTTCCACCTTCTTAAAAAGACAAGTGGCGAAGCTCACGAAATTGTCAGTAAAGCGCCATTAACCAATCAAGGTTTTAACATGGCGTGGACAGACTTAAAATCAGCATACGAAAATAAACGCGTTTTAGTCAATAACCATTTGAAGAAGCTCTTTGCGCTTCCAGTCATTCGGACTGAAAGCGCTTCAGCTTTGAAAGAGCTCCAACGGAGCATTAACGGATGTTTATCGGCAATGAAAATGCACGAGGTTGAAATCGAAAACTGGGACCCCATTCTTATTTTCTTGTGCTCAAACCACTTGCCTGAAACAACATTGAGTCTTTGGGAACAATCTTTAGTGGACAAAACCGCCTTACCGAAGTGGGACCAAATGGATACCTTCCTCACAGCGAGGTACAGGACTTTGGAATCCATAGTGGATGTGAAAAGCTCAACTTCGTCTTCTTCTTCACATTCACAAAACTCCACAACCCAAAAGAAGTTAGCACTGGCCACTAAAGTAACCTCATCAAATTGCATCTTGTGTCCGAAGCAACAACATCCTCTACGTTTATGTACAAAATTTTTAGCTTTATCCGTAAATGATAGGTTCGCCTCAATTAAAAAACATAACTGCTGCTTAAACTGTCTGGTAAAAGGTCATTCTCTCAAGGACTGCAAAAGTCAATTCACTTGCTCCAAATGCAAAAGCAAGCATCATACTCTACTTCATAGAGTTCCTACATCTAATCAGCCTTCAACAGAAGCTATAAGTGGAACTGCTTCGCAAGCATTCCATACAAATGTACAGTCCACTCCTTCTCCTATTTCGTCGTTCAATGGTGCAACTCTGACATCGTCAGGTTTGTCATCAGCTCTTCTTGGAACCGCCATGTTTCATATTTGTCACTTGGGATCAACTTATGTCGCACGAGCTTTAATCGACTCAGCATCGGAAGCAACGTTCATTTCGGAACGACTTCGAAGACTCCTAAAGCTCCCTTGTTCGAAAACCAACGTGATGATTTCAGGATTAAATCAAAAGGTCTGTAACAATTCTTCGAAAATTTGTTCGTTCGTTCTGGGCTCACCACGTGACCCAAATCTTTTCTTAGAAGCTACAGCCTTTGTATTACCACAAGTTACTGGAAACTTGCCCTCAACTTCAGTCGATGAATCGATTCTAGATTTACTTCCTAAAGTACCATTAGCAGATTCTAAGTTCTTACAAAGTGGTCCTGTCGATGTTTTGATCGGAGGAGATTTGTACCCCAAGGTTATGCTAGATGGGGTAAAACGCAGTAACCACTGCAACCTTCTGTCCCAAGAGACCGTATTCGGGTGGATTGTCACTGGGGCATCTTCCACTGCACACGTCTCTTGCTTTGCAACAAAAGTCTCAATCGGAGAGGACATTTCGTTGGATAACCAAATTCGCAAATTTTGGGAATTGGAGGAAGTTCCCAAAAAGAACCTCCAGTCAGTAGAGGACGCATTTTGTGAGGAATTATATTCAAAGACCACCACTCGAAACTCGGAAGGAAGATATATAGTTTCATTGCCTTTTAAAAGTTTTTATCCCACCGACTTAAAGCTAGGAGCATCTCGACCCATCGCTTTACGGCAATTTTATCGTAATGAGTCAAGACTTTTAAAAACACCGTCCTTGAAAGAAGAATATGACCACATGGTTAAGGAATATTTGGACCTAGACCATATGGAGCAAGTCGAAGCTCCACAATTCGAACATTCTCCTGGTCATTTCTATCTACCACATCATGCGGTATTAAAACCTGAAAGCACTTCAACCAAGTTAAGAGTAGTTTTCAATGCTTCCAGCAATTCTTCTAACGGAGTATCTCTCAATGATATTCTCCATGTAGGTCCCGCTCTTCAAGCAGACTTAACTCTTTTATTGATTCGATGGCGAATGTATAAATTCGTGCTTAATAGCGACATACAGAAAATGTATCGTCAAATTCTGGTAAATCCATTACAAAGGCCTTATCAAAGAATTCTTTTTAGAGATGACCCGCAAGGTAACATCAAAGACTTTCAGTTAAAGACGGTCACCTTTGGGGTCAACTGCGCACCTTATTTAGCGATTAGAACGCTGCTTCAGTTAGCCCAGGATAGCCAAGATTCTCATCCACTAGCAGCTAAAATCCTTCGAAATTCAATGTATGTGGATGACGTATTAGCGGGCTTTCATAATATATCCACAGCTCTGCAAGCACGAAATGAGCTTATCGACACACTAGGTAGTGCAGGTTTTTCTTTGAGGAAATGGTCCTCCAATTCGAAGGAAATTTTAGCAGATCTTCCGCAAGATCATTTACTTGATAGAGACTTCCTTGAGTTAGAAGAGACAAGTACTACGAAGGCGTTAGGTATACGCTGGAATGCCAAGTCGGATCAGTTTTTCTTTAAAGTCCAGAACCCTGTGTTAAAAGAAAATTATACAAAACGTGAAGCGCTCTCCATCATAGCAAAACTTTTCAATCCGGCGGGTTGGCTAGCTCCAGTGGTAGTACTTGCGAAAATAGTTATGCAACAAATCTGGTTAGATGGTACCTTGTGGGATCAACCTCTTAAGCCTCAAACCCTCTCTCAGTGGAAGAACTTTTTAGAAAATTATAAATTTGTCGAAGAGATACAAATCCCACGATGGGTGGAATATAGTGACCAATCGTCTTTGCAAATTCATGCAATTCATCATTTTGTGACGCGTCGGAAAAGGCATACGCGGGGGTGATATATTTGAGAGTAGAAAACGAACCAATCGCGTCTTCTCATCTGCTTTTGGCAAAAACGAAAGTTGCGCCGATCAAGACCATTTCTCTACCTCGTTTGGAACTATGCGGTGCAGTTCTTATTGTCGACATGCTTAGAGCGCTCCTAAGCGAACTTCCTTTCAAAGTGGAAAACATCTTTTGCTGGACAGATTCAACGATCGTATTAGCGTGGCTAAAAAAGCGACCTAGCTCTTGGACCACCTTTGTCGCTAATCGAGTGGCAAAGATTCAGGAATACGCAGATGTGAAGCATTGGAATCACGTCGAGTCCAAGGATAATCCTGCTGATCTTGGTAGCAGAGGAGTATATCCCCAGGCGTTGCGATCGAACGGTTTGTGGTGGCACGGCCCCTCTTGGCTGGCAAACGACGCGGGAAAATGGCCATCATATGACCATGAAACGGAAGAAGTCACACTCGAAGCTAAGGGAATCAAAGCACACGCATCTTCCGTATCCAAATATGAAGACCCCTTAGAAAGATTTTCCTCTCTACCACGAGCACTACGGGTATTAGCATATGTTTTTAGATTTTACCATCGGACTTACAAACATACTCGACAATTTCACTCGTACTCTTCACCTATCATAACAGGAGAAGAAATTGCAAAAATTCGTACACGTTTAATAATTCTTGCGCAGACGAATTATTTCGCAGATGAACACAAGAATTTGACTTCAAAAATTCCAATTCATCCAAAAAGCAAGATTTTAACCTTGAATCCGTTTCTAGATAGTCAGGGTATAATGCGGGTCAACGGCCGTTTAGCAAATTCGCTGATTCTATCTTTCAATGAAAAACACCCTATTCTGCTTCCATACAATTGTTCGTTCTCTAAATTGTTAGTTGAATTCATTCATTGCATTTCGCTTCACGGTGGCAACCAATTAGCAGTTCGATTACTTCGTCAACAGTACTGGATTCCAAAGGCTAAGAATCTAATCAAGACTGTTATCCACAATTGCAAGACTTGCGTTTTACATAAACAACGGGACCAGAGTCAAATAATGGCTGCTCTCCCCGAAGAACGGACAATCCTCTCTCGACCATTCGAAAATACAGGAGTCGATTTCGCTGGTCCGTTTGATATTAAAACTTTTTCCGGACGTTCGTATAAGGTGACCAAAGGATACGTTTGTATCTTCGTATGCTTTTCTACGAAAGCAATCCACTTGGAAGCCACCAGTGATCTCTCAACCGAAACTTTTCTTAGTGCCTTTGCGAGGTTCGCTTCCAGAAGAAGTTGTCCAAAAAATATCTTTTCGGATAATGGGACAAACTTTGTAGGTGCGTCAACTTCACTAAAGAAAGATTTTAAAAAATTCTTGAACACATCGCAAGAATCGGTTTGTAACCTTTATAGTCATCAAGAGGTCTCGTGGTACTTTATACCTGCCGGCGCTCCGCACATGGGCGGTCTCTGGGAGGCCGGGGTCAAAAGTTTTAAATTTCATTTTCGAAGAGTGGCTGCTTCTCAAAAATTCACTTTTGAAGAGTTTCAGACCCTGTTGTGTCGCATCGAAGCTTGTCTTAATTCAAGACCAATATCACCCAATTCTAATGAGGTTTCTGACTGTGCAGCACTAACACCCGGCCACTTTCTCACGGGAGGTCCGATTCTCTCACCCGCGGAACCATCCATCGATGCGAACCCCACTTCACTAATTAATCGTTGGCAGAAACTGAAAGCTCTGAGCCAGCAGCACTCCCTTCGATGGAAAGAGGAATATTTGAAAGAGCTCCACAAACGGTATAAGTGGAAGTTTCCTCAGAAAGATATCGCAGTTGACGATTTGGTTGTCGTACGTCATGAAAATCTTCCACCTAATGAATGGCGCTTGGGCAGGGTCTCTAAAGTTTACCAAGGCACCGATAAGAGAATTCGTGTCGCCGATATTCGCACCCAAAAAGGAATGATAACGCGCCCCATCGTGAAATTAGTGGTCTTACCCAACTAACACATGTTGTATTCCTCCTTTCTCGTCCTTTACAGCCTAACAATCATGGAGCTTGTACGCGTCACCACACCACACTCACCATCGCCACGCGTTTCACGCCCATCGTCGCCACGCGTCTCACGCCTGCCATCGCCATCTACAACAAAAAAGGCCACCGCAAAACCAACAACAAAGGACGGCCGATTTCAGTGCAGGGTGTGCCGTCGCTCGCATCCGCTACAATTTTGCAGGCGTTTCCTCGACGCGAACTACGAACGTCGGTTAAGGCTCGTACTGCTCCATCGCTATTGTTCACGCTGCCTAGCGTACTCGCACACGGCCAAAAACTGCCGAAGCAATGGGACGTGCAAGTATTGCAGTGAAAATCATCATTCGCTGCTGCACTCCCACGCCCGTCTGTCACCGAGCCATTGTGCGCCTCCCCTTTTGACGCAGCTCTCCGGAACAATCACCGTGCTGCCAACCGTCGCAATATATATACATGTCGGGCAGCGAAGGGTCTTGACTCGGGCTCTGCTGGACCCGTGCTCGCAGACGAGCAAAGCAAGTGCGTCACTCGTGCAACGGCTCCGCTTGTGTACCATCCCCGTGGCGAATTTAGAGATGGTTGAAATACACGTGAGCTCACCGGGTGACGCACATGTGCGATTCTCGTTGGCGGTGAGGGTGGTGGCGGAGATCGGGTTGAAAACTCCTGCCCGCCATCTTAATGAAGCTACCAAAGCCAAATTTGTTCACATAAAATTAGCAGATCCGAACTTTGATACCTCTTCCGCCGTAGCGTTGATTTTTGGGGGCGACGTATATCACAAAATCATACGTAGCGAAACTATTCATTCTCCTGGGTATCCTACCGCCCAGAATTCGATTTTCGGATATGTTCTATCCGGACCATGTGTCCTTTAAGGCACAGCGACCCCTTAATGGGTACCGTACCTCCCTACTGAGGTTTAGAATTAAGCATAAATAATTTTGAATTACCTCGAATTGAAATGAATTTATACAATATAAGCATGTGTAATAAAAATTATTGCTCAACAATTCAGTTTTTGCACGCACCCTTTAGATTAAGACTTTGAATGGATTTATATACGTATTTGCTTAATTTTGAATTGTAGTTTCTCTTTGCAATCCCAATGTATTGCAAGGCCGGCGGCAATGTTGAAGCCAAAAGCCTTCAAGATTGGGAACCACTGGTAAATTTCCTACATGGCATTCAATACTAATTTAACTCTATTGGAAATTTACCGTTGGTTCTCTTTCGAATTTAAGTTCACGGATTGCTCTGCTTGTCCGGCTGAGTCAGTCTTTTTTCGACTACTTCGCAATCAACCACAGCAGCCAGACAAGCAGCAGCAACCAGTACTCGCAGTTACAACAACAACAATATATAGTAAGTCTTACCTTTTCTTTGTATATCAATACCTACATAATATATATGTACATATATGGTTAGCGAATCTATTTAAAAATTTTTCTTTTTAAATATTAAACACATTTAATTTAAAAAATTTTATTTTTTAAATAAAAATGACAGTTTAAAACGTGCATTATAAAAATAAAAATTTTATTTTTGATTCCTTTTCTCTGAGTATAAGCTCGAATGTTGGTACGGGAATTTGAACAACGGGCTTCAAACAAGCACGATCTGTTCGAATTGCTCGATACCCGGGTATCTAGAGCTCTACTTTGATTATATTCGGTTTGCATATTTGGTTTGTTGTTTATATTCATAACATATGAAACTGAATGTATTGCATTAAATCTAGAAAATGAGGATGATAAAGAATTTTTAAGTTTTTATATACAATGAATATTATGAAGATATGTAGGTACATATGTTTTTGACTTTTGGTATTTTAGCTGTAGCTACTTTTGGTCAGCTATCAACAAGCCTGGCTAAGTCGAAAGTAAATTCAAGTTTTTTACCATCAGAATTATCTACAAAAGCAGAGGAGAAGTTATTAGAATAAATTGGGAAGAACTCAATTGAATTGATTGATGACGCCAAACTTATAGGGAAATCTCACACGAAAGCGCAGAGGTATTTTTAGTTTCCTTATACCGACGGAAATTTTAGTAGTAGCAAGTGTATTTGCTTATTATCTAATATCTAAAAAAATGGGTGCTTTAGTGTTTGAAAAACTGAGGTCCAATTACCAAAAGTCGTGAAATTTTATTTGATTTTGATTTCCGTCGCTTTTTAAAATTATCTTGATATTTTGCCAATAGTCGCCAAATATCACAATCAACGCTTTTATAATCTGGTATTTGATACATGCACATTAAGGTGGAGTGAAAATTTTTTTTTGGAAATTAAATTTGTTCCAAAGCCAGAACGGCACCTTTGTAGCCCAGAAATAAGCCTGTAAAATTTTATTGACCTACTCGCATGTTTAGAGGTGCCCCCAGCCCCACAAAGTTGAAAAAAATAGCACGATCTGGTACAAATGTAAAATTTCTAAAATTATAAAATCAAAAAACGAAGTATGAAGATTGATAAAGATAGCCAAGCTGAGTATTAAAGTGAATTTATTTTTTTTGGAAATAGCAACAACAAAAGTTATTAAAGGTCAAAGTATATATTATGCATTTTTTAAATTGCAATTACTTTAAAACCATTGAACCGATTTCGAATGTTTTTATACCATTCGATAGGCATTTTGATTCCCTTTAATTTAATATACATTTTATGTGGGTTCCGTAACACCCCCTGCGGGGGTCAACCCCCCTTTTACCCCCCTTACTTTTCATATATAAAATGTATATATTAAATTAAAGGGAATCCAAATATCTATTGAACGGCATAAAAACATTCGAAATCGGTACAGTAGTTTTTAAGTAATTGCAATTTAAACAAGTAAGGAAGCCTAAGTTCGAGTGGAATCGAACATTAGATACTCAGCTGTATGCTTTCATTGTTTGTTTGCGTTTGTTCGATATAGGGTGTATTTTATATGAAACGAGTGCTGCATAAACAGGGCGCAGCCACGCCCATTTTCAAACTTTGTATCAATCATCCAAATAAGCATATAAATATTATTGTTAGTGCAAAATTGCATCCCTCTATGACTTTTAGTTACAAAGGCTTCACGTTACAAATTCCAAAAGGGTGTTCCAGAAATATCTTTGTTAAAAAGTAGGCGTGGTCATAAACCGATTTCAATACATTTTTGCGTGTCTATTAACACAAGTTA
Organism: Urophora cardui; assembly: GCA_960531455.1. Taxonomy (NCBI): domain Eukaryota; kingdom Metazoa; phylum Arthropoda; class Insecta; order Diptera; family Tephritidae; genus Urophora; species Urophora cardui. Next base: position 19,013,411 of record OY482675.1, on the reverse strand, counting down.
TAAAAGTGTATAAACCAAGTTTCGTCATAATATCTCAGTTATTTGTCGAGTAATAGGCTCGTAGATTTCTTTGTATAAAAAGAGGCGGTGCCACGCCCATTTTATAAACTTTTTTTATTTTTTGTTTCCGGTCTATTGTAGAACTCATGTCACAAAATTTCAGTGATAGATCTTTATATTTGACAGAGATATCGCTTAAAATGTTTTTATAAGGTCACTTTATAATACCCATATATAAAAGTGGGCGTGGTCGTCAACCGATTTTGGTAATCTTTCGTCCACACATTTGGCTAAGCAAATATATCACGCGTACCAAATTTCATCGATATATCTTTAACGGTTCTGAGTTATGGCTTATAAAACTTTCAATATTTGCCCCTTAATAAGTGGGCGTGGCACCGCCCATTTTCCAAAATTTTTATATTTTTTGTTTTATGTCCCTAGTTGGACTCCTGCCACAAAATTTCAGTGATAGATCTTTATATTTGACAGAGATATCGCTTAAAATGTTTTTATTAGGCCCCTTTATAGTTCCCATATATAAAAGTGGGCGTGGCCGTCCACCGATTTTGATAATTTTTCGTCCACACATTTGGCTAAGTAAATATATTACGCGTACCAAATTTCATCGATATATCTTTAACGGTTTCTGAGTTATGACATATAAAACTTTCAATGTTTGACCCTTAATAAGTGGGCGTGGCACCGCCCATTTTCAAAAATTTTTGTATTTTTTGTTTTATGTCCGTAGTTGGACTCCTACCACAAAATTTCAGTGATAGATCTTTATATTTGACAGAGATATCGCTTAAAATGTTTTTATTAGGCCCCTTTATAGTTCCCATATATAAAAGTGGGCGTGGCCGTCCACCGATTTTGATAATTTTTCGTCAAAACATTTGTCTAAGTAAGCAAATTACGGATACCAAATTTCATCGATATATCTTCAACGGTTGCTGAGTAATGACATATAAAACTTTCAATGTTTGCCCCTTAATAAGTGGGCGTGGCACCGCCCATTTTCCAAAACTTCATCAAATTTCTTCATAAGGCCCTGAGCTCAATACGTGGGTAAAATTTTATCACTCTAGCTATAGTAGTGGCTGAGATACCAAATATCCGATTTTTTCTATATAGGAAAAGTGGGCGTGGTCATGGTCCGATTTCGCCCATTTTCAATACCAACCGTCCCAGTCTCGATACCAACTTGCATTTCAAATTTCATCAAAATATCTCAATTTTTACGCGAGTTATCGTGCGTACGGACGGACGGACGGACGGACGGACGGACGGACGGACGGACGGACGGACGGACGGACGGACGGACGGACGGACATGGCTCAATCGATTTCTCTTTTCACCCTGATCATTTTGATATATATAAGTCCATATCTATCTCGATTATTTCATTATGTTACAATCCACCGTTATGAAATCAAAATTATAATACTCTGTGTACTAGTACAGCTGAGTATAAAAATGCATAATATATACTTTGACCTTTAATAAATTTTGTTGTTGCTATTTCCAAAAAAAATATATTCACTTTAATACTCAGCTTGGCCATCTTTATCAATCTTCATACTTCGTTTTTTGATTTTATAATTTTTATACTCAGCTGTACTAGTACACAGAGTATTATAATTTTGATTTCATAACGGTGGATTGTAACATAATGAAATAATCGAGATAGATATGGACTTATATATATCAAAATGATCAGGGTGAAAAGAGAAATCGATTGAGCCATGTCCGTCCGTCCGTCCGTCCGTCCGTCCGTCCGTCCGTCCGTCCGTCCGTCCGTCCGTCCGTCCGTCCGTCCGTCCGTCCGTACGCACGATAACTCGCGTAAAAATTGAGATATTTTGATGAAATTTGAAATGCAAGTTGGTATCGAGACTGGGACGGTTGGTATTGAAAATGGGCGAAATCGGACCATGACCACGCCCACTTTTCCTATATAGAAAAAATCGGAAATTTGGTATCTCAGCCACTAATATAGCTAGAGTGATAAAATTTTACCCACGTATTGAGCTCAGGCCGTTATGAAGAAATTTGATTAAGTTTTGGAAAATGGGCGGTGCCACGCCCACTTATTAAGGGTCAAACATTGAAAGTTTTATATGTCATAACTCAGAAACCGTTGAAGATATATCGATGAAATTTGGTATGCGTAATTTGCTTACCTAGACAAATGTTTTGGCGAAAAATTATCAAAATCGGTTGACGGCCACGCCCACTTTGATATATGGGAACTATAAAGGGGCCTAATAAAAACATTTTAAGCGATATCTCTGTCAAATATAAAGATCTATCACTGAATTTTTGTGGCAGGAGTCCAACTACGGACATAAAACAAAAAGTACAAAAATTTTGGAAAATGGGCGGTGCCACGCCCACTTATTAAGGGGCAAACATTGAAAGTTTTATATGTCATAACTCAGAAACCGTTGAAGATATATCGATGAAATTTGTTTTGCGTAATTTGCTTACTTAGACAAATGTTTTGGCGAAAAATTATCAAAATCGGTTGACGGCCACGCCCACTTTTATATATGGGAACTATAAAGGGGCCTAATAAAAACATTTTAAGCGATATCTCTGTCAAATATAAAGATCTATCACTGAAATTTTGTGGCAGGAGACCAACTAGGGACATAAAACAAAAAATATAAAAATTTTGGAAAATGGGCGGTGCCACGCCCACTTATTAAGGGGCAAATATTGAAAGTTTTATAAGCCATAACTCATAAACCGTTAAAGATATATCGATGAAATTTGGTACGCGTGATATATTTACTTAGCCAAATGTGTGGACGAAAGATTTCCAAAATCGGTTGACGACCACGCCCACTTTTATATATGGGTTTTATAAAGTGACCTAATAAAAACATTTTAAGCGATCTCTCTGTCAAATATAAAGATCTATCACTGAAATTTTGTGACATGAGTTCTACAATAGACCGGAAACAAAATATAAAAAAGTTTGGAAAATGGGCGTGGCACCGCCTCTTTTTATACAAAGGAATCTACGTGCCTATTACTCGACAAATAACTGAGATATTATGACGAAACTTGGTTTATACACTTTTATAACATGTGTTAATAGACACGCAAAAATGTATTGAAATCGGTTTATGACCACGCCTACTTTTTAACAAAGATATTTCTGGAACACCCTTTTGGAATTTGTAACGTGAAGTTTTTGTAACTAAAAGTCATAGAGGGATGCAATTTTGCACTAACAATAATATTTATATGCTTATTTGGATGATTGATACAAATTTTGAAAATGGGCGTGGCTGCGCCCTGTTTATGCAGCACTTGTGTCATATAAAATACACCCTATATCGAACAAACGCAAACAAACAATGAAAGCATACAGCTGAGTATCTAATGTTCGATTCCACTCGAACTTAGGCTTCCTTACTTGTTACATTTGTACCAGATCGTGCTTATTGCTTTCAACTTTGCGGAGCTGGGGGCAGTTCAAAACGTCGTCCTATCGCCATAAAATTTTGTGGGGTTCATTAACTCGTATAAAGGCAACTTTTCATTGCTGGTACGTTCAAAAAAAGAACAAGAAAAAATCTCCATATGTTTTCACTCCACCTTAATGCACATGTAAGAAATTACGTGCATAAGTATGTATGTACATGCAAACGAAAATCAAATCAAATATGCATATGGTTGTGAATACTGAATGCCGAAGCCAGCTTCACATTCGCATACAAATTTAATGTGAAAAATAAAAAGAGTGCCTTGCTAGTTTTTTTTTTTTTCAATTTAAGTCTGAAAATAAGCAATTGATTTCTCCTTAGAGAAAGCGAGAAAACAAGCTATGTTATTCTGTTTTGAAAGCCAGGTAAAAGTCAATGTGTGGAAACGTTGAAGCATGCTCACTGTGCTGTGATTGGCTGTGCAAACAAAATACACTTTGTGAGGTCAAAGAACGTAAGTCTATTTACGGCCTTTGGTGAGGTGGATTGGTGGTGTATTTGCGCTATTTTCTTAGAATACTTTTAGGTACCGTATGTTACAGTGGGGGCTATATTATTGAGAACTTAAATAGTAAACACATTTAAAGCGTAAAATAACCAGATTTTAAAGAAATTCGTAAAATGAAATGAACGAAAATATGTACGCAAGCCGGGCTTCTCGGCTTGTATGAAGCGCCCGCCTCTGTTGAGGTGAACTAAATAAAGCATCAAAATTTATAAAAACTTACAATTTGTTTGCTCTTTGCTTGTTCGCTTGCTATTTTCTGTAATAAAACAAGCTTATTTGTATGAAATTAACAAAATAATAAAATTTTTCTGGTTTTGCTAACTTACTTTTTTCCGCCATTTCCATCAAGTGTAAATGGTGATGAGATACGACATTTATCGATATTTCAATGTTTTACGTTACATGATTTTTTTTGCGAATCGGTTCAGGTAAAACACTCATAAAATATTATATTCATAACTATTTTTATAAGTGACTAGCAAATACCCGTTGCTTCGCAATGAGGAATAATAGTTAATCACAGTCAAGTCAAGTCAATTCAATTCAAGTCAAGTCAATTCAAGTCAATTCAAGTCAAGTCATGTAAAGTCAAGTCTATTCAAATCAAGTCAAGTCAAGTCAAATCAAGTCAAGTCAAATCAAGTCAAGTCAAGTCAAGTCAAGTCAAGTCAAATCAAGTCAAGTCAAGTCAAGTCAAGTCGTCAAGTCAATTCAAGTCAATTCAAGTCAAGTCAATATCGCTCAAAAACATCCGGGTCCGCATGTTGACCCATATTTGGGGACCCGGCCTAGGAATCACAATTAAAAGAGTTTTGTGTTGAAGTCCTGATCAAGGCCTTTCATTCGATACCAATATTTTTCAGAAACATTCCGGGTCCTCGTTTTGACCCATATCTGGAGACCCGGCCTAGGAATCATAATGAATAGAACTCCATGTAAAAGCCTTGTTCAAAACCTTTCATTTCATACCAATATTGCTCCGAAACATTCCGGGTTAATCCGGGGTCACATTTTGACCTATATTTGGGGGCCCGGCCCAGGCATCACAAATAAAATAATTCTACGTCGAAGTCCTCATCAAGACCTTTCATTTGCTAGCAATATAGCTCAGATATATTCGAGGGTCCTCCCGTCCACCTGTTGACCCTTATCTGGAGACCCGGCCTAGGCATCACTAAAAGAGCTCTATATCGCTCAAAACATACGGGTCCGCATTTTGACCGATATCTGGGGACCCGGCCTAGGAATTATTATGAATAGAACTCCACGTAAAAGCCTTGTTCAAAACCTTTCATTTCATAGCAATATTGCTCCGAAACATTCCGTGTTAATCCGGGGTCACATTTTGACCCATATTTGGGTACCCGGCCCAGGCATCACAAATAACATAATTCTACGTCGAAGTCCTCATCAAGACCTTTCATTTGGTAGCAATATCGCTCAGAAATATTCGAGGGTCATCCGGTCCACCTGTTGACCCATATCTGGAGACCCGGCCTAGGCATCACTATTAAAATAGCTCTATATTGAAGTCCAGATCAAGACCTTTCATTCGATACCAATATCGCTCAGACACATCCCGACGTCATCCAGATCCACCTTTTGACCCATATCAGAAGACCCGGAATGGAAATCACAAAGAAAATAGGTCTGTGTTAAAGCCCTGCTCAATACCTTTGATTTCATACCAATATCGTTCAAAAACATTCCGGAGTCATCTGGGTCCACATTCTTACCCAGACTGGGGAGGATGTCTCGGCATCACAATGAAAATAACTCTATGTTGAAGTCCTGCTCAACACCTTTAATTTGATACCAATATCGCACGTTTAGGTGCAGGCGTTCTTGAGTTATAGCATAGTATGCATGTGTAAACAGGTTTTTGATTGCCACCGAGACAAACAACAAACCGTGCAAAAACAAACATATGAGTCGCCTGCGCTGCGCTGCCTGGCACGACTGCGACGCCTCCACTGAACACGGCAAATGACCAAACGAATTTGTCTATGCTTGCGCTTTTTTGAGTTTTTCGAAATTTAAAACCGGGAAAAAGGTATTAAAGTCTCTCTCTACCATTTGTGACATTTTAAAAAAAGAATTATTAAAATCGGTCCAGTGCTTTTTGAGTTATCGCGTTACATACATTTTCCATACAATCAATTTTATATAATTAGTATAGATAAGTAGAAATGATACGCTTTATTTTTTTAATGCAATATATTGCTCATAAATTCATTTCCAAAATCTCTTTTCGTATGTAATCGATTAGTGAGTATTCTTTAAATTATTTTGTTATCTCAAACAGTGTCAGTACATTTTCACCACAGTCTTTGGTGAAATTTTTAGTGACTGCCGGTTGCTGAATACGAAAATTGGCTCAAGTCACTAAAAATGTCTCATGTCTCAAATCTCAAATTTAGTGACTTGAGGTGAGACAGAGTTACAGAATTCGCCTATAAGAGTAATTATATATAACGAAAAAATCTGAAGTAAAATGACGTCTAAGCTTGTTACTTTGTTTTGTTTTTATTAAATTTTTTAAACCAAAATTAAGTAAGATATCCTATACAAATAAAAAGCTGATGGTTTCAGAAAAATCGCAAAAAATAGTATACCTTTGACCCATAGCTGGGTACCCGACCTAGGAATAATAATCAGTACATCCTATGTGAAAGCCCTGCTCAACACCTTTCAGGAGCATTCCATCCGAAATGGTAAATTTGTCCCGTACAAGCATTTTGATTTCTCACACATATACCAGTTTTTCAAATGCAAGGTTCTACTTTTGTTTAGAAATTAGCCACACAATATTGATGTACAAGAAACTTTGTTTGATAACCTTTTGGCTTGTCTGTAAATTGTAAATATTTATACCATTTGTCCCGTACATACAATGTAAAAAATTACATTACAGCATTTTTAGTTCATTTGGAATAACCTTATTTCTAATATTTTTTCTGTTTGAATAAAACCTGATATTAGTGCTACCACATTTACTTTTTTATTTTTTTCTAATACAAATAATTTGCCAAAAATTGCTCCTGGTTTGCATAAACCAAGGATCATGGTTCGCATAAACCAGCCCTGTCCCGTACAAACACATAATTTTTTTAAGATTTTTCATACATACACGAATATTTCAAAAGCAAGTTTCTGCTTTTAATAAGTTTTATCAAACAGTAATAATGCACCAGATATTCTGTTGGTTAACATTTTGGTGTGCCTTTAATTCAAATCGAAAACTGTAAAAATTCGTACAATTTGTTCCGTACAAACCATGGAATGCTCCTTCATTTGATACCAATATTGCTCAGAAATATTCCGTGGTTAACCAATACCCGGATTCTAGAAATTTCCATCTCTAAATGAGATCGCCATCCCCTTTCGTTTGATACCCATATTGTAAGGTAATATTAAGGTTTTTGGGCAATCGCATTTTGACCGATAACTCAGTTATCGATAAATTTATCGAAATATATCGAAGTTGAAATGAAACCTGGGGCCATCCCCTTTCGTTTGATACCCATATTGTAGGGTAATATTAAGGTTTTTGGGCAATCGCATTTTGACCGATAACTCAGTTATCGATAAATTTATCGAAATATATCGAAGTTCAAATGAAACCTGGGGTCATCCCCTTTCGTTTGATACCCATATTGTAAGGTAATATTAAGGTTTTTGTGCAATCGCATTTTGACCGGTATCCGGGTATATGTATACACATTTTCATAGTTGTTTATTGAGAAAATAACTGCGACTAAAAACTACAAGTTGCGCGCCGTCGCATTTGCTGCCACAGTTACAAGCTGTTTGTTGGCAAACGACTATCTCATTTTCTAGTCAAGTTGTTTACTTTTGCTAGTAGTAGTCTAGTCAAGTTGCCAAAAAAAAAAACGACTAGCAACCGAATGAGCTAGTTGTTATTTCTGCTAAACGACCATGCGACTAGAATCCTCAACAGCACAAGAACGCCGCTTTCAGACATTTATTAACACGACTTGAACGAACCCCGTTAGAAAAAGAAGCTTACAACAAGGAACTGAGCACAATATACACAATCGCAGAGAACAACGGATATCAAAAAAGTTTAGTGAAGAAAATACAAAAAAACATAAATTCTAGAAAGTCAGAAACCAAAGAAAAAGAAGAGAAGAAATGGGCAGTCCTATCATATACCGGAGCAACATCTTACAAGTTGGCTAAAGTTTTCCAAAAATATAACATTAATGCAGCATTTAAAACGAGGAACAATATGGGAAAACTTCTACGAAACAACATTAATAAGGAAGACCTCTTTGACAAACAAGGCGTATACAAATTGACTTGCGAATGCCAAAACAGTTATATAGGACAAACAGGACGCCAAATCAAGACGAGATATCGAGAACACATAAGGGATTACAATAAGAAAATAAGAAAATCATCAACGACAGTGGAATCAAATTTCGCCAACCACATGGCAGAAAACAAGTGTACACCCATGAAAATAGGAAAAACAGCTAAAATTCTCCACATACAGCATAAAGGAAGACGACTTAACATATTAGAAAATATGGAGATATACAAACAAAAAACATTCGTAGGTAAAATAATAAATGAACAAATAAACACCGCATCGGATACATTATTTGAACCGCTTAAGCTAATATACCCGAAAGAGGACAAAAGACCTAAAACCGACATAAACAAAACAACACACAAACGGACAATAACGGACTTTTACCTACTTGGTTAATGAGGGTACAATAATGAAAATATGACAAAAAAATAGATTTGCATACCTAAACACACAACACAGACTCACACACGGCACCCGAACGCACGAATGCACGAATGCACGAACACATCACATGAACACGAAGTACCTGAACAAAACGACGGAAGTTAGTTACTATAAATGCTATCGAACTTACAGAAAATAACTCAGAACGAAAGAAGACACTGAAGATGGCGCATATTAGCCGAAACCGGTTTGTCTCCAAACCAAACTTGACAAGGGATGACGGAAAATCGTTCCACAATACGAGCTAGTTGTTATTTCTGTTAAACGACTATGCGACTAGACTGAGCTAGTCGCAGCACAGTCAGCAGTTCAAACCCTGGTTAATATGTATGTAAGTACATACATATGTGTGCATGTATAAGAATTGCAGAAATATGCAAAGCCGACGGCAAATGAACTGGTGCCTCTTTGACACATTTTCGCTAGTTCTGAACCAGAAATTCTGTTCTCTAGTTAGGTACTTATTAACTTCCTGCAGAGTATGTAAAAAAATTCAGACACATGCCTTTATAATTAAATACCTATATTAATATGTATGTACATAAATATGTAAGTACCGAATCTAACATCAAATTATATTTTAATACATATATTATGTAGGTATGTATTAACTAAATAATTCAAAATAAAATTCCTGTCCATACCAGCTAAGTTACAAAATTGGTTATTTTAAATACAGTCATACTACGAATACAAATTTTCTTCCATTTGCACACATGCGTATGCGCACGAACCTACATGCATACTACATATCTACATATGCAAACATATTTTTCAGCAACACTTTTCTTTATCCCTCTGTTTTTAACTGTTATCAAAGGACGGAAAAAAATAAAAGTCTCATTGAAACCGTCACTTGCTGAGGGATATTTTTGAGTGTTGAAAAATAACTCTTAAATGGCAACAGAAAAAATATCGTTGATAGAGGTTGCCCACGGAGAGAAACACTTTGAGTGAAAGAGTTTTCTGTTTCAGTCAGTGGGAAACACTTTGCGCTCACTATTTTTGTGTTTCCGTCAGACTGAAATGGAATGAAAATAAGTGTTAACTGTTAAAGTTGGTCTCTGGTAAAAAGCAATCGCACACTTGGCGCCTTCGCTATGTCGCCGTGACGTGTACTTGGTACAATGCTACATATACATACATATGTATATATATTGGCCGCTGTGGTGCAGTGGGTAGAGTGCTCGCCTGCTATGCCAGAGGTCTCGGGTTCAAACCACAGTCCGAGCCAAACACCAAAACAATTTTTCTAATTAGTAAAAATCCAATTATTGGGTTTTTTAAGAGCAGCGGTCACCTCTCGGCAGTGGGCGGCATACCCTCCGAGTGTATTTCTGCCATGAAAAAGCTTCTCACAAAAAATGCATTCGCCGTTCGGAGCCGGCATAAAACTGTAGGTCCACCCAATTAGTAGGAAAAACAAAAAGGAGCACACCTCGAATTGGGAGAGAAGCTCGGCCATAAAACTCGTCAGAGTTATAATAGCGCCATTGTATTATTATATTATTATGTATATATATTTCTGTGGCAATTTGCAATAATCGCTTATGTCGAAAAATATGATTTCGAGATAAATTGATTTTTATATTCGAAGGCGTTTCTTAACAAATCATAATAGTCGATTAAACACTATGGACGCAAAATCAGTGAGCCATCCACAATGTTACAATCAAATTTTGTAAATCAAGCAAAATATCATGGAGAAATTTCATTAAGTATATACTAGGGCTGATGATTTGACCCGGGTAATGAGATACCCGGGTACCCGGGTTTTTTATTACCCGGGCAGGCCCGTTCGGCCCGGGTAGCCGGGCATCGAAAAATTACCCGGGTACCCGGGCGGCCTCGAAACTGTTAGAAATGAAATTTTAAAGACTCCGTATGTATAGAAAGATCGTACAATATGAGTATCAAACGAAAGGAGATGGCTTCTGGTTTCATTTGGACTTCGATATGTTTCGATAAATTAATCGATAACTGAGTTATCGGTCAAAATGTTATTGCCCAAAAACATTAAAATTATACTACAACATGGGTATCAAACGAAAGGGGATGGCCCCAGGTTTCATTTTAACTTGGTTATATTTCGATAAATTTATCGATAACTGAGTTATCGGTCAACATCTGATTGCACAAAAACCTTAACATTACCTTACAATATGGGTGTCAAACGAAAGGGGATGGCCCCAGGTTTCATTTGAACTTCGATATATTTCGATAAATTTATCGATAACTGAGTTATTGGTCAAAATGTGATTGCACAAAAACCTTAATATTACCTTACAATATGGGTATCAAACGAAAGGGGATGGCCCCAGGTTTCATTTGAACTTCGATATATTTCGATAAATTTATCGATAACTGAGTTATCGGTCAAAATTCGATTGCACAAAACCTTAATATTACCCTACAATATGGGTATCAAACGAAAGGGGATGGCCCCAGGTTTCATTTTAACATCGATATATTTCGATAAATTTATCGATAACTGAGTTATCGGTCAAAATGTTATTGCCCAAAAACATTTATATTATACTACAACATGGGTATCAAACGAAAGGGGATGGCCCCAGGTTTCATTTTAACTTCGATATATTTCGATAAATTTATCGATAACTGAGTTATCGGTCAAAATGCGATTTCACAAAAACCTTAATATTACCCTACAATATGGGTATCAAACGAAAGGGGATGGCCCCAGGTTTCATTTGAACTTCGATATATTTCGATAAATTTATCGATAACTGAGTTATTGGTCAAAATGTGATTGCACAAAAACCTTATTATTACCTTACAATATGGGTATCAAACGAAAGGGGATGGCCCCAGGTTTCATTTGAACTTCGATATATTTCGATAAATTTATCGATAACTGAGTTATCGGTCAAAATTCGATTGCACAAAACCTTAATATTACCCTACAATATGGGTATCAAACGAAAGGGGATGGCCCCAGGTTTCATTTTAACATCGATATATTTCGATAAATTTATCGATAACTGAGTTATCGGTCAAAATGTTATTGCCCAAAAACATTTAAATTATACTACAACATGGGTATCAAACGAAAGGGGATGGCCCCAGGTTTCATTTTAACTTCGATATATTTCGATAAATTTATCGATAACTGAGTTATCGGTCAAAATGCGATTGCACAAAAACCTTAATATTACCCTACAATATGGGTATCAAACGAAAGGGGATGGCCCCAGGTTTCATTTTAACATCGATATATTTCGATAAATTTATCGATAACTGAGTTATCGGTCAAAATGTTATTGCCCAAAAACATTTAAATTATACTACAACATGGGTATCAAACGAAAGGGGATGGCCCCAGGTTTCATTTTAACATCGATATATTTCGATAAATTTATCGATAACTGAGTTATCGGTCAAAATGCGATTGCACAAAAACCTTAATATTACCCTACAATATGGGTATCAAACGAAAGGGGATGGCCCCAGGTTTCATTTTAACATCGATATATTTCGATAAATTTATCGATAACTGAGTTATCGGTCAAAATGCGATTGCACAAAAACCTTAATATTACCCTACAATATGGGTATCAAACGAAAGGGGATGGCCCCAGGTTTCATTTTAACATCGATATATTTCGATAAATTTATCGATAACTGAGTTATCGGTCAAAATGTTATTGCCCAAAAACATTTAAATTATACTACAACATGGGTATCAAACGAAAGGGGATGGCCCCAGGTTTCATTTGAACTTCGATATAATTCGATAAATTTATCGATAACTGAGTTATCGGTCAAAAACCTAATTTTGTACGATATATCGACCAAATTTTTTGTGTCACTTTATATACTTTTGTTGTAGAAACTAAGCACATTGTATGCCAAAAAAGCAGTACTATATTAATTTGAACTCTTTCCTATATAATACAGCCAGAAATATCATAATCTTTGTAAATATGTTCTGAGAAAAAAAACCCGCATGTAGCACAGTACACGTGATGGAAGTTAACTTATTACATTAAGACCAGCCACAAATGACAGCAGAAAACGCGCAGAACTTGGGCAGGCAGAAAACGCCGGTTTACAAAAACCCTCGATTTCCTTGTACTTCTGCCAATGGGCACACATGAAGACGCGCGTTTCTATGGCTTTCTGCCCAAGTTCTGAGCGTTTGCTGCCGTCATGTGTGGCTGCAAGCTTCTGCTTTTGTTTAGAAATTAGCCACACAATATTGATGAACCAGAAACTTTGTTTGATAACCTTTTGGCTTGTCGGTAAATTGTAAATATTTAAACCATTTGTCCCGTACAAACAATGTAAAAAATTACATTACAGCATTTTTAATTCTTTTGGAATAAACTTATTTCTAATATTTTTTCTGTTTGAATAAAACTTGATATTAGTGCTACCACATTTACTTTTTTATTTTTATCGAATACAATTAATTTGCCAAAAATTGCTCCTGGTTTGCATAAACCAAGGATCATGGTAGACCAGTCCTATCACGTACAAACACATAACTTTTTTAAGATTTTGCATGCATACACGAATATTTCAAAAGCAAGTTTCTGCTTTTAATAAGAGTATTATCAAACAGTAATAATGCACCAGATATTCTGTTGGTTAACATTTTGGTGTGCCTTTAATTCAAATCGAAAACTGTAAAAATTCGTACAATTTGTCCCGTAAAAACCTTCATTTGATACCAATATTGCTCAGAAATATTCCGTGGTTAACCAATACCCGGATTCTAGAAATTGCCATCGCTAAATGAGATCGCCATCCCCTTTCGTTTGATACCCATATTGTAAGGTAATATTAAGGTTTTTGTGCAATCACATTTTGACCGATAACTCAGTTATCGATAAATTTATCGAAATATATCGATTTTAAAATGAAACCTGGGGTCATCCCCTTTCGTTTGATACCCATATTGTAAGGTAATATTAAGGTTTTTGTGCAATTACATTTTGACCGATAACTCAGTTATCGATAAATTTATCGAAATATATCGAAGTTCAAATAAAACCTGGGGCCATCCCCTTTCGTTTGACACCCATATTGTAAGGTAATGTTAAGGTTTTTGTGCAATTACATTTTGACCGATAACTCAGTTATCGATAAATTTATCGAAATATATCGAAGTTCAAATGAAACCTGGGGCCATCCCCTTTCGTTTGACACCCATATTGTAAGGTAATGTTAAGGTTTTTGTGCAATCAGATTTTGACCGATAACTCAGTTATCGATAAATTTATCGAAATATATCGAAGTTCAAATGAAACCTGGGGCCATCCCCTTTCGTTTGATACCCATATTGTAAGGTAATGTTAAGGTTTTTGTGCAATCAGATTTTGACCGATAACTCAGTTATCGATAAATTTATCGAAATATATCGAAGTTCAAATAAAACCTGGGGCCATCCCCTTTCGTTTGACACCCATATTGTAAGGTAATGTTAAGGTTTTTGTGCAATTACATTTTGACCGATAACTCAGTTATCGATAAATTTATCGAAATATATCGAAGTTCAAATGAAACCTGGGGCCATCCCCTTTCGTTTGACACCCATATTGTAAGGTAATGTTAAGGTTTTTGTGCAATCAGATTTTGACCGATAACTCAGTTATCGATAAATTTATCGAAATATATCGAAGTTCAAATGAAACCTGGGGCCATCCCCTTTCGTTTGACACCCATATTGTAAGGTAATGTTAAGGTTTTTGTGCAATCAGATTTTGACCGATAACTCAGTTATCGATAAATTTATCGAAATAGATCCAAGTTAAAATGAAACCTGGGGCCATCCCCTTTCGTTTGATACCCATATTGTAAGGTAATATTAAGGTTTTTGTGCAATCGCATTTTGACCGATAACTCAGTTATCGATAAATTTATCGAAATATATCGAAGTTCAAATGAAACCTGGGGCCATCCCCTTTCGTTTGATACCCATATTGTAGGGTAATATTAAGGTTTTTGTGCAATCGCATTTTGACCGATAACTCAGTTATCGATAAATTTATCGAAATATATCGAAGTTCAAATGAAACCTGGGGCCATCCCCTTTCGTTTGATACCCATATTGTAGGGTAATATTAAGGTTTTTGTGCAATCGCATTTTGACCGATAACTCAGTTATCGATAAATTTATCGAAATATATCGAAGTTCAAATGAAACCTGGGGCCATCCCCTTTCGTTTGATACCCATATTGTAGGGTAATATTAAGGTTTTTGTGCAATCGCATTTTGACCGATAACTCAGTTATCGATAAATTTATCGAAATATATCGAAGTTCAAATGAAACCTGGGGCCATCCCCTTTCGTTTGATAACCATATTGTAAGGTAATATTAAGGTTTTTGTGCAATCGCATTTTGACCGATAACTCAGTTATCGATAAATTTATCGAAATATATCGAAGTTCAAATGAAACCTGGGGCCATCCCCTTTCGTTTGACACCCATATTGTAAGGTAATGTTAAGGTTTTTGTGCAATCAGATTTTGACCGATAACTCAGTTATCGATAAATTTATCGAAATAGATCCAAGTTGAAATGAAACCTGGGGCCATCCCCTTTCGTTTGATACCCATATTGTAGGGTAATATTAAGGTTTTTGTGCAATCGCATTTTGACCGATAACTCAGTTATCGATAAATTTATCGAAATATATCGAAGTTCAAATGAAACCTGGGGCCATCCCCTTTCGTTTGATACCCATATTGTAAGGTAATGTTAAGGTTTTTGTGCAATCAGATTTTGACCGATAACTCGATAAATTCTTGTTTTTGAGGAACAAAAGCAAACGTCTGAACATCCAAACATCGCTACATATGTACATTTCTCGTTCATCCATAAACGAGCGGCCTATTGTGGTAAGCAGCGTTTGTCGCATTAGCCGGCATCAACAAGAATGCCCGGGTACCCGGGTACCCGGGCATTACCCGGCTGCCCGGGTAGTAAATGGGCCGGGTACCCGGGTACCCGGACAATACCCGGGTACCCGGGCAATACCCGAAAAACCCGGGTACCCGGGCATTACCCGGGTACCCGGGTACACGGGTATCATCAGCTCTAGTATATACATCTGCTTTGGCTGTTATAGCAAGTCTATAAGTTAAGCCTAAATGTGTTTATTTATATCTTTATTGAGGAGAATAATCTTGTATATATATGTAACTCAAAATCTTCCTAAGTCGACTTAAGCTGTTATTGCTTGTGGCCACAGATTTATTTCGATCGCGACTATTGCTTGCTTGTTTTTACCTCGATATCTTTGTATGAGATATCTCGTTTGTACATTTGTACTAAAGAGCTGCGCAAGACATCTCGATATCGAACATGCTGTGTTGCACTCGCTGTAGCACATGTATGGTTTTCGAAGTGTTCGATCAGTGAAGTACTTCAGTGGCGTGAAATTTTGCTTCAGCACCGAGAATGAAGCATTTCTATCTCAATGCTGCCCGTTCATGTTCGATGTTGTTAGCACAAATGTTCGGATACCAGAAGAAGTTCTCGGATACTTAAGCAAGTTTCCGAAAATTTATTGATGTGCAGGCAGAACATGCTTTGTAAATGTAAAAATTTCATACGCATGCAGATGGTGATATTTTGGCTACATTAACATTCATTGAATATGTTTTTAGGTAGGTTTTTTTGATTTATTGACAAAATTAAATTGTAGTGAGATATGCATAGATATACCCTGCAGCAAAAGTCCAAACTAGTCAGCCAACCTACCAGTTAACTGACTGGATAAATTATGGGAGTTGCCCAACTAGTTTCTTAGGGGACAAATTGAGATTAGTTATGAAACAAGAAGTTTTGCCAAAAAAAGGGGTTTAAATTAAAAACGAATGTATCCGGGTTTTCTGGAGGTTGCAATGATCATGTATGCAGTAAAAGTAAAGCAGCTCCTTTATTGTTGTTGTAGTATTAGAACCCTGCGTAGTAGGCCCCTTGTAGATTTAGTTGGTTGCAAATTGTTAGATCAGGTGAATGCCACAAATATAACATAGTTTGAGATGTTAATATAGCCCTGTATATTAGATACTACTTCAAAAAAGTACATCATATGTTTGTATAAAATCAGGAAATCATCAATATAAATGTCAAGCTTAGAATGGTCATCGTGTTACTTATTCACAACCGTAAGAATTCACTGCATTATAGAAAATCAAACACTCTTTACACAATTTTTATGCGATTTTGAAGTTGTGTCACATTTTATTTATTGTTTGCTTCACTGCATTTATAAATGGCTTATGGCGACCGCCTTGTCTGCCACCATATACCTACATACGTATAAAATTGAAATTTATTCACGATCTGCGGTAGATGATATTATAAAATGCTTGCCATTCCGTTTAATTCCAGTGGGGTTTCCATTCCATCTAAACAAAAGGAATTAAAAAACTGAAGAAACAATTTTTATGTAAATACCTACCTACGACACTGTTCAAATGCATTCCACCTGACAAATATGCACACAAAAGAAGGCTACTGATGTTGAGTGATACAATTAATCTGAAATTAATTGGAAATACTTAAATTTAGACGATAAATAATTTACATTATTAATATTTATAGCTATTCCACAAAATAAATGTACTTACGAAATTTCTAAACACTTTGGTGAATTGTAAACAAGCCAGATCTAGGGATGGCAAATATAACCCTAGCCAGATCTAGGAAGGTAGGCGCAGCGGCGAATTCAAAAACTTTTTGTTATATTTACAAAGGTAGAGTGTAAAGCCGTCATACAATTTATGGTACTACACCGTCGTACGATAAATCGCATGCTTCGCCACCCACGTTCCAACTTCAACCAACGATTTATTGTCAAACATGATTTTTACCGACACTTTGTAGAGTAAACAACAGGCCAATACATACGGATTATGCTGGCTCTATATGTAATAATTGAAAAAAATGTTAATTTTTGTATTATAAAAACATATAAGTTAAAAGTTTAAATTTTTCGCACTGAATATTGCACATTTTGACAATATTTTTGTAGAAATTTATTAAATTTTCTTATCTTATCTTATTTTTAACGCGATGCTTTCACTTCAGCGAGAAAAAATAACAAAGTTTGTCAAACATATTCACTAATTTATATCAGACGCTCCTAAAAATATGCAATATCTGATAAAATGTCTGACATACAAAATTGACTGCTAATGCTGCCATCATTTTGACATTACGCTCTACCAATTACAATAACCAAATATATGGGAAATTTCTGAATTCACCGCTGCGCCTACCTTCTTGGATCTGCCCTGCAATCCGATACAATTTTTTACGAATGGACAAGTTGTCAGATTTTCCGATCAAAATCGAAGCTATCGATAAGTAACCATAATAGGCAAAATAAACTGGCTCCTTAAAAGGTGAAAGTGGAAACGTTAAATTTTTGGTACCAAAGAAGCTTGAAATTGTAAATATTTGTGTAGTATGGCATACATAAACAATATGTTGCCTGCTGTAATAGCACCAATAAGTATGTATAGTATGTGATCGATAAATGTAACTCACTATAAAAAATTATCGATAAACAGCTGTTGTGGATCTAAGAAATTTTCCATCTTCAATATAAATATATATATTTACTTTTTCGTAGTGCGCAATTGGTATATTTAAAAGAAAAAAATAATGCCGAAAGAAATAAAGCGCTTAAAGTTAGCTGATGTACAAAATACATCAACACCTTGTAAGTTACAAAATATATCATACATATGTAAATATGTGTAAAATTTAGCAATCAATTAATTTTTTCTTCCTAGATAAGCAACCAGATGGAAATTGCACAGGCTGCAGGGCCTTGGAGGCGAAAATGGAAAATGTTCAGAAAACTGTAGAAAACTTGAAGGAAAACATAATAAGTAAGATTTTCTTTATGATATTTAAAGAGGGGAAATTTTCCAATAATGCCGCACGCCCCAATCTGTAAAATTTAGGCGCCGGACGTACCTCGTTTTTGAGGAATTTATGGTTAAAGTTTAGCTCTCCATATAAATTCGATAGATAAAGAAAAAACACAGTGCTTTTGCGCAAAACACTTTTCTGCGTAGGCGGCCATCGGCCGCGCTTATAAAAAATAATCCTGGGCTACGCCATCCGACCGGACGTGTGCCCTTTTGAGGGCGTGCGGCATTATTGGAAAGGCGACCCTTTAAATTTTAACTTTGATTTTCCTGTTTTAATAATATTTTATTTTCTTCAGCTCTTATTACCACACAAAACAAATCTGTTATGAATGCTCTTGCGGACAAGAAGGTAGTGTTGGGTAAATTGGTTCGTCAAGAAGCAACGGCTTGCTCTGTTAAATCTAGTTTTCCTCTGAAAAGTTTAGAGGATTTATCTAGAATTGAAGAGAAAAATCGTAATATGTTTGTAAGTAAATACCTATGTATTTGTATTTTGTTCCTGTAATTTAAAAGTGATTCGTAATTCTACATCTCTACATTACTTTCGCAGATTTCTACCATGAGGAGTCTGCTTCAGTTTTCTGTTGGCAAAAACCTTCAAAAGATTATAAGCGCTGATATTATAATGGAATATAACATAGAGTGGACTCATGGCAAAAAAAGTTTAAAGGCACACACAAATTTTTATTCGGCTGTTTTTAGGTGACGATTTTTGAAATAGGGTTCCCTTTTAAAGAGCGTACTTTAATCGGTTCTAGTACTTCATTTAAATGTCATATTCTAATAACTAAATAAATGTATTAGAAACTTTATTTTGCAATTTTTATTTTCATTAGAGTAGCATGTAAAACTAGTCAGTCAACTGGTATAGTTCTGATATCTACACTGACTAGTCAGCAAATTGGTATGATGCTGGTGTGTATAGTGACTAGTCAGTCAAGTGGTATGATGATGGTGTGGATACTGACTATTCAGTCAAGTGGTATGACTCTGGTGTGGATACTGACAATTGCCATTTCCTAGGTCATCACCGTGTTAAAAATACCAGTTGCTAATATGGAAAAAAGATAGATGGCTGACTAGTTGAGCTGTATGGCCAACTAGTTGTCAATTAGTTTACAACTAGTTGATTTCGCTGCAGGGTACATATGTATGTAGGTATGTATGTATGTATAAATACATATGTATGTATATGTACATTTGTATGTACGTATGTAGTTACATATCATTATGGTTTTGTATGATTGTGTATAGCTGATACACATATGTAAATATGTATATATGAACATACCCAGTTGGAATCTTATGCATACAACATAAATTTTGGAAGCATGAATTGGAGCTGTGTATGCATGCCAGTATAAATGCTCGTCTATTTCCTTTTTACACGTATGGTTTCTCAGAGAGCATGCATACTCTAACCCCTCATATGTATCATATTGTATGCATACTCTTGAAAAAATGCTGAAAGCATGCAGAATCACTCATACAGCATATATCGGATGTATAGATCGTTTATACATACAAAGGTACTAATTCTGCATTAATAGGGTAGTATGAATGTTGCATTAATACAGTTTCAGTAACATTCTCATAGAATTATTAAAATTCCTATTAAAAATAATAATTAATTTCATTTAGCCACAGATATTATAACCATTGCAATTTGATTGAAGGTCATATTATGGTGGGGAGTCACCCTGAAAGATGTTTTGACACGAATAGCCATATTGTTATTCAATGTCTATGAAACTGAAGATTGTATACAGCTCGGAATATAATAAAACTGTTAGATACAATCTACTGAAAATAAATTTGGTGGTTTTGTCCCACTAAACAGAGATAGAACTAACCCTGGATCATCTCGTTATATTTCTTTAACAATGCACGTCCACAATGCGTACGTTTTCTTACCAAAATCGATATGGCCAGCCCGTTAAGTTGCGAAAATATGCAAAGGAGGATATCAAAGGGACGGTACAAACTGCTAACGCTAGAGGTTTTGCAAAAGATTAATCGGGTAAATCTCTACGTATAAGCAGAAAGTGGTGATGACGATGATGATCGTTGAAATTTTTTCAAATAAATATTTTTGACAAAATTAAAATTTTCAAGACAAAACGTAAAATAAAAAAAAGGAGCTCTCAGTATATTGAAAGAAAAATATCATAAAGTAGATAAAAAATTTATAATGCATACGCATGCATATCGCATGGATATTTCATGTATATATACAAATTATACACACCCAAAACTCATAAATTATTCATATTTTTCATGCATACAGCATTCATAATTTTATGTGAACAAAATTTATTTATTTTCACAAATCATGCTCTGTACGCACTTTTCCATGCACACAGCATGCATGATTCGTGTATCAATACATCTGATTTCAACTGGGTACTTACATACATATGTATGTATGTATGGACATACCAGTTATAAATGTAATTTTCGTTTTTTATTATAAGTTTATTAATATTTTGCGTATACATATTTAACGAGTTCATAGAGCAGGTAGTATTTAAATTTTTTCTTGTACTCAGACTAGGTAGTAAAAAAAATATAATCATGCAAATATCTAAGAAGGCTTCCAAAATTAAAAAACCTTGAACCTATACTTGGTACAATCCACGGCAAACGTTAAGCTGTGTAGACGTATAATAATTTGCTCTGTGCCATGGTGCTTTAAAAAATTATATTAAAAATATTTCTTGCGTTGTTTATCAAAATAAAGTGCTTAAATAGTGTGCTAAAATTAACTTAAATAATTTAACTGTCGCAATATAATAGCTTTGTTCGCGTACTTTCTCCAACAGCATTTACTCAGCAGCATCCAACAGCCAGGTTTTGGAGAAAAATGTCACCTATCCTCTCACAAGAGAAAAATATCGTAAGAGGTAAACGAACACAAAATTTGCAGAGTTCAACAGCTTTGGCAAACAGCTGATTTTTATTTACATTCACAAGCCCCAAATTCAAAGGATAAAAAGGATTAAAATTAAAATGATAATAAAATTGGTGGAAATTATTGCTGTTAATTATGTATATATGTACATATAACATAAAAATAATAAAATAAAACATATTTTTTTTCTTATTTAATTTCTTTTGATTCGTTTTGGGTTTCGTTTTGGTCAGTCTTTTGTCACTTCGCGATAACCTCCTCAATCTAAAAATCGTTCGCATAGGCTCGCACAAAGGTTTTTTGAAGTTCGGAAATGCATCCGGAACTCTCTTTTACAATAAATCGGCACTGTTTGTTCTATATAAATGCTAATGGAGTTACAATTCTGCCTGAAAACAGTGGAGATATATGCACATATGTATGTATGTATCTGCAATACAATTAACTTCATGTTGTTGTTGTTGTAGCCACCAAGACACTCCCCGAAGGTTTTGGGGAGTGTAGGGGATGTGACAGTCCTTTGCCGGATAAATCCGGTACGCTCGGGTACTAGTCCCTTCTGACACTAGCCCGACTGTCGTGCGAACGATTTTTCCTGGCCATAATCAACCTTCTAGGCCGGTGGATTTTAGTCGCGTCTTACGACAGGCATTCCTTACAACGGGTATATTCTAGACCCCCTAACCCGCTGGGGTTCGCTGTTATTATCTAATAAATAGGATTTCATTGTAATAATTATCACACTAACAATTGCTTTTCTTTGTACCCATGTCCATACTGTTTTCCACCGCAGTATGTCTTCGCGTCTGCTGCCCCGCAGAAGAGATTTAAATTTAATGCATCCGGCCCTGGCCATGCTTTAAAAAAATAACCCTCTATGGACCGATCCACAGTACTTTTGAGTAGAACAAACTTTTGCGTTGGCGGCATTTGGCCGCGCTTTAAAAAAAATAGCCCCAGCCAGCAAAATTTCCTTTCTCGAATTATATCTGCGGAGCGATCGGGAGTGTTATAATTAGTAAAATTAACATCCATAGAAGATTTCCCGAAAGTTCCAGTCGTTTGAAAATAAATACGGCGGGCGCATTATACTGAAGCCGACCCACTGCAGAACTACTCTCGGAGGGTGTGCCACCCACTGCCTAGAGTGGCTGCTATTTTTAAAATCCGGATAATTGGGCTTTAGTTAGAATTTGTTGTCTATCCAGGCTCAGTGAAACTTTCAGGAAATATTCTGTAGATGATAATTCATCTTATCTTAAGACTTTAAACTATTATTAAATTATAATATTAAAGTTCTCCAGAAATAGAATTCTCCCGGCTGAGGGTTATTTTTGTAAAGCGCGGTTGAAGGCAAAAGGTGTTCTATACAAAACAACTGTGGATTGCTCCATGGATATTAATCCAGAAAGAGAATTCTGCCGGCTGAGGGTAATTTTATTGAAGCACGGCCAAAAGCCGCCAACGCAGAAAGATGTTCTACACATACATACATTAATTTAACAAGGAATGTCTCCTGAACTATAAGCGTCCGGAGGGTAGTACCTTGTTTTTTTGTGATCTGTGAGACCACCCCTACCCTCTGCAAAATTAATTGTTATCGGATCGTGGATCATTATATACAAATTTTCCCTCTATCCAGGTTGGGGATCCAACCCATGACCTCTGGTATGGCAGACTAGCCACTGTCCGCCACACCATTCCCCACTGCACCACAGCGGCCCCGTTAATATATATTCCCGCAAAGGAGATTACAATTTACTAAGGTACATAATATACATATAAATACTTCGCAAAAAGTATGTAACTTATTTTGCATATTTAATTTATCCATATTTGTTGCCAATTTAGTGTATTTTTCCAATTTTATAATTGATTTGTATATTTTGCAAATCTTGTTACTTGCAAAAATTCAAGTCAGCTGTTGTTTGATCAGCTGTTTTCCTGTTGGAAAATTGCTGTTGGCAAAAATGTGTCCAACAGAATTCAACAGCTTCTCACAAAATGAAATGTCAGTTTTCTCTCTCAGTTGGTTCTCTTCTGTTGGAGATTTGGCGTAAAAAAACGGCGACAAAGTGTTTGTTTTTAAAAGTTTTCGAAAAACATCAAAAAATATCCGTAAACGAACAAAACTAAAATTTGCAGAGTTCAACAGCTTTGGCAAACAGCTGATTTTTATTTAAATTCACAAGCCCCAAATTCAAAGGATAAAAAGGATTAAAATTAAAATGATAATAAAATTGGTGGAAATTATTGCTGTTAATTATGTATATATGTACATATAACATAAAAATAATAAAATAAAACATGGTTTTTTTTTTATTTAATTTCTTTTGATTCGTTTTGGGTTTCGTTTTGGTCAGTCTTTTGTCACCTCGCGATAACTTCCTCAATCTAAAAATTGTTCGCATAGGCTCGCAAAAAGGTTTTTTGAAGTTCGTAAATGCATCCGGAACTCTCTTTTACAATAAATCGGCACTGTTTGTTCTATATAAATGCTAATGGAGTTACAATTCTGCCTGAAAACAGTGGAGATATATGCACATATGTATGTATCTGCAATACAATTAACTTCATGTTGTTGTTGCTGTAGCCACCAAGGCACTCCCCGAAGGTTTTGGGGAGTGTAGGGGATGTGACAGTCCTTTGCCGGATAAATCCGGTACGCTCGGGTACTAGTCCCTTCTGACACTAGCCCGACTGTCGTGCGAACGATTTTTTCTGGCCATAATCAACCTTCTAGGCCGGTGGATTTTAGTCGCGTCTTACGACAGGCATTCCTTACAACGGGTATATTCTAAACCCCCTAATCCGCTGGGGTTCGCTGTTACTATCTAATAAATAGGATTTCATTGTAATAATTATCACACTAACAATTGCTTTTCTTTGTACCCATGTCCATACTGTTTTCCGTCGCAGTATGTCTTCGCGTCTGCTGCCCCGCAGAAGAGATTTCAATTTAATGCACCCGGCCCTGGCCATGCTTTAAAAAAATAACCCTCTATGGACCGATCCACAGTACTTTTGAGTAGAACAAACTTTTGCGTTGGCGGCATTTGGCCGCGCTTTAAAAAAAATAGCCCCAGCCAGCAAAATTTCCTTTCTCGAATTATATCTGCGGAGCGATCGGGAGTGTTATAATTAGTAAAATTAACATCCATAGAAGATTTCCCGAAAGTTCCAGTCGTTTGAAAATAAATACGGCGGGCGCATTATACTGAAGCCGACCCACTGCAGAACTACTCTCGGAGGGTGTGCCACCCACTGCCTAGAGTGGCTGCTATTTTTAAAATCCGGATAATTGGGTTTTAGTTAGAATTTGTTGTCTATCCAGGCTCAGTGAAACTTTCAGGAAATATTCTGTAGATGATAATTCATCTTATCTTAAGACTTTCAACTATTATTAAATTATAATATTAAAGTTCTCCAGAAATAGAATTCTCCCGGCTGAGGGTTATTTTTGTAAAGCGCGGTTGAAGGCAAAAGGTGTTCTATACAAAACAACTGTGGATTGCTCCATGGATATTAATCCAGAAAGAGAATTCTGCCGGCTGAGGGTAATTTTATTGAAGCACGGCCAAAAGCCGCCAACGCAGAAAGATGTTCTACACATACATACATTAATTTAACAAGGAATGTCTCCTGAACTATAAGCGTCCGGAGGGTAGTACCTTGTTTTTTTGTGATCTGTGAGACCACCCCTACCCTCTGCAAAATTAATTGTTATCGGATCGTGGATCATTATATACAAATTTTCCCTCTATCCAGGTTGGGGATCCAACCCATGACCTCTGGTATGGCAGACTAGCCACTGTCCGCCACACCATTCCCCACTGCACCACAGCGGCCCCGTTAATATATATTCCCGCAAAGGAGATTACAATTTACTAAGGTACATAATATACATATAAATACTTCGCAAAAAGTATGTAACTTATTTTGCATATTTAATTTATCCATATTTGTTGCCAATTTAGTGTATTTTTCCAATTTTATAATTGATTTGTATATTTTGCAAATCTTGTTACTTGCAAAAATTCAAGTCAGCTGTTGTTTGATCAGCTGTTTTCCTGTTGGAAAATTGCTGTTGGCAAAAATGTGTCCAACAGAATTCAACAGCTTCTCACAAAATGAAATGTCAGTTTTCTCTCTCAGTTGGTTCTCTTCTGTTGGAGATTTGGCGTAAAAAAACGGCGACAAAGTGTTTGTTTTTAAAAGTTTTCGAAAAACATCAAAAAATATCCGTAAACGAACAAAACTAAAATTTGCAGAGTTCAACAGCTTTGGCAAACAGCTGATTTTTATTTAAATTCACAAGCCCCAAATTCAAAGGATAAAAAGGATTAAAATTAAAATGATAATAAAATTGGTGGAAATTATTGCTGTTAATTATGTATATATGTACATATAACATAAAAATAATAAAATAAAACATGGTTTTTTTTTATTTAATTTCTTTTGATTCGTTTTGGGTTTCGTTTTGGTCAGTCTTTTGTCACCTCGCGATAACTTCCTCAATCTAAAAATCGTTCGCATAGGCTCGCAAAAAGGTTTTTTGAAGTTCGTAAATGCATCCGGAACTCTCTTTTACAATAAATCGGCACTGTTTGTTCTATATAAATGCTAATGGAGTTACAATTCTGCCTGAAAACAGTGGAGATATATGCACATATGTATGTATCTGCAATACAATTAACTTCATGTTGTTGTTGCTGTAGCCACCAAGGCACTCCCCGAAGGTTTTGGGGAGTGTAGGGGATGTGACAGTCCTTTGCCGGATAAATCCGGTACGCTCGGGTACTAGTCCCTTCTGACACTAGCCCGACTGTCGTGCGAACGATTTTTTCTGGCCATAATCAACCTTCTAGGCCGGTGGATTTTAGTCGCGTCTTACGACAGGCATTCCTTACAACGGGTATATTCTAAACCCCCTAATCCGCTGGGGTTCGCTGTTACTATCTAATAAATAGGATTTCATTGTAATAATTATCACACTAACAATTGCTTTTCTTTGTACCCATGTCCATACTGTTTTCCGTCGCAGTATGTCTTCGCGTCTGCTGCCCCGCAGAAGAGATTTCAATTTAATGCACCCGGCCCTGGCCATGCTTTAAAAAAATAACCCTCTATGGACCGATCCACAGTACTTTTGAGTAGAACAAACTTTTGCGTTGGCGGCATTTGGCCGCGCTTTAAAAAAAATAGCCCCAGCTAGCAAAATTTCCTTTCTCGAATTATATCTGCGGAGCGATCGGGAGTGTTATAATTAGTAAAATTAACATCCATAGAAGATTTCCCGAAAGTTCCAATGGTTTGAAAATAAATACGGCGGGCGCATTATACTGAAGCCGAGCCACTGCAGAACTACTCTCGGAGGGTGTGCCACCCACTGCCTAGAGTAAATGCTATTTTTAAAATCCGGATAATTGGGTTTTAGTTAGAATTTGTTGTCTATCCAGGCTCAGTGAAACTTTCAGGAAATATTCTGTAGATGATAATTCATCTTATCTTAACACTTTCAACTATTATTAAATTATAATATTAAAGTTCTCCAGAAATAGAATTCTCCCGGCTGAGGGTTATTTTTGTAAAGCGCGGCTGAAGGCAAAAGGTGTTCCATACAAAACAACTGTGGATTGCTCCATGGATATTAATCCAGAAAGAGAATTCTGCCGGCTGAGGGTAATTTTATAGAAGCGCGGCCAAAAGCCGCCAACGCAGAAAGATGTTCTACACATACATACATTAATTTAACAAGGAATGTCTCCTGAACTATAAGCGTCCGGAGGGTAGTACTTTGTTTCTTGTGATCTGTGAGACCACTCCTACCCTCTGGAATATTAATTGTTATCGGATCGTGGATCATTATATACAAATTTTCCCTCTATCCAGGCTGGGGATCCAACCCATGACCTCTGGTATGGCAGACTAGCCACTGTCCGCCACACCACAGTGGCCACAACACTCCCCACTGCACCACAGCGGCCCCGTTAATATATATTCCCGCAAAGGAGATTACAATTTACTAAGGTACATAATATGCATATAAATACTTCGCAAAAAGTATGTAACTTATTTTGCATATTTAATTTATCCATATTTGTTGATTGATTTGTATATTTTGCAAATCTTGTTACTTGCAAAAATTCAAGTCAGCTGTTGTTTGATCAGCTGTTTTCCTGTTGGAAAATTGCTGTTGGCAAAAATTTGTCCAACAGAATTCAACAGCTTCTCACAAAATGAAATGTCAGTTTTCTCTCTCAGTTGGTTCTCTTCTGTTGGAGATTTGGCGTAAAAAAACGGCGACAAAGTGTTTGTTTTTAAAAGTTTTCGAAAAACATCAAAAAATATCCGTAAACGAACAAAACTAATATTATTCGCATTTATTTTATTAATTAAATCAATTGTGTTGCCGAGGCAATTTTGCATAGTGTTGTTGTTGCAGTTGAGTGGCTAATTTTGTCATTTAATTAATTTTGGCGCGCACTCATTTACTTTGCTTGTTTTTATTTACATTTACTTTGCGCATTTCTATTCATCCTCTCATTCTCTTCTTTTTCCTTTTTTGTCACAGCTGTTTGCCGTGTTTATTAAGCGTCTCAAGTGTACCTTAAACTGCTCGCTCCAGTTTCTCTAAAACTGTAAAACTACCTTATTGATATTCAAACTTTTTGCGTTATATTTAACCTTTCACTGCTTATTTAGACACAATCCATACATTCATAGTATTTGCTAATTTTGTTTATATTTTTTTTGTTTTTACTATTGTTTAATTTAATTTTCAACTTTTTATTTTTAATATGTCTTGCATGTATAGTAACTGCTCATTGAAAAGCGACTCCGAACGCTTCGTGACTTGCTGGCTCTGCGATGAGCTTGCTCATATGAAATGTGCCAGTTTGACGGGGAGAGTTCTGGACGCGATCGATGACAAAAAGGGCGTTCGCTGGTCTTGTTCGAAATGCAGATCAACGGAAATTGATCTCTTCAAATTATTTCGTCAAACCAGGAACGGCTTTTCTGAAATTGGTAGAGAGTTGACTGCTCTAACTGAGAAATTTAAGTACTATGAGGGTATGTTTAAATCCTTCAAGTGTTTAGATACTGATAACCAAAATAATCCCCTTTTATCTGTTGCACCAGACAATGAAGTGGCCCGTAAAAATCTTCAGGTCGATCATGTGCAGAATACGGTGGAGCTGATTGACTTGGCTTCACCGAGGCCTGCAGATGATAAACCTAAATCATCAACAAAAGTAACATCCCGAAAAAATCCCAAACTGAATGGTCCTTCTCTCGGATTACAATCCGCAGTGAAGGAACCGGTTGTTGTCCCACCTAAAGAGCTGGTTGTTGTGTCTCCTATAAAATCAATTTTCGTGTCGAGATTCGACATCGATACCACCGAAGAGGACTTGCAATTTTTCATTTCATCTAAAATTAAAACTGATAATATGTTTATTAAAAAATTTAAATTTAATTACAACCGAAATGTTGCCTCGTTTAAAATTGATGTACCTTTAAGTGACTTTGATGCTCTTTTGAGTACGTCTTTTTGGCCGTCCGGAGCTTTTGTCCGTGAATTCGAACACAGACCAAGAATTCGTAATACAAATTTAGCTAAAATTTCTTCCGTTCCAAAAAACTAGTATCTAAATCCGCTTTGAATATTTACTATCAAAATGTGAGAGCTCTGAATACTAAATTAACTAACGTATACTTGAAAACGGTTGAATCTAACTTTCGTATTATTTGTTTTACTGAAACATGGCTCAAACCACATACATTTAATTCCGAAATATTTAGTAGCATGTACCAAGTATACAGGAATGATCGTTTAGACAGAGTCGGCGGGGGTGTATTGCTAGCCGTACATTCTTCAATACCATCTGAAGAAATTGATGTAAACCTCGTTCTACCTTTTGAATTTAAATGCATCCGCATTAAGGTCGGCAAAGGTCACACTTATTTTGCAATATGTTACATTCCTCCCTCGTCTGATCTATCAGTATATTTACAACTTATTTCTTCACTTAAATTTCTTATCTCTAGAATGACACAGTTAGATTCAATAATCGTCTTAGGAGACTTTAATCTTCCCCACATTTCATGGCGCATTGCTGATCATAATACTGTGCCACTTACATCTAATATTAACAATACCACTTTCATTGAAGAAATATCTGACCTCTGTCTACATCAAATCAATACTATTAGAAACGAGTTTGGGAAAATGCTTGACTTAATTTGTGTAGATGATGTATCCAATTATACTGTAAACAGGGCTAATGCCCTGGTATCACCTGTTGATGTTTACCATCCTCCTTTAGAGTTGGTTTACGAAATTATAAATAACGATAACCGTGGTAACGTAAAAGAGTTTAACTCTGAGTCTAGTTTTTGTTACAATTTTTCTAAGGCAAACTATAATAAACTTAATAAAGAACTCTCAAGATTGGTATGGCCAGACTATAATGGAAACGTCGATCTAAATGTTTTGCATTTCAATAACACGATTCTTAACCTTTTTGAGAAATACGTACCGAAACATAAACGCAAATATAATGAACCTTTGTAACTTTGGGCCACTAGAGAGTTAAGAGCTTTAAAAAATAAAAAATCGCGCTTCTTTAAAATATATAAGAAGACTGGTTCTCAAAAGGATTATATGAAATACTCAGTTCTGCGTCATAAGTACTCACTTCTGAACAAAAAGTGCTATAAGTCTTATATATTTAAAATGAAAAAGAACATTTTTTCCAACCCGAAATCGTTTTATGGTTTTGTAAACTCGAAACGTAGAGTAATGGGATTCCCATCATCTATGAGATATCGTGATAGTGATGCCAGTGATAGCCAAGATGTCGCGAACCTTTTTGCCCTCTTCTTTGAATCAAATTATTCCAACACTAATGTTAGCTTTAATGAATACCCGTATCAAGTTTTTCAGAATAACACATTTGAATGCCCTTTTATAGATCCCGAAGAGGTTTTATTTTTGCTTAAAACAATAAAGAAGTCCATAAACTACGGACCAGATATGATTCCTTCAATATTTTTAAACAAATGCGCCGAGTATATTTACCAGCCATTATCCACACTATTTAATCTGTCTTTGAAGTCAGGAATTTTCCCAAAAGCGTGGAAAGAATCTTTTATAATTCCTCTACATAAATCTGGAAGTAGATCTTCCATCGAAAACTATCGCGGTATAGCAAAGCTTTCGGCTATCCCAAAGTTATTTGAGGCTATTGTCATCAATTGTCTAAATCATTCCATTTCCTCATCAATAGTAAGTTCGCAGCATGATTTCTGTAGAGGTAAATCAACTGTTACCAACTTACTAGAATTTACAACTCATGTCTCTAACGGTTTTAGGAATAATGCTAATACCGATGTAATTTATACTGACTTCAGCAAAGCCTTCGACAAGGTCAATCACGCGTTACTTATCCATAAACTTGATCTTCTTGGTTTTCAACCTATTCTGTTAAAATGGATTGCGTCATATGTCACTAATAGAACACAAAGAGTTGTTTTTAAAAATGCTTTTTCCAACATCATTAACGTATCTTCAGGAGTTCCACAAGGCAGCCATGTTGGTCCGACTCTGTTTTTGCTGTTTATAAACGACATTTCTTATGCTATTTGTAACTAAAAACTTCTGATGTATGCCGATGATGTGAAACTTTTCAAGTCTTACTCTTCTTTGGAGGAAAGATCTGCCCTACAAAATGATTTAAATTGCTTCGCTACGTGGTGCAATATTAATCTTATGCCACTCAATCTTAGTAAATGTAAATTTATGAGCTTTTCACGGAAGATCCTTCAACCTGCGTCTTACACAATTAATAACTATAGTTTGGAACAGGTTTACGATTTTGTTGACCTAGGAATAAGATTTGATAGTAAGCTCCACTTTAACCTGCATATTAATGCTACAGTAAACAAAGCTAAAAGTATCCTAGCATTTGTAAAACGTTCGTCTAAGGAATTTAATGACCCTTACGTAACTAAAGCCCTGTTTACAACATTAGTACGACCTATACTAGAATACGCTTCAATAATCTGGAGTCCGCAATATCAAGTTCATTCCGATAGACTGGAATCAATTCAAAAACAGTTCTTACTTTTTGCGTTAAGGAACTTTCATTGGGGCCCACGGACAAATCTTCCCTCGTACACTAGTCGCTTGAAACTTATTAATCTTCCAACCTTATCAAGCCGCAGGGAAATGTTAGGTGTAATATTTCTGGTTAAACTACTGAAAGGATCCATAAGCAGTCAATTTCTCCTAGCCGAAATAAACTTAAATGTTCCTATTCGACCATCAAGACATTTTCAACCTATCTTTTTAAAGCAGTGTAGAACTAATTTTGAATTTCACGAACCACTTCGTTGCTTATGTAAATCTTTTAATGATTATTCTACTCATTTCGATATATCAGACTCTATTTATCTGATAAGAAAAATTCTGTTGTGCGCTCTTAACAAGTGACAACAAATCTCTCGCTCTAATTGACTATTCTATTTTTGTCTATTACTTTTATTTGTAGTTTTATATTTTATTCTATGTACATATGTATATCCAGCTGATGGAATTATATTTTCTGTAGCTGAACAGTATAAGTTCTCGACGTTTAATAAACTTCTACCACTCAACACCTTGGCCAAATTTTATTTTAAAATATCCGTACGTCATGCGGATGCGCCCCTCGTGCGGTTGGGTGGGTGGAGGGAAATCGTTGGGTTTATTATTATTATTATTATTATTATTATTATTATTATTATTATTATTATTATTATTATTATTATTATTACATAATAGCTTCAAAATTTTATTCCTAGCTATGCTGGATCTATTTTATTCTTTATTTCATTAAGTGGGAGGCGGTACATTCTTAACCTTAAAACTAAACATATGTACATATGTTACTTTTATTAAAGCAGAACGTTTAATTATTATAATTGATTAAAATAAAATAATGTAATGACGTTTGACGTCGTTCTAAGCTTAGCTTTGATGCATACAGATGCATATACATATGTACATACAATACGTATATTTATTTATAAAAAAAATAAATTCGCATGCAGATGATGTATGTAGATATTTTATGTTTTGAATCAATGAATACCTCAAACTATATTTTTATATTTAATTAAATAAAATTTACAGAAAAAATTTGGTTGTTTTCAATAAAATAATAATAACTTTTATACCAAATTTTTCCCTCTCCAAAATTTCTTGTAAGATGTATTTAAGTATTATCTAAAGAATAACATTCAAGTGAAAAAATAGTGTAGATGAATTGATCACGGTGAAAATCACTTTTCCCTTGAGAGTTTCGGGTTTAGGTAGACGAGAACTGTTGATCATAAAACAGGTCAGTGAAATTCTAGGCTAGCAACACCATTTTTATGAGTTAACGAGCTAACTTCGGCCTTTTTTACGACTTCAGGCTAATATGTTCCTTTCGGGCCTAAAAATAGATGTTCGGTTATTTTCTTATTTTTACTATTTAAGCAATGGATTGTTGGAAACAACAATTACTTATTGTATCAGACAATATTTTTGCGCCAATATCTCTCAAATAATAATAATAACTGAAAAGGGAAGCTTTAACAGATTCACGTTCTTCACAACTTCAGAACATTACAGCCCAACTACAAAATGGATAATATATATTGAAAGAAGTACAAGGGAGAAGCAGGGTGTGGAAAGTGCAAAAATTGTTAAGAGTAATGGGGAAGAAAAACTTTTTGGTTGCTTGTTTTTCCGAAAGGGTAGGAATATGGTGTATTGTGGAACGATCTTCTGCCATCCCTTGTCAATTTTGGTTTGGAGACAAACCGGTTTCGGCTAATATGCGCCATCTTCAGTAAACGTTTTAATAGCCCTGTTTTTTATTTAAGCGCATATACATACATCTGCGCTTAAATTTTGTATGGATTTCTAAGCGCACATCTCTTTCCGCGCTTAGCAGTCCATACAAAATTTAAGCGCAGATGTATATGCGCTTAAATAAAAACAGGGCTATTATTAAGTATAAGATTTATAATTATGTTATGTTAAAATAGTAGATATAAAATCAATGCTTTGAAACTAAAAATTAAACATTTAGTATCTAACTTAATTATTTGCCCCAAGTATTTAGGTATACATAAATTCATATAAATATGTAGATATGTGTATCCGTTCGCAAGTAGGTATTAGGTATGTACTATCTAGGTACTAGGTTTTTAATATAAAATAAAAATTAGGCAAATGCATACATACATATATGTACATACATGCAACCATACATGCATCCATATGTAAATACTAACATACATATGTATGCATGCATGCATGTTAATCGTTCAAATCGTCGCAGTTGAGCAAAATTTCTACGTTGCCAAATACTAGCAGGCAGGCTCTCGTAAGCACCATCTTAGTATTCGAATACTTAGCAGTGGACCGAAAAGACCGAAACTTGCGGCCAGCGATCGTTTCAAGAACGAGAACGTCTCTGCTTGCCTGCTGCTAGTTATCGGAAATGTTTGATGTTGAAGTCGGACATGCATGTGTTCGACTGTGTTTAATGTTAGTGCATACGTCTTCGAACTGTGAACGGTAGTGTTTACGCAGGGCACTAATTTGTACATACAATACCTACTTATGTTTGTACATATATATGTACTTTTACTTACGCACATATATGTACATACTTACATGGCTGTAGTTGGCGAATCGTGGGTATGGATATATACGTATTAATACATATGGACATATGAGTTATTGTTTGTATGAATACACAATGGAATTGTACTTGATACAATGCTACATACACATATATGTATGTATGTATGTACAATTTCGATTGCGATTATTGCTTGCTTGTTTTTATGAGCGCCTGGGCATCAGAATTTAAAATCAGCTAAAATCAGCTAAAGTCGCAACTTCCGTTGCATCCCCAATTCAAATTTCAAATTTCACTCTCCATAAAATCTGCATATCGCCGTCTAAGAAGTTAACTTCAAAAATCCTTTACATTACGCTCATATAATTCATACTCAAAACTTACAATTTTTTAAATTTATTTATTGAGATTTTTTTACAAAAGTAAAACATTATATAATCTTTATTTAAATATGCATGAACATTTACAATTTTTTAAGGAAATATCTACATTTGTACCCGTTGGGGATGAAAGCGATTAATCTACATTCGTACCCGTTCGGGATGAAAGCGATTGATCTACATTTGTACCCTTTCGGTATGTTAGTGATTAATCTACATTGGTACACGTTCGGGTATACAAGTTGAACAATTAGTCTCTTCATAGGACATGCTCGAACAAATGCGATCAATTCACTCCATATAAAGGGATGTAAAATTGTATTAGTCGCATGCTCCCTTGCGATTGATCCCGGACACATCCCGCATTTTTTGCAGGGTAATAAATATGTACGTGGGTAAAGAGCGATAATTAAAGAGCACTTACATTTTGTCCGAGCGGTGTCAGCAGGCGCCTGATGAGCTGCGTCGGTGAGCTGGAATTTCTCAACAAAACTTTTTTACTCATCTACATTGTAGATTCTACAAACTTATTTATGTACATACCTAGACATATGTACAATTGTTATCAATTTTTTTTTCTATTTTTACACATAATACCGCTAGGAATTTACGCACGCCAGTGGCGCCTAAAGCAAAAAGTCCGAAAAGGTTTATATCTTATGCTAATTGCAAAAATTAAATCAATATTTTTCCTTTTTTTTTTCAAAACCAAAAATATAGATATATATGTAGGTATATATTATAACTTCATACTGTTCCTTACAAAAAAATCAATATTCTTCTGACCAAAGATTTACCTAAGGAATTTTTGTTTCTGCATATACCTATGTGTTGTTCTTATACACCTTAAATTCCTTTACATACCACTTTATATCTAACTCACTATAGCCTGATTTTTACATTAATTTTAACTTCATATGTATGTCTTATTTTAATTAATTTTTCTTTTCTTTTTTTTCTGGTTTAGGCCCAAGTATATACCCACTTGTAGGTACTTATGTACATACATATAGATATCCACATGTGGATAGGTACATTGAAGTGTGGCCAAGAATTCATTTTATTCAAATAGAATCAGCTCTATTTATACAAATTCGTTTTACAATGTTTTCTTATTTACTACTTATTTACTAACGTTCTTACATGCTAAACATATGGGCATACATAAAACATACGTACAACTTATTAAGAGACTGTTTACTTTTTGTATTTCGTATTTATTTTCCGGTCAGCGTGTCTGAGCCGGTGAGTTCCCAAATTAAAACTAAAAACTTATCCATCGAATCTACTGATACTTATAGCTACATAAATCTAAATCTAAAGTCGCCGCAGTTGCTGCTGTTATTACTGCTGGTATTGCTGGTGGGAGCGACGCTGACTGTGCTGTGACTGGACTGTGATGTTTACGTGGAAAACACCTGCAACCTGTGTCGCTGGTGGGAACAGTGCTGGCCGTGCCGTACCTGCTATTATAATTTCTTAGAACCGTATGCAACTAAAGTGCATCTGCAGGTTGGTGTATTGCAGATTCGGGAATTTGAAATTGTTGACTATTGCTTGTGATGGGAATATGCCAGCTCAGCCATTTTACTGTTGGCTTGGAGCTGCATGTGTTAACTCCTCCCCTTCTAAATGAAGGACGTCCTCGGACTTTTTTAGGTTATCAATGACAGCTTCTATATCTCGTTTTTGACGTCTTATGGTTTTCTTCTGACGTAGTTTGAGGATGAAGTAGCAACCAATCAAAATGGTGATAGTAACTAAACCTGATAGCACCGGCCACAATACAGTTCTTAGCTGAATTTTTTCAATGTATCTTAGGTTCTCCGCGCTAATTCGCCGGAGGTATGGTAGGCTCAATATTTCATGATGTTTGGTAATATTCAAAAGAGTTGTTGTTGCTGAATTTGGCAGCTTCTTCAATATGCCCAGTTTATTTTGTAATGAGATCCATTAATTTGGACCTCGTCTTCAAAGGTGAGCAGGTAAGTACCGGTAACGGTTTTTTCAGAACCATCGTTTAATCTGATCACAGCGGTATTGTCATTGATAACTATGATACCCTCATCAACCACTGTAATTGGTTCAAGGTGGCTGGGGCGCGTACCGCAGTGAGCTACATTTCCTGAATGGAGTTGCTGTGCGCATGTTGTGCTATTCAGTTTTTTGCAGAATGTGGAAGTAAGTGCCGTAGTACAGTTTCCAAGGGCCAAAATCCGATTATCACAGTCAGCGATGTTGTTATCATTCCCAAAGTGCAGGACAGTTTCGTTATGTTGAACAGGAAGCAGGAAAATTCGCTTACATACTAATATAGGTTTAGGATATTTTATTAGAAAATATAAAAACTTATTATCTAACAGGACCTTAATGCTTGATACCTCCATTAAATCTGTTACAGTTGTGTTTGTAGAGTGCATGTTAGTTATATCTTTTATATCATCAAAATTTAATATTGAAGGGTTAATAACGCCAATCCTTGCAAGGGCAATGCTTGAAATCAAGGTTTCAATTTCGGAAATTAAAATTCTATTTCTGGCAAGCAATGTTTCATATAAATGTTCAGTGTCAATATGTTGCGCTTTTATGTTTTTTGTGATTATGTTCACCGTGTCTGTTAGCTTATTTATTTTTACACGTACTACCGTATTTATTTCTATTTGCTTATTTTCAGAGTTAATTAGTTCTTGTTGTCGGAATTTCAGATTTTCAAAATCATCGAAGTCTGGTGTCCCTGCTATGACTTTTAAAGCTGTTCCTAAAATATTTATGCTTCGAGTTTGTCTGTGTTGAATATCAAACGTTGCAAAAGTGTTTTTATATGTGTAATATCTGAGTCCAGTAACATTCTCATATGGGATGCAGGGAAAAGTTTCGATAGTTTCTTTGTTTCTTCGGCTATTTCCATATACGTATCGATATTAGTTGTATGCTTTAGAAAGTTAACATCTTGCCAGATAGTTACAAATCCGTCCTGAATTGGTATGTAATTAGAGTTCGAGTAGTTTGTCAGTTTCGCTGCCGTCGACCCAATCAGAAGTATCACCAAAAGAATCCTGCAAATTTACGAAAGTTACTAATGATAAAACTATTTTATATCGTCCTTGTGGACCACCCTCCCTCTAATCAAGACTGTGGTCCCCAAGTCTGCCTCTACCCTTTCCTTTCAAATCCGCAATAGTGCGAGATGGTATGTGTTGAACAACCGCAAATTTAGAAAATTTATCAATACAAGTAAGGAAGTACTTTCTGGCTGTAGAAAAAATGTCGATATGCAACATTTCTTCAGCATAGGTCGCTATTGGAGTTACCCCCAATGTCTGCTTACGAGGGTGCCTGTCGTATTTGGACTTGTGGCAAATTTTACAGTTTGCGACAATTTCGTTTGCGAGTTTGGTCATTTTTGGAAAATAGTAATCACAGAGGATCTGTTTTACGTTTTCTTGAGCCGCCCTGTGGGCTCGATTATGCTCGGCTGTAACTATCTCCCTTTGCTCGTCCTTGTTAACAATGTTCGACACCATGCGTTTACAGTGCCAAAACTTTGTTGCCGGAAAATATGTAACTAATTCATTTTGAATGATTGAAAATGTTGGCAGATCGCAATATATTGCGTTCACTACGTTTGGATTTACGACCACCTTAATCTCGTCAACAAGTGTCTTCTTGTCAGTGAACCGAATTTCGTGGCGAGTTTTTTTCCGAAATATATGAAGTTCCGTCTCAAGTCAAGACTCGCTTCCTCTAGAACAATCTGGTTTCGGAAACAATTGAGTGGTTTTTCTGTTGATTCTATTGTATGCGATAGTAAAATTTCGCTATGGATGGTAGCCAAGTCGGACTGCACGTCCTCTTCCAGGACATGGATGTTTTGTCGTGACAGTGCGTCAGCAACGTAATTCTCCTTACCAGGCTTATAAAATATTTGAGCGTTGTGCTCATCAATAAAAGCTTTCCAACGCTTAATTTTGGCGTTTGGATTTCGGTCTGAAACCGCAAACGTGAGTGGCTGGTGATCTGTATAAATATTAAGATTTTTAACACCATAAAGGTAATTTCTAAGGCTCTTGAGAGCCCAGACAATCGCCAATAGCTCGCGCTCATTAGTAGCGAAGTTTTGTTCTCGATTTTCAGGGTCCTAGAGATCATCGTTATTGGCCTTCCATCCTGAGATAGAACCGCCCCTATACCTAATGAAGAAGCATCCGTCGTTAGATCGAATGGCTTTTTAAAATCAGGGTAGGGTAATACAACATCCTCAGATGCCAAGACCTCCTTTAGTTTGTTAAAGGCCTGCAATTGTTTTTCATCCAAATTTATTTTAATTTTCTTGGATTGTGTGGCCTTAACTTTCCCGTTTTCTCCCTTAAGGATATCCGTCAAAGGCCTTGCTATTGTTGCAAAATCCCTAATAAAACACCTATAGTAACTTGCAAGTCCTAAGAAGGACCTGATATTAAACAATGTGGAGGGCTCCTCGTAGTTTCGAATTGCTTCGATCTTACTAGGACTCGTCTTAATACCATCCTTAGATACAACGAAACCCAAGTATTCCACACTTTGTTTGAAGAAGTGTGATTTTTCCCGTGAGACCCTCATACTTGCCTCGTATAATCTGCGCAAAACCCACTCAATATGTTCGACGTGTCTTTCTTCGTTTTCAGAAAAAATAATCACGTCGTCGACGTAAACGTAGCAACACTTTCCTATCTGTTCCCGAAGCACGTCATTGATCGCTCTTTGAAAAATGCTAGGTGCATTCTTCAATCCAAAAGGAAGCCTACAGAACTCGTATTTCCCGTTGCCAACTGAAAAAGCGGTTTTTTTCCTATCCTTTTCGGCAAGTGCTATTTGGTGGAAGCCTGATTTGAGGTCAAGTGTTGTGAAATACTTGGCCTTTCCCAAGTTTGACAATATGGCCGTAATATTGGGTATGGGGTATTTGTCGTCGATAGTTTTTCGGTTCAGCTTTCTAAAGTCTATAACAAGGCGCTTTTTTGCATTGCCCTGACTATCCTTGCCTTTTTTATCCACGACCCAAATTGGGTTGTTGTATGGTGATCTAGATGGCCTTATTATGCCATTCCTCAATAAGTCCTGAACTTCTGTGTTCACAAAATCGGCCACACCCATAGGGTATGGGTATAGCTTAGAGTATACTGGGTCGTCACTCTCAGTGCGAATAGTGGCGACAATGTTTGTATTATATGGAAGAGCCTCATTTGGGTCTGAAAAAACTCTTACTAAACTTTTAATCATTTTTTGAAATTTGGTTCTCACCACTTCCGGAACCTCTACATCTTCCACTTGGGTGAAGTTTACATTACCACACTTTAGGAATTTTAGCTCTTCAGAGCCATAACTCGTTGTAATTTTTTTATTCTTAAAATCTAAAGTAGCATTGGTCTGCGTAAGCAGGTCAAGCCCTACTATTCCGTCGAAAGTTGAAAGCATTGGGAGAAAAAAAAGGTACTGTTTGTACCAAACAAGTTCACCATGCATTTTTCTTTAACGTCATTAAAGACATGAATTGACTTTACTAAGAACCTATTTTC
Source organism: Urophora cardui (assembly GCA_960531455.1). NCBI lineage: Eukaryota > Metazoa > Arthropoda > Insecta > Diptera > Tephritidae > Urophora > Urophora cardui. The sequence goes on along the minus strand of OY482675.1, from coordinate 18,973,171 downwards.
TACTGGTACTACATTTCTAAGTTCCTTCAGGGGTTTAATATAATTTTTCGATACTCCTGTATCGATTAGTAATCGAATTGTTTTCCCTGCAATTGTCCTTTCAATGAAAGGTAGCAGGGAGCTTTCTCTAAAAAATTTATTTGTTCTGATTCAGACAGTTCTTCCTCTATTGCTGCAGCCTCTGAATTTGCCACAGCCCGATATTCTTCGTCCTCCTGGCCTGAGGATAGATGGTTGATCCTTTGCTGTTTTGGTGCCGTAAATCGAGCGGAGCCACTATTTGGCCTCTTCGCAGCCTGCCCATATTCTTTATTCTGGTTTGCGTAAGGCTGTACTGAGCCCCGTGATGGGAAACTATTATTGGGTCGATGTTGCGTGCTCTGACTATAGCGAAGTGAAGGATCGACCTCCATTGGATGCACTGGTTCTACCTTTTGGGGTGACTTATTATTAAGGCCCTGGGCTCTACTGAAATGTGGTTTTTTGTAGGATAGAAATCCACCAGGACGCTTTTCTCTAGACTGTTGCCTTACCTCAGATTTTTGGGCCCTATCCTCTAAACTCCTAGCATAAGTACTGGCAAACAAGTACCGCTCATGATTTGATTCTACCTCCTGTGCGAGTGCTAAAGCAGATGGTAAGTCGGTAGGTCGTGCCGAAAACAATACATCACAAAGTGGCTTTTTCGTACCTGAAATAAACACACGCAAGGCGTCCATCCTATACTTCTCGTTGAGTGATGCAGCCATTTGTTTATCGTGCGTCATGATTGTTTTGTTGGTGAAAAGTGTCAGTTTCTTCTCAACCTCGTCGTAATACTGTAGGAGAGTCAGACCCCCTTGGCGAAGGGTTGAGAGCTCCTGTTCAATCAAGTAAATGGGTCGTTTGTCACTGTATGTAAAGTCGAGGCGCCTGATTATGGCTTTGAAATTTAATACCGTATTAAAAGATGCCAACACCATGTCTGCCGGTCCCTTCACTTTATTCCTAATTATGGCAACAGCCTGGTAATATTTACTGCTGCCTTCATATTTTTCAAAAATTTTGTAGGCCGTCTGTGCTGCCTGTCGCCAGGAAACATAATAGCATTGACAGACGGCAGCGATAATCCCGATTACCGCAACACTTAATGCGATTAAAATTTTACCCTGACAGACGGCAAGTATTGCGGATTAACAAAACAGCTGAAGGAAGGTAGGCGCAGCGGCGAATTCAAAAACTTCTTGTTTTATTTCCAAAGGTAGGGTAATGTCAAAATCAAAACGAAATCACATCATGGTCAATGGGAATGGGCGAGTCCCAAACGAATTCAGATTTCAATTAAGGCGAAATATCATTTTGACATTACACTCTACCAATTACAATAACAAATTACATTCAAAATTTCTGAATTCACTTGTGCGCCAACCTTCCTAGATCTGATTTGGGTTCTTCTTTTTCTTCCCTTTCATTCACAATAGACATTTTTCACCAGAGATGTCATTACAAAATGCTCTAATCCGCTAAAATTTTGAGGACTAACTCAAGAGATATTCCGGATTACCTCCACTTAATTCTCAAGTTAAGTCCGAATTAGCTAGATATTCCGGATTATCGCTGCCGTCTGTCAATGCTATAACATTCCTGCTTACCATCGAAATCCGGTAAGGACTTCACGATGTCAAGTGGTTCGTCACACTGCCTGCCAGGGATTACCTCTATTTCTTTGTATGCTTCTACTTCAGGTGCATTAATCTTTACCTCATTGATGCGCTGACTAATATTTGTCAACCTCTCTTCGAAACTCTCTTTCTGCACGGCAAGTGCAGCACTAATGGCACTATCTATTAGTGCTTTAAGCTGATTTGCATCGAAAGCCATTCTTGTATGCCAATTCTCTTGATTACTATTACCGATAAATTTTCTTCTATTAACCTCTATCTCTGTTATCTTATCCAAGAGTTGGTTCAATTCACAATCACTCATGAAAAAGGTTTAAAAAAAATTATCAGATTGATTCACAAGTTTCCCGTGCAAGGATCTTCGTTGAATTCAATGGCCAAAAATTTAAAACAAGATCACAATATATCTTTATTTTCTCCTTTTTTATACTTCACAATTTATTCAATGGCCAAAAATTAAAACAAGATCACAATTTATCTTTGCTTTTTCCTTCTTTTTTTTTGCATTCTACTTACATTTTAAAATCTTATAATATTATCTACATAAATATTGATGTTCGATGTTGATGTCCTGATTGTCCTGGTTGTCCTTTCCAAGGGATGATGAGATTTGACAATTTGATGTTATACGATTTTCGGGTTCGTTTTTACTTTTTCCACGACGCGGCCGTGGCCCCACGTTGGGCGCCACTTATTAAGAGACTGTTTACTTTTTTGTATTTCGTATTTATTTTCCGGTCAGCTTGTCTGAGCCGGTGAGTTCCCAAATTAAAACTAAAAACTTATCCATCTAATCTACTGATACTTATAGCTACATAAATCTAAATCTAAAGTCGCCGCAGTTGCTGCTGTTATTACTGCTGGTATTGCTGGTGGGAGCGACGCTGACTGCGCTGTGACTGGACTGTGATGTTTACGTGGAAAACACCTGCAACCTGTGTCGCTGGTGGGAACAGTGCTGGCCGTGCCGTACATGCTATTATAATTTCTTAGAACCGTATGCAACTAAAGTGCACCTGCAGGTTGGTGTATTGCAGATTCGGGAATTTGAAATTGTTGACTATTGCTTGTGATGGGAATATGCCAGCTCAGCCATTTGACTGTTGGCTTCGAGCTGCATGTGATAACTTACATATATATCGTATGAAATACATTGTACATACATATTACATTAAACATACGTACACACATGTTGCACTAATGTTCTAAACGTTTGTACATATGTAGCGTTCTCACGCTTGGGCACATGAGCGCGGTTTCAGATAACGCACACGCTAGGAACGTAAATATGTTTATGCAATAAAAATATGAAGTGCATTTTGGGTAAATGGTTTAGAACAAATTCAAGATGTATGTATGTATGTATGTTACACCACCGGCTTTTAAAGAATATCATTACACTGTGTGTGATGGTATTCTATTTAAATGACAAATCTCAAGTGGCTTTGTAGTTTTTTATTTTGTTCGTTTTACTTGTGCGGTCTATTTGTGTCAAAATAAGGTACTTAAGTTTATGATTTATATTTCCTTTTCTTTTTGTTCTTTGGTGTTAGATGATTTCTTATGTTACAAAGATTTTTGTTTACTTCATTTTCAAATGGGCTATTAATATTTATTCATTCCAGATTTTTCTTTGTTTTTTTTTTTTTGTGTTTGTTTGTAGTTTCTTTTGTATACAATAAGAAAATAAAAGTGATTTTATTCTACGAGTTTAAGCCTATTCTTATGTACTATGATTTTCTTATTTTTATTGCTTATTGGATAATTTAGGTCTTCTACTTCATATGGTATTAATGTAAAGTTGTGGTTCTTATCGATATTTTCTACCTTATACGGCCCTTTATATCTATTGTCTAACTTATGACCTGCTTCATTTTTGATTAATACTAAATCTCCTATGTTTATCTCCTTATATTGTATTTTCCTATCATAACTAACTTTTTGTCTTTCCTTAGCTTCTTTTACTAATTTATAAGCTCTATCCTGTGCTATTTGTAACCTATATTTAATTTCTTTGTCGTAAGCTTCATAATTGTATAATGGGCTTATCGTATTTTCTTGTAAAAACTCGTAAATTTGAGGTTTTTTACCAAAAACTAGTTCAAATGGACAATAACCATGAACTGTAGATGGCGTTGTATTATAGCAATACGAAAAATATTTGAGACATTCATCCCAATTGTCCTTATTAATGGATATGTATGAACGTACATATTCATTGAAAGTTGGATGACTACGTTCAACTGTGCCTAACGATTGATGGTTATAGGGTGTTGAGGTTTTATGTTCTATTTTTAGAAGCTTGCATAATTCTTCAAATAAACTGTTTTTATATTCGCTTCCCATGTCCGTCAGTATTGTTTTCATGCACCCATAAGTTAATATAAAATTTTCAAATATTGCTTTGGCTATTATTTTTGCATGTTTGCTGGGTATTGGTATTGCAACGAAATACTTAGTCAAGTCACATACTAGAGTGACTGCATATTCATTTCCATTTTCTGACCTGGGAAGAGGACCAATTGTGTCTATTTGTACTATGTCAAATGCTTTTGTAGGTGTTTCCGTTATAGTCATAGGTTCCTTCAGATTTTTATGCACTTTATTTTTATTACAATGAATACATTTTTTAATATATTTTCTTATATCGTTTTTCATTCCTTTCCAGTAATATTTTTGTGTTATTTTATTTGTCATGCGATTTATTCCTGGGTGGCCACCAAAAACAGGGTCGTCACGATATTTCTGCAGAATTTCTTTAATTTTTTCATTATTTGTCACATGCATAACTTCTGGAGTTAATGCTATAATTAAATTTTTGAGAACTTTGGTACCAATCTCTTTAAATGTGTCTACTCGAGTATAATTATTCTTAAACAATTTGTCTCCTAAGGACAATTGTATTTTATTTATTTTCAAATTGTTGGCTTCTTTCATTAGCCTGGCAAAGAATTGACCTAAATCAATCTTCGTCTTAACAATTGAATTATTATTAATATTTGAATTGCCGGCTTCATTCGGAAGCCTGGCAAAGGATTGACCTGAATCAATCTTCGCCTCAACAATCAAATCATTAATATCTATTTTGCTACAAATTTTCTTTCCCTTTTTGAACTGCAGTTTCGGGGGATCGAAAACGAGCTGGACTAGTCTCTTTACTTCAAATTTATTTAGCGCTTCATATATTATTGGGTTCTCTTTGTGACTTATTTTTTCATTTTTACTACTGGAATCTTTATGGTTATAATTTCTATTAGTTTCCGATCTAGTCGTAACTTTTAGTATTTTACACGCTTCTATTGATATTTGTTTTAGGTCTTTAATATCTATGCGTGATAATGCGTCTGCTACATAGTTTTCTTTTCCTGCAATATACTCCACCTCAAAGTCATATTCCTCCAACTCCAATCGAACTCTAGTTAATTTTGATGAAGAGTTTTTCATCGAAAATAGGTATGTTAAGGGGCGATGGTCTGTTTTAATTAAAAATTTTCTGCCATAAACGCACTGAGAGAAAAAAAATATATGGAGGGGTCAAAGAAATTGTTTACCTATTTTGAACACTACTTTCTTTGTTTTGAGTAAATTTTCCTTAAAACATGTTAAAAGGTTTATAAAATATTGTTGTTACATGCGTTACCATGGTTTCATATACTTGTTTTGAAAAAATTCATACATTAAAATAATGAAAAATTCTTTAAGCGCCATTCCATTCCCAACTTTCCTTGTTTTGAAGACTTGATTTCTTTAATTTTGAGAAATTAAATTCCCATACAAATCCCCATGGCAACGAATTTGTTTGAATGTTTTTTTATGTTTTTTCCACATTTTTGAGAAAATTTACACAAAACAAAGAAAATTTTGTATTGGGACGCGTGTTCAAAATAAGGAAAATTATGTCTTTGATCGAGAGAAATTTTTTTTTGAGTGCGTATGATCTAAAATAAGTTATTGCCCAATGTATTGCCGCCAACTCCTTTTCAATTGTTGCTTTATTGCTTTCACCTTTTGTGAATGCTCTTGACGCATAGGCAATTGGTAGTTGTTTGCCTTCATATTCTTTACGCCGCAGGCAAATCCACTGGCATCTGCTGTTATACAAAATTCTTTATCGAAATCTGGGTATTGCAAAATATTTGGGTGTATCAATGCCTCCCTCAAATAGTCAAAAGCTTTTTGACATTCCTCTGTCCATTCGAAGGATACGTTCTTTTTACACAATCTCGTTAAAACTCTAGAATGGGTTGCAAAGTTTGGAACAAATCTTCGGTAATAGTTACAAAATGCGACAAATCGCTTGACTTCATCTGCGTTTTTTGGGATTGGGTAGTTTAGAATAATTTCAAATTTACTAGGGTCAGGTAAAATTCCTTTATTTGTGCATTTATGTCCAAGATAAGTGATTTCTTGGTAAAAAAATAAACATTTGTCCAGATGTAATTTTAAATTATATTTTCTGCAAGTAGAAAATACATCTCTCAAATTTGTAATCATATGTTTTTCTGAGCATCCCAATACTACCAAATCATCCATGTATAGAAACGCTTGTGATGGTTTAAGACCTGCAAATGCCAGAGTCATCATTCTTTGAAATGAGTTAGGCGCTACTTTCAAACCATACGGCAATCTTTTGAAACGGTATGTGCCATGATCCGCCGTAAACGAGGTGATGTCCCTAGAGTCTTTATGTAATTCAATTTGATGAAAGCCGGACATTAAGTCCAGGCATGAAAAATATTTAGCTCTGCCTAATTGATCCAGGATATCATCAATTCTATAATCAACGACTAGTCTCCAACTTTTATCATTTTTTCCGGGTAATGGTTTTTTTTGGGTACCAGGAGAATTGGGCTATTATATTCTGATATAGACGGCTCTATAATGTCGTCTTCAATTAATTTATTTACGTGTTTACTAATTTCATTTTTATGAGCTTGTGGAATTCTGTAGTTTTTGACATAAACAGGGTCATCATCTTTTATGTGTAATTTTTGCTTGTAAAAATTATTAGTGGTTATTGGTTCAGTTTCTAATGAGAATATATCAATGAATTCTGAGCATAATGTATTAAGTGATTGACTGGCGAAAGGTGGGAAATTTTTATTTAATCTTTCTAACTTTTCTTTATTATTTTCTGCTGATTCAGATTTAGTTTTTACTATTGTGTAATCATTTAAATTTTCTATATCGATTTTGAAATTTTGAGTGGTTGCGTTTTTATCTGTTGTATTTATAACTCTAATAAAGGTTTCATGTGAATTTACTAATGTATTGGCTATAAAAGTGCCTTCAGATAATGCTTGATGAGGTACTAATAGTTCAGATTTGTTATTTTTAATATGGATCTGTCGGATTACTTCCGATCTTGCAGGTATTGTTATAGTATTGATGGATGGTCTATTTGACATTTGTATTATAATGTTTTCTGGGTAATCATATGGCCGTAATATTATCTCCGCTTTTGTTGCAATCTAAAATGCAATTGTATTTTTTAATAAAATCAAGTCCTAAAATTCCGTCGCAAGGAATTGGAAAATTATCTTCTACTATGTGAAATTTGTGTCTGATTAGTAGGTAATCATCTTTTAAATCTGCTTTAACCGTTCCAAGAGTGCTTGTTATACCTTGACCAATGCCCTTTAATTCAGTTTTTTGTGAACAATCTATTGTGACATTACTGTCAATTTGACCCTTTTTTATAATAGAAATATCTGCTCCTGTATCGATCAGGAGGGTTGAAATTGAGTTATTTAGAGTTGTTTTGGAGGATATATAGCTATTGAGGTGTAAATTGAAAACATATAATTTTTTATTTATTGAGGTGGAGTTTGTTGGTTTTCCTGTTGGTTAATATTTCGTACGTTTCTGGTATTATTACGGTTAGAACCTCGTGATCCAAAGTTTCGACCCGATCTTTGGTTATTTAACCTATTATTATTGTTATTGTTGTTGAAATTGTTAAAACGTGGTGGGTATGTACGCCTTGGGCTACCTCTATAATTATTAGATTGGTAACCTCTGCGGAAATTACCGCGAAAATAATTTTGTTGGCGTATATGAAGTAACGAATTAGGGTTACCCGTTATTTCTGTGCAGCTATTTGTGAATTTCGATATAGCTTCGTTCATCGAGGTGAACGTTCCAGCTTGCATAATGGTTTTCACCTTTTCGTTGGAGCAGTTTTTACACATAGCTTTAACAGCTGATTGTGTAGCATACTTGGTCGCTAACTCTGGGGTTAGTCCGTCGGATATGTATGCTCCTTCCAACGATTTTGTGAGCTTCTCAATTTCAGCAGTGTACTGATTTGCAGTTTTACTGCGCTGCTGGATGTTTAGGAGTTTTGCAGTTAGAACTTCTACTGACCCACCTTTTACTGCATTTTTTAATTTTTGTTTTATATCTTGTATAGTTGCTTCAGTACTTACCAGATTTCTGGCCGTGCCCTTTAGCTTTGTCTTTATCATAGATACTGCGACAGCCTCATGTGTTTCTTTGATTTGCTCTACAATATCAAGGGCATCCAGAAAACTGGGTAGGTTTTCGGGTTTGCCATCGAATTCGGGCAATATTGAGGACGCAGTTTTAATAAACGCTACCATTGTTTGCGCTATGTTTGTATCTGTTTGGGTATTCTGGTCTATGTGAGGTACAAATGTCGCTGTCTGTGCAACAGTCTCGGTTTGCCAGAGTACATCTATACCTGGTAGAATTTTTTCTTCTAATTCTTGTTCTTCCTCAGTGTCTGAACTGTCTTCGTTCAAACTAGCAAACTAAAAGTTTTTGGTACTGTGAAGTCGATGCCATATCTCGATAACGAGTATATTAATTTGTCTCTAATGCTCGAAAATATTTGGTAGGCTTCTACCTGATGAGCTTTTGTTAGAGTATGGTTTACCCTTCGTAGTATTATTCCTGAATTATTTAATGACAATAATATAATTTTGAGGTGTTTCTTTATTGTCTCTAATTTTATTTTGGTGTTTTTACATATACATTTATATGATTTTTCAGCGTTTATCTTTTCTTCAGTAAGTTCCCGCAAAATATCATCCCACTTTTCCATTGGGTATAAGAATTAAATCTTATCCAGGCCGTCTGCGCGGCTCTGGTACTTCTTTTTCAAAAATTTATTATGAAGTGAGTATATTCTCAGGAACAGACTGATGCAAGTGCAAATTGTTACAATCAGAAGCAACACTTTAATAAATTCTAGTGTCTCAGTATGGTCAACTACTTTTATGTTGTTTATAACGTTAGCGTTTGGGTTTTCAATTTTGGACTTTGTACCCCCCATTTCAGAAAAAAGAAAAAAATTTATTATTATTAGTTTTTTTTTTGTATTTATTTATTTATTTCATTTTTACGTCTCATAAATTTTACTTCGAATCTATATATTTCTTCAGCTGCAGTTAACATTGGTGTTACAACGTTTTCCCTTGAGGGTTCCTCAGGCATTTCTATTAAATTCCACCATTCTTTTAAGTTTTCTAATGATAAATTTCTATCTTTTATACTTTGATTAATCTCTGACTGAAGCTGCTCATATGATGCTAATGGGCCTTTTTCGTATATTCTAGTCTTTCTTCTTCTTTCCATTATAAAATTTTTAAACTTATTTTGAACTTCTTAATAATTTGATTTTTTCTCTTAATTTAAACTTTTCTTCCGCACAAGTAACGAAGTTTAATGATTGGTATGCTTTGGCTATTTCTTTGAGCTTCCGATATTTTTTACCACCCCGAGTTTGTTTCTTTATTTTTAAAAGTTGTGGGATCTTTGGTTCCTCTTTTTTTATTAACTTATTCCGCCGCCGATATTCTTCAATAGTTATCGGTTGCGGACCTTGCCTCACGGCTGTAGAGGTTTGAGGAACCTCTTCAGTGGCTTCTGGGGTTTCTTCTCGTTCCAAAAGGAATTTTTCCCATCTATCAAAAATGGAATCAAATTCTTCTTGGGTTACTGTTTCCTCCATAAGAAATAGCCAAATCAAAATTTACAAACAATTTTTTTTTTTTAATAAAAATTTTTTTTTTTTTAATATTACCCTAGGCAGATAAAATCTGCGCTTTGGTGAGCGCCCTAGGACGCTGAAGTATTCTAATCTTATTTATATATATACTTATTTCTTCCAGTTGCACCATCAGTCGCCACAATTACCACCGAGTACAAATCCTTTACCAGCGATCCTTATTGTTCCGATCCACCGATCCTTTTTGTTCCGTTCCTTTTTGTTCACCTATCCTTATTGTTCCGATCCACCGATCCTTTTTGTTCTGATCCACCGATCCTTTTTGTTCCGATCCACCGATCCTTTTTGTTCCGATCCACCGATCCTTTTTGTTCACCTTTTTTGTTCCGCCGATAACTATTTTCGCCTTTAATTTTGTTTTATTTTAAATTTAGGCTGGGATTTCTGCAGTCTGCTGTATATAGCAGTCTGCTAATAAAATTCTATCTGCTTTAGGCTTCTGCTGGGATTTCTGCAGTCTGCTGTATACAGCAGTCTGCTAATAAAATCCTATCTGCTGTTGTAGAGCAGGCAGGGTCGCCATGAAGTGTGGCCAAGAATTCATTTTATTCAAATAGAATCAGCTCTATTTATACAAATTCGTTTTACAATGTTTTCTTATTTACTACTTATTTACTAACGTTCTTACATGCTAAACATATGGGCATACATAAAACATACGTACATATATATCGTATGAAATACATTGTACATACATATTACATTAAACATACGTACACACATGTTGCACTAATGTTCTAAACGTTTGTACATATGTAGCGTTCTCACGCTTGGACACATGAGCGCGGTTTCAGATAACGCACACTTTAGGAACGTAAATATGTTTATACAATAAAAATATGAAGTGCATTTTGGGTAAATGGTTTAGAACAAATTCAAGATGTATGTATGTATGTTACAACATATGTATGTATAAACTTCTAAGTTTTTTGTTTTTTTTTTTTTGTAAATCGTATTTTGTACCAAGTACAAAGAAAATGAATAAATTTGCTTAATAAAAAAATATTAAAGATATTAATATAAAAAGACAAAAAACTTTAAATCCTTGATTCTCCTTGTTTCTTGCGGGAACGGAATTCCTCGTAAGAAATAATATGGAAAGAAAGAATGAGAAAGCACAGTGATTTTAGTATGAGATATGGACAAGTTGATTTTATTTACAAGTTATAATGATTGGACATTAAATTTGTGGAATCTATATGTATGTATATATAGGTATAGATATGGAAATTTATTTATGTATATCTGGAAATTTAAAACTTACCGCTGTGGCTCGCTGTCGAAAAACAAGTGAAAAGTTTAACTTTCTTTATTGGCGCGTTGACTGGCAGAAAAGTATCTTCGTTCAGTCAACGGCTTTTTGTTGAAAATGTATATCATGCATACCCATATGTACGTACATATGTGAATATATACGAACATATGTATGAGTGTGATAACGCTAGTTTACATATGCATAGAGGATGCACATGCATTAGGGTGGTACTAAAGATTTAGACTACCGGTCTAAACATGCCGGCCCCCTTGCGGCAAGCAATCTCAGAAATAATATGGTCATGCCACAGCGCACAGTGGGGGCACCTCCATACAAACGCGGCCAAAAATAGTAATAATTAAGCTAGAATCTTGAAACTCGGAACTTAAGCTTTTTTGGTTGAAGTTAGTAAACTGTGAAAATTTGAACAAAATCCACCCACAAATACGCCCACCTCCCATATAACGGTATTTTTGAAATTTCAGCATTTTCCTAACTATTATAGCTAAAATGCTCCATTTTGATTAGTGTATACATTTTTGAAATATAAATCAAATGCGGTAATCATTTTGGAAAAAGGGTAAAGCACTTCACCGTTTTTAAATTAAAAATATATGCACTTTTAAGTATGTTATAAGCATTTATCATAAAACTTTCATACAAAAAAATCGCATTTCAAAAAAATTTTATACCGGAAATGAAATTACACTTTTCTAAAGGATTTCAGTGTGATAAACCTGAGTCTGGAGTCAGATTTTCCAAATTGTTTCTAGTTTCTGAGATATTCATGCCCAAATAGGAAAAAAACACGTTTTTTGGCTCTATTCCCTGCTTAATATCTTTTATATAATTACTTTCCACTCAAATTCGATTTAACCAGTTGAAAGCACAATCATTACCCTTGAAAACAGCGTTTAGTTTCTTCGAATATCTTAATTAGAATTGGAAATATCGATATTTAAGTTTCACCATTTTGACAAATATTCCCCATACAAAAAAATTTAAACTTTTTGAAGCATACTTCTGGGCATTTTGTATGGGAAAAATGTACCAAAACTCAAAAAACACCTTCCATAAAAATGTTCATAAAACAAAATGGAGCAAACGAATTTTTACAATTTTTACGCCAGTTTTTAAAAGACATTCAGGAGCATCAAATATTAAAAAATTGAGGAGGTAATATTTTTTGTTTTTTTTTAATTTCATTTTAAAATTTTACAATTTTAACAATTTTTTTTTTTATATTCTAAAATAAAAAAGCTGCCAAAGATAATAATTAACGCTGATAAAAAAAATTACCTCATAATTTTAAAGTATGGACCATTTGCTGAAAGACGATAGAGAAATATTCGATTAGTCGCCTAAATATACACGTTTTTCATAATGTCAAAGGTAACATAATTAATGCATTTACAAAAACACAGTTTTAGGCAGATGGGAAAAAAATTATAAAAGCAAATGGAGCAAGTGGATTTTTAAAATGAAAATGCAGTTTGATTAAGAATATATTATTTCAAAGCATAAAAAAAAATTGAGGAGGTAATATTTTTTGTTTTTTTTTATTTTTTTATTCAAAGTCGAGGAAAATTTTTTTATCATCGTCATTTTTTGTGAATATTTGAAAATTCATATAAATTCAACAGTGAGCGCTATTTACAACTAAGTTATTTTTTCTGAAAGAGAAAATCATTATCTATGTAACGATGTATCATTCGTGTATGTATGTTAACAGTTAAATGAGAAAGAGCGTTTTGTATGAGGTGTGTTCATTGAGAAATAAAAGGACCTATTTTTTGCTCAACTTTGGGCACCCTGTACGGCTAAACGAAAAGATACTCAAAAATTTTTATATAAGCTTTTTTATTACAATTTGATGTATCTGTCGATCTCTGTTTAAAAAAATGGTTTTACTCATACTTTAATTTTGAATTTATTTTTGGCCGCAATCACCCATTGTGCAGCGGTTGGTTTGACTTAATTCTAATACTAAAGTACGTGGTTGCTTTGGTGGTTGCATAAACCCTGTAAAAAAGTGTGCGACGAGTCTCTAAAAAGATTTGTCCGGGAGCGCTCTCTTTCGGGTACAATTAGTCTACAATTGTTCCCAATTGTACCCGAACGGGTTCATATGTATACTAATTGTAGACGAATTGTACCCGAAAGGGTATCAAACGGGTACAATTAGTCGCACAAATGGATGTGTCGCATTTGCTACCTGTTCGGGTACAAAACGGGTACAATTGTGCGCTTTTGCTACCCGTTCGGGTACAAACTGGGTACAATTAGTCTCTTCATAGGACATGCTCAAACAAAAGAGAACACTTCAACCCATATAAAGAGATACAAATGGGTAGTAATCGCATGCTCCCTTGCGAGTTGTCCCGGATGTATCCCGGAGTGATCGCATTTTTTGCAGGGAATGGATATGTGTATGTATGTATATGTGCCTATATATGTATTATTAGATTGGCTCTTTTTCTCGTGGTTGTAAGCGCAAATGGCTACGTATGTTTATGTATATATTGTATATATTGTATATTGTACATAACTATGTATGTATTTATATGTATGTTTATGCATTTTTTTCGCGTATGAGGTGCCTATGTATGTAGATATTTTTGTTTTTTACAGGTGGTAGGCCCCAGAAATGGTTAAGCCAAATACCGTGGCTTGGGCTGTTAGGCCCTCAATAGTTGTGGGTGGCGCACCGTCTATGACGAGTTTCGCGTAGATGTCGGCTCCCAATGTCAGTCGTACCGGTGATGACTTGTAAAAGTTCGCATCGGCGAGTCGCATGAACTGGAACCTTTGCGCTACTTGTACGTCGAGGTTGGTAGACGGAGTGATTCGACAATGCCGCGCTTGGATGACGGCTTGGGTCACCACGGTTCCGGCTACACCATATTTACTCCTTATCGTGAGGTTACACCTGTCACGGTCGATGTGTAGGCCCAGATCATAGGCTAATTCACGGTCCACGACTGTGATGGGAGCGCAGGGGTCGATGATGGCGCGAATAAGATGCAGTCGCCCACCTGCTTCAATTTTCACTATGGCTGTGGGTGATATCGCGCCAAATGGTCGTGACAAAGATATGGCATGTGTCGTGGCAGCCATACCCCTCCTAAAACCTGTTTGGCTCACGAGCGCATGTTGTGGCAAATGTGTAATATTGTTGTTGTTTGGTGCCGGTCGTTTCGTTTGTCGTCGCGATGAACGCCAGGTACTAGGTGGCGAACAATCGAGTCGACGAACGAAACGCTCATACGGCATAGTTCGATGTTGCGCCCTTGATTTTCTTTGCATTTCCCCTTTCGTTTGATACCCATATTGTAGGGTAATATTAAGGTTTTTGTGCAATCGCATTTTGACCGATAACTCAGTTATCGATAAATTTATCGAAATATATCGAAGTTCAAATGAAACCTGGGGCCATCCCCTTTCGTTTGATACCCATATTGTAGGGTAATATTAAGGTTTTTGTGCAATCGCATTTTGACTGATAACTCAGTTATCGATAAATTTATCGAAATATATCGAAGTTCAAATGAAACCTGGGGCCATCCCCTTTCGTTCGATACCCATATTGTAGGGTAATATTAAAGTTTTTGTGCAATCACATTTTGACCGATAACTCAGTTATCGATAAATTTATCGAAATATATCGAAGTTCAAATGAAACCTGGGGCCATCCCCTTTCGTTTGATACCCATATTGTAGGGTAATATTAAGGTTTTTGTGCAATCGCATTTTGACCGATAACTCAGTTATCGATAAATTTATCGAAATATATCGAAGTTAAAATGAAACCTGGGGCCATCCCCTTTCGTTTGATACCCATGTTGTAGTATAATTTAAATGTTTTTGGGCAATAACATTTTGACCGATAACTCAGTTATCGATAAATTTATCGAAATATATCGATGTTAAAATGAAACCTGGGGCCATCCCCTTTCGTTTGATACCCATATTGTAGGGTAATATTAAGGTTTTGTGCAATCGAATTTTGACCGATAACTCAGTTATCGATAAATTTATCGAAATATATCGAAGTTCAAATGAAACCTGGGGCCATCCCCTTTCGTTTGATACCCATATTGTAAGGTAATATTAAGGTTTTTGTGCAATCACATTTTGACCGATAACTCAGTTATCGATAAATTTATCGAAATATATCGAAGTTCAAATGAAACCTGGGGCCATCCCCTTTCGTTTGACACCCATATTGTAAGGTAATGTTAAGGTTTTTGTGCAATCAGATTTTGACCGATCTCAGTTATCGATAAATTTATCGAAATATAACCAAGTTAAAATGAAACCTGGGGCCATCCCCTTTCGTTTGATACCCATGTTGTAGTATAATTTTAATGTTTTTGGGCAATAACATTTTGACCGATAACTCAGTTATCGATTAATTTATCGAAACATATCGAAGTCCAAATGAAACCAGAAGCCATCTCCTTTCGTTTGATACTCATATTGTACGATCTTTCTATACATACGGAGTCTTTAAAATTTCATTTCTAACAGTTTCGAGGCCGCCCGGGTACCTGGGTAATTTTTCGATGCCCGGCTACCCGGGCCGAACGGGCCTGCCCGGGTAATAAAAAACCCGGGTACCCGGACATTACCCGGGTAGGGCTTCATTCACTACCCGGGTACCCGGGTATCTCATTACCCGGGTCAAATCATCAGCCCTACTAAAAACCGTTCATACCGAACTGTGGCACAGACTTGTGGCAACTTCAGTTAGTACGAACATGATGGATGAATGGGTGCATAACAAGCACCGTATAAATACGAAAAAATACGAAAGGGAACAAACATCGTCTTATGAAGGACACTTTTAAACTCTTAATGCCTGAAAAGGATATCGTACCACTAATGAGCGCGCTACTTTGTATTATAATACTACTCCCAATAATACCTAATTTGGTTCCAAATTTTTTGAGCGATTTGTTTGGAGTGTTTGGTCACTTAGCTTCATGGAATTGTCAAAAATCCCAAAGAAGGGCTTACAAGATTTTAAACAATATTTGGCAAATCCTCATGCCATACGTCATTTTTGCTAGTTAACCGTCGTCGCCATTACGTAAAGAAATCGAAGTCAATTTAATTTCACCGATGCATCAAGAGATGGCACCACCATCAAGTAGCAATGAACCGGGTGGCACGACTACGCTTATCGAACGAGAAAGAGATAAACGTGTGGTAACGCAAGTATCTACAACATATGATCGGCGTATACAACAGATTATGCATGATCGTAGTCGTTCGCATAGTCCATTTCAAACTATTGAGACGATGTTGGTTAAACAACAGGGCGGATTTCGTTCGCCTAATGAAATTAATTCCAAATGCGGTACACTAGATATAGATGGCAATGATTCATAGGCCAACAGCCACAATCAATCATTTAAAGTTTCAACACCGGCACCCACGCCCACACCCCTTCAAACGCCCACCCTCAGTAACACCCATACCAAATATATCGCCACAATCGGGTTCATCTATTCCAATATCCGTAACAAGCGCAACTTCAGCTTGTTCTACACTGGGAAATATCACAAAGGTTTGTCGTGATTGCAACGAAACCTAACGTTCGATGTGCACCGAAGCTAGCCTACACATTCTAACCAGTCGTTCTATGCAAGTTATGATTGTGAGAGGTCTTAAAACGTCGCAGGCGTATGGTCAGCGATTGTTATAATGATCCCAGTTATGTGCGTGGCAGGCTTTATAGAAAACATACTGAAGAAGCAGAGACTGAAGATGCCGATGATTTTGGCCTTGGTAATGTTCGACGTACAAATCGTACTCGTAAATCAACGCGATTTTGACGAGAAATGCGTTGCGTAAAAGGCAAATGCAAGGCGATTGTGGCGAGGATGATATGAGCAATGGGCTAGCGCAACATGCTTTTAGTCTGTAACTCGTGGGATTTGTAGTTGAGCACGGAAAAAATGGGAATGGGTATTTGATTATATGCCCTTTATTTTTTTTTGTTTTTTAATTATGTTTATTATTTTTAATGTATGTACATGTTCATTGCAGATTTATTTGACCGTTGGGCTGCCAACTAAATCAAAAACATTAAAGAAAACCCACACCGCAGGATTTTCCATTTGATACAGAAATGAGTGAGTTTTAACTATTTTTTCATGTGTATGTAGTTAGGTATTGTTCTCTTAGGTATTTGCAGTGTATGTATTTTGGGTTCTGTGGGACTGGGGAAGGCTTAGCCTACATTCCGTTGGCTCCTTCGGGATGCTTCATTTCTGGGGCTCCTCAGTGAGCTAGTTTTAAGGTCTGGGGCTTCTTTGATGAAGCGGGTTTTTTCTGGGCTTAAAGACACCGTATGGGTTTTATTGAAATATTTGTACAACTTGCGTATACATATTTCCGTTGATGGGTTTATGAATTTATTGTTAATTTGGGAACATAGGAAAAGTGCTTGTTGTACAACTTGCGTGTACGTGTATTTTTTTGAATTATGGTTTTTTGTTTGAACAGGACTGTTGAGGATTATTAGGGTGGTTCGTAACTTTTGTAGTTACTTTTGGGAAGTCGTTTCTTCGCCATTTGGTAATAGAACTAATTTTGCTATTGGGCGTGTAGTTACACCCTTTGCAGTGTCGAGGACGACAACTCTCACTCTATTGTCGGTTCCTATGTGCACTTTAGTAACTCGCCCTAATCTCCATTCGTTGGGTGAAAGATTTTCCTCTTTAATGACCACGAGATCTCCTTCCTTTAGATTTTGTTGCGATTGTTTCCATTTTACGCGTTTTTGTAACTCGATCAGGTATTCGGTTTTCCATCTCTTGCAAAACGACTGGTGTAACGCTTTAAGTTTTTCCCATCTGTTTACGATGGATGCCCTGTTTTCGCTGACATCCAGTTCGGCTGGCGCAAGAAGATGAGTTCCAATCATAAAGTGTCCAGGAGTCAGTGGCTCCAGATCTAATGGATCATTGGACATAGGGCTTAGTGGTCGCGAATTTAGACAAGCCTCGATTCTGCAGAGGAGAGTGCTGAGTTCTTCTAGGGTAAACTTATGATCGGACGCTATTTTTTTGAAATGTTTCTTAAAACTTTTAACGCCTGCTTCCCATAAGCCTCCCATATGGGGAGCGGCTGCGGGAATAAAGTGCCACTCTAATAACTGGTGGCAATATTTTGAGAGTTTTTTCCCTGGAGTCATTTAGAAAGGATTTAAGCTCTGCTTTTAGAGCACGAGAGGCTCCGACAAAATTTGTTCCGTTGTCGGAGTATATATTTTTTGGACAACCGCGTCTTGCAATGAAGCGGTCAAAGGCCGCAAGAAAGGACGCAGTACTAAAGTCACTGGTCGCTTCCAGGTGAATAGCCTTAGTACTGAAACAGACGAACAGACAAACGTAACCTTTCGACATGCGACATCCTCGTCCACTATATGACTTTATGTCAAACGGACCGGCAAAATCTACTCCAGTATTGGTGAAAGCACGCGAAAAAGTTGTTCGCTCCAACGGGAGATTTCCCATAAGTTGGGTTTGCGTACGCTTTCGCCAAATGGTGCAGACCTTGCAGTTATATATGACGGAACGTATCATAGTTTTCACACGGGGAATCCAATACTGAGTTCTTAAGAGACGCAGCATCAGTTGATTTTCTCCGTGTAAGGATATCTGATGGACTAAATGGACAATGAGACGAGTTAATCGACAGTCATAAGGTAGAATAATAGGAACTTTTTCAGTATCTGTTAGGTTAAGAGATTCGCGGAGACGACCACCAACTCTGATTAGTCCGTCGTTTCCGATAAAAGGGGTCAGTGAGAGAATTTCACTTTTTGCTCCTATGGGTTTACCACCTTTTATGGCTTCATATTCCTCAGAATAGTGTCTTTTTTGATAAAGTGCTATCAGACGTTGTTTAGTGGCCTTTATTTCGTCGCATGAAATTGTAGGAGTACTAGGTCTTTTGGACGATTTGGTTAAAGGATGGGTAAATCTGAAAAATCGGAAAATATATGAAATAACTCTCAACGCGCGTGAGAGGTCCGAAAACCTGTCTAGAGGATCAGTATTTGTTTGTGACGTATGGATCTGCACTCTTTTTTCCTCTACGGACATATTGTATGTTTCATCCTGTTTCGGCCATTCATCTTCTTCTTCTTGTAACCAAGAAGGGCCCTGCCACCACAAAGAATTTGCAATAAGTTCGTTCGCTGGATTCGATGCTGAGTCCACATGTCGCCACATTCTGCTTCCCACCTTGTCAACTATCTTGGTAACTCTGTGTGCCACAAATGTAGACCACGAACATGGAGGTTTCCTAATCCACGCGAGTACTATTGTGGAGTCCGTCCATAAATGCACCTTTAGATGGCCTAGGTTCAAGTCAACTATTGTTTCAATGATCTCCGCTAGCAAAACTGCACCGCATAGTTCTAATCGTGGAAGTGAAATCGTTTTCACGGGTGCAACTCTGGTTTTCGGAATGAGTAAATTAGTATGAATCTGGGTTTGGGCTTTAACTCTGAGGAAGACACAAGCAGCATAGGCCTTTTCTGAGGCGTCACTGAAACCGTGAATTTCTATTTCGTTTGTTGGAGTGAAATATACCCAACGGGGGATTCTAATGTATTTGATCGCTATGTAATCCTGCATAAATGATTGCCAACGTACCATCGTGGTTGTGGAAACTATCTCGTCCCAGTCTGTACCCTCTAGCCAAATGTTTTGCATTATAATTTTGGCCACTATTATTACTGGGGCGAGCCACCCTAATGGATCGAAGAGTTTAGCTATCGCAGATAGAATGGATCTTTTTGTTAATACTTCACAAACTTCAATTGGTTTGGCTGTAAAATAAAAGTAATCGGAAAGGGCATTCCATCTGATACCTAATGTTTTCACTGCACTTGTGTCTTCGAATTCTAGAAAATCGTCACTTAGACGATGTTGTTTTGGAATCCCTTTTAGAATTTTGTTACAATTGGACGTCCATTTTCGTAATAAAAAGCCTGCTGAACCTAATGCTTCCGCTATTTCGTCTTTGGCTTTTATTGCTGATTCAATAGTATGACCCCCGGATAGCACGCCATCGACATACATGCTATTTTTTAAAATATGGGATGCAATTGGATGGGAATTTCTAACATCATCTGCTAGCTGGTGTAGAGTGCGGATTGCCAAGTAGGGTGCGCAATTGACTCCGAAAGTCACCGTTTTTAATTCATAGGAACTTATAGGATCTGTGGTATTCTTACGGAAAATTATACGTTGAAATTTTGTATGATCCTCTTGGAACCATATTTGGCGGTACATTTTCTCTATGTCGCTATTGAATACGTATCGAAATAGTCGCCATTGTAGGATTAACAGAGGTAAATCCGCCTGAAGAACTGGGCCTGCATAAAGAATGTCGTTTAAGCTAGTTCCATTAGAAGTGGGACACGACGCGTTAAAGACGACTCTAACTTTTGTTGCAGTGCTCTCTTCCTTAATGACTGAATGGTGAGGAAGGAAATAGCAATCTGTTGTGTCTGGATGAACGCAGGAGGGAATTTTTTGCATATGCCCCAGAGTTTCATATTCAGATAGTACTCTATTGTATTCCGTTTGAAGTGAGGGATTTTTCGCTAATCTATTCTCATTCCGGTAAAATTGAGCGAAAGCATTCTTTAAAGAAGGACCTAGCTGAATATTTTTTGGGTAATCCTGTTTAAAAGGTAGTGCTACTATGTATTTGCCATCGGAACCTCTTCTTGTAGTAGATTTGAAAAGGTCTTCACAATAAATATTGTCGTCGTTCATTTCCTTCTTTTTCGGAACCTCTTTTAACTCCCAGAACTTCGAAAGCTGATTCTCTATACTAATTTCATTGAAAAATGAAACTTTATGGCTAGATGTACTCGGTGAATTGGCATGGCCGGTAAGGATCCAGCCAAATACTGTTTCCTGTGCTATCAAAGTATTCAGCGTATTTTTCCGAAGTCCATTTAAGATAATCTGTGGGTAAAGATCACCCCCGAGAATCAGATCAACAGGTTCGGTAACATAGAAACGTTTGTCAGCTAGGAGTAAATCAGGGAATGCTTGTTGTGTCATAGCGCTGACCTCAGATGTTGGCAAATCCCCTGTTAATTGCGGCAGTACTAGGACTACTGCGTCTATACATATTAAAGGATCAATAAGTGATCGCAATTCGATTTTACACGCTTCTTTGACTTGCGCTGATGGCGCGTTTTTAATTCCCGAAACTTGGACATTCATTCTTTTGGAGGGCAAATTTATTCTTTTTCGGAGTCTTTCAGTCATAAAAGAGCATTCCGAACCTGAGTCAATTAACGCTCTCGCTGAATAGTTGACACCATTATGGTGTACGTTTACGCGGGCTGTTCCGAGCAAAACCCCTTTGCTTGTTTTTGCATGGCATGATGAAACGTTTGGACTATTTGAAGTATTATTTTTCGAGGAATCACGCCATGAGTGCGCTTGCTTGAACGTAGAAGCAATTTATTCTGTTTGGTTGTCATTCGTTTTTCGTGAATTTGTTGCTTTTGGCTGAAAAGTCGGTAGATGGAGCAGGGTGTGATGTCTTGCATGGCACGTGCCACAATTAAATGAACTAGTGCACTTAGACACCGTATGTCCAACAGAGAGACAATTCAAGCAACTATTATTGCTCTTTATAAACGAAAATTTTTCAGCTGTTGTCAACTTGTTAAACGCGTACAATTTCTTAATTTGTGCTCCTTACTGTTGCACATTTTACAAGTGACATTTTTTGGAATACTCTCTTGATATACACCTAATTTGGAAGTGTTTTTGGAGGTATTGCCGTTTTGCGGTTTAATGGCCTTGGTGGTTTTTACACCTTTGAGGCCGGAGACTGTTTCCAACGTTTGGAAACGGTTAGAGAGGAATTTGTCCATATCCTCCCATTTGGAAATCTCTGACTTGTTTTCTATGGATTGCTCCCATAGAGCCAGAGGGCATTCAGGAAGTTTCGTAGAGCAAAGGTAGGTAATAATTGCATCCCAATTGGAAATGTCAATTTGATGACATTGTAGTGAAGAGATGCAATTATTAATCTCCCTTTGCAAGTTTTTAATTGCTGTACCACATTCAGTTTCTACGGCAGTTAAGTTGAAAAGTATCTTAAGTTGCGTGTTTATGAGAATACGCTTATTCTCATATCTGTCACTCAAATTTTTCCAAGCAGTGACGAAACCATCATTTGTCAAAGGACATCTTTTGACAATATCCTTCGCCTCCCCAGGGGTTTTTGCATTTAAATGGTATAACTGGCGTAAGCCGTTTATTCAGAATATAAATAGCCGTGAACATGTCCCTAAAGGACGGCCATGAAACGTAATCCCCTCTGAACACTTCGGTGTCGCACGGAGGGAGGCGTATATTATGCTCACGAGTATGTTCATCATCATTTCTATTTTGCTGTTGAGGAGGGGGAGCAGGGGTAGCAGGAGCAGCAGGGGGAGCAGGCGTGAAAGATGCTACCATTTCCGACATGGCCCCGGAACATTTAATATATACAGCGTATGCTGCTTTTTGTTTTTTCTTTACTGCAGCTATATCCTTCACTTCCTCTTCCCCGTTTAGAAGGGTCTCATGTGCTGTTTTGCACTTTCGCCATAGGGCCTTTAACTCTTCCTGATGGTAACCTATGGTGTGCTTTGTTATATATTCCTCAGGTGTATTGTTGAAATCTTGTTCAAACTCAACCACATTATCGGCTGCCCTGATGAAACTGTTTAGGTTGGTACTCATATTGGAACTTCTCTCAGACGAAATTCAGTTAGAAATCTTAGGATTTTGATTTATTGAAATCTCGGTACTGAGGAACTTAGGGAATAGACAGAGGAATGCTAAGATTCAACTGTATCGTATTTTCGATTTGGATTTGGAAATATTTTTGTGTGTAACGTAATGGAAGTTACACAGCAGTTATGACTTGGATGTTCGCACCAACTGAAATGCCACAGATATAAGTGAAAATCTCGCTAAGTACACTTCTTTATTTTTCAGAAAATTGCTTGGACGGTATATGGATGTGTAGTTGTGCGTTTTATTAAAAAACAACAGCAATGCCACAAACAAGTTTATATATAAAAAATATAAAAGTGAATATATCTGGTTCTAAGGAGTACCAGGAGAATAAATAGTGCGCGTGAGATTAGTTGCTTGAAGATTAGCACAATCGATAAAACGAAAAAATTGTGAAAATTGAATTTTCTCACAATACTTGTGTGTGTATGTATGTACACTATGAACTGTTCACCTAACCTCACTTTCGCAGTGAAAAATATTGCAAAATATTGCCAGTGCTTAAAATTTAAAAATTACCAGGAAATGTGCCAAATTTCCACTAAAGCCACCCAACTTCAACAAAGAATTTGTGCTTCCAACAGTGATAACGATTTTCAGTGAAATTGTGCAAATTTGGGTGTATGAGAAGTGTTGTTGTTGTTGCAACCAACGAATGTATTTTTTTTAGGTTATAGCCGGTGCAGAGATTTTCTTCTTGCAGCAGGGAAAATCGCTCACGGCTAGCCTTGAGCTATGTCGAGTAACTCTTACCACTGGTGGGGGAAATTACTTGATAGCAAAAGGCGCACTAAAGTGAAATAATCACAAATATTAAAAACCAAAAATGCACTTCAAAAAATATCTTTTTTTTTTTTTGTTAATCGCTATCACTTGTTGAACACTACACAAATTTTTTGCACTATTATAAAAATCACGAAATTCATTTTAAAATTTTATTTCTGCTGAATTATTTAATCTTTTAGTAAATTTTTGAAATTGCAACCAACCAAAACAACACGTACCTTAAAATTTTTTTTTGATGAGTATATTTGTTGTATGGATGAAGTGCTGGATGGATGGATGATTTAAACTGTGTGGGTGCTGCTTGTGAGTGTATCGCTTTGATGACGCTGGTGTACTATATGGACAATTTCTAGGTTGTATGTATATGATGAAGTGGACCGTAATATATGGTAATGTTAGAGCGGTATCCTCTCACTGGCGAGATAGGACCAATGTTTCTTGCGGGAACGGAATTCCTCGTAAGAGATAATATGGAAAGAAAGAATGAGAAAGCACAGTGATTTTAGTATGAGATATGGACAAGTTGATTTTATTTACAAGTTATAATGATTGGACATTAAATTTGTGGAAATCTATATGTATGTATATATAGGTATAGATATGGAAATTTATTTATGTATATCTGGAAATTCAAAATTTACCGCTGTGGCTCGCTGTCGAAAAACAAGTGAAAAGTTTAGGCATGGGTAACACTGCGCTGCGCGGCGCAATTGCGCTAACACCAACCCTGGTGTTATTGCGCTAACTCCGATTTGGGAAATTCGCCAACTCAATATAGCGCCAACTCAATGTAGCGCCAACTCAGTATAGCGCCAACTCAATGTAGCGCCAACTCAATGATGCGCTATTGCAATATAACACTGACTCAATTTGGTGCGCTAACACCAGCTCCAATATAGCGCTAGTGTAAAATGGCGCAACCACAACGCCAATAACAGCATCATAGTATATGTATACGTATGACAACGTCACAATTATGTGTGCTTGATAGTGATCTAAGTGACTCTAATTTCCAGCATATTTTCACATATATACGAAATATTTTTCCAAATAATTATGAAAATTAAAATTAATTGTGCCCTCGTATATGTAAGCAGAATTGCGCCAAAAGAAATAAAACGGGGATGATAAACAGTAACAAGCGAAAAAATGTTATTTATCGATTATTCGATGACAATTGCGCTAAAGGTGTTAATGCGCCAGTACCGTGAGTTGACGCCACGGTTGGCGCTGGCGTTATTGTATCAGCGCCAAAAAAATTGCGCCATTACCCATGGCTAGAAAAGTTTAACTTTCTTTATTGGCGCGTTGACTGGCAGAAAAGTATCTACGTTCAGTCAACGGCTTTTTGTTGAAAATGTATATCATGCATACCCATATGTACGTACATATGTGAATATATACGAACATATGTATGAGTGTGATAACGCTAGTTTACATATGCATAGAGGATGCACATGCATTAGGGTGGCACTAAAGATTTAGAC
Source organism: Urophora cardui (assembly GCA_960531455.1). Lineage (NCBI taxonomy): Eukaryota > Metazoa > Arthropoda > Insecta > Diptera > Tephritidae > Urophora > Urophora cardui. Next base: position 18,948,113 of record OY482675.1, on the reverse strand, counting down.
TACCGGTCTAAACACTCCTGATATTAATGGATATAACTTCAGCACGTGGTTGGGATCACCATGGGATTTCCTGATGGCGGGGGATTGCTATCACCAGCACATTGACGTTTCGGGTTTTCATCCAGCATTTATTTTTGGTTTATTTTTATTTTTCTTCTCACAAATTAATTTAATTTCTGGGAAGATGTTGCGGCCATGTTTTTCTGGCGGAGCTTATATCATTTCACCATTTCACGTATCGACACATGGATTTTAGTTAACAAAGTATCTTGTTTTATTGTAGCGTTTAACTTTTATACACAAAAGGTTTTTTTTTCTTATTTACTTCTTTTGGTGTTTATCAATAAATTAGCTTAGAATTATTTTGATTATAAATAATAAAATAAAACCTGCACTACTGACTGTTCTTTTGTTTAACTTAAAATTTTAAATTTCGTCATTGTCGCTGTGAAGATCCAAACGAAAAAGAAGGGAACGACCAAAGTCCAGCAATAGTCAACTAACACGTTTGTTTTATCTGCGCTCAGCTGAACATAGCTCTAAAACCCTTATTGCTCTCAGCTGTTCGAGTAATAAACTATTCCCAGTCAGAGCTGCTAAGCGCGGCATAAATAATAAAAAGTTTTGATTAAAATCGCGCTCACATAACAGTTGGTTTCTAGCAGGGTAATTTACTATGATGGAAAACAGCTGAAAAAGGCGATGAATTTAACATGGTTGCATGTCCTTAGCGTGAAACGTACCTATCAATTTACCTGCCGAGTCTTCGAGAACGTAATATGATGATCCTAATTTTTCTCGAACCCTTGCCCTGAGAAAGGTCTTAGCTAATTTTGCATTGAACCCCTTTGCCAAATTGCTCTGTGTGAAATTCCTTCGTAGTACTTCCTGTCCAACTGCATAATTTATTTCCCTAGATCGCAAGTTGTAACTCTGTTCATTACTTTCAAAAGCTCTATGTAAGTTCCCTCTAACTTTATCCCTAACAGACAAAATGTTATCAAAACGTGTCATAGGTTCACTTACACCTTCTGACGTCATACCTATGTTACGCAACAGCTCGTAGTTGTCACCATGGGTGATCATATGCTGCCCGAAAACGACAAAATAAGGACTATATCCGATGGATTGGTGAATTGAATTTCGAAGTGCTGAATTTATACTACTGAGATGACAATCCCAGTCGCGCTGATATTTTTCAATATATGCCCTCAAAGCAGCATTTATTGAACGGTTTACCCGCTCGGATGAGTTGCTTTGAGGTGAATATACGGCAGTAAAAGTGTGTTTTATTCCGCATTTAGTTAAGAAGGCTTCAAACTCTTTTGCTTTAAACTGACTGCCATTGGCACTTACAATATACTCAGGTATTCCGAAAACATCAAAAACTTGTACCCTGAGAAAATCTACAATAGGAGAGGCAGTTAATTTCTTTAGCGGACACAAGAATGTAAACTTTGACATATGATCTAGTACGATTAAAATTCCAATATGGCCATTTTTCGATCGTGGGAAAGGCCCAATCAAATCAATATATAGCCTTTGAAAAATCCTTTCAACTGGTGTATATTTACTCATCGGCGGACGCAGAATTTTGGTAGGATGTTTCGTTGTTTTGCCTACCTCGCAACTTGTCACGTAATTTGCTACGTATTTGAAAAGTCCTGGCCAGTAAAGGTATCGACGAATTATTTCGATTGTTTTCGCTACACCACCGTGAGCGCTTGTTGGAGTGTCGTGGGCGTTTCTTATTTCATCCATGCGTAAGGAGTTTGGAACTACTAATTTCCAAGCGGCGTTTTCTTTTTCTGGATCGCCGTCATAAAATTCGTTTCTGTGGTAAATGTATTTGCCACATACCTTAAAATCGGGAAATTTTCCACTTTGCGTTTCTAGCTTGTCTCTTAATTCTACATAATCTTCATCCGAAAAGGCTTTTGGAGAAATGTCTATATCAGGGACATACTCAACATTCAGTGATGCTATTTCTCCTTCCTCAAACATGCGTGATAAGGCATCAGGGACAATATTCGCACTTCCTTTATGAAGTTCGATTTTGAAATCGAATGCTTGCAGTTAAAGAGCCCAACGAGCTAAACGACCGCTGAGGTCAGTCTGGTTCATTAACCAACGCAAACTAGCATGGTCTGTTATGACCGTAAACGACTGACCCTCTACGTAGGCTCTGAACTTTTTATGGCCAAAACTGCTGCCAAACACTCTCTCTCAGTCACTGAATAATTTTTCTGTGCCCTGTTTAATTTCTGAGACATGTAAGCTATCAGAATTTCATCGCCCTCCTCATTCTTTTGTGCAAGTACCGCGCCTATTCCATGCATACTGGCATCACATTGGATTATAAAGGGTTTCATAAAATCTGGATTTGCTAAGAAGGGTGCAGATGTCAGCCTTGATTTTATTAAGTCAAAGGATGCTTGAGCTTCGTCTGACCACTGGAATGTCTTAGATTTCTTTAAAAGTTCAGTGAGCGGATGAGTAAATCTCCGATACCATCCGGCCATGCCAAGAAACCGGCGCAGTTGCTTCACTGTCTTTGGAACGGGGTAGTTGGCTATTGTCGATACTTTATCCGGACCTGTTTTTAATGTACCTAAACCCACTATATAGCCTAAGTAACGGACTTCGGTCAAACAAAATTTACTTTTTGATATGCTTATTGTCAGTCCTGCTTTGCGAATATGACTGGCAACTTCTTTTAGCAGTTTCATATGTGACTCGAAATCTTCTGACACAAGCAATAAGTCATCAAAGTAGACATGAGATGGTAAGGTATAACTCGGTCCATTAATCTACACATGGTCTGAGGAGCATTACAAAGTCCAAACGGCATCACCGTATATTTATAAAGTGGTCTATTCGGTACTGTGAAAGCCGTCTTTTCGCGAGAATTCATTTCCAGAGGAATTTGCCAGAATGCATCCTTTAAATCCAGGCTGGAAATGAACTCCGCTCGTGGCAATCGTGACAATATTCCTTCAATATGTGGAAGGGGATATGCATCTTTAACGGTTTCTGCGTTAACGTTCCTGCTATCCAAACATAACCGCACCTTCCCTGGTTTCCGAACTAAAACTACCGGAGACGACCAAGGACTACTGGACTCCTCTATAACTCACAGTTCCAGCATCCTATCTAGCTCCTCACACATAAGTTTTTCAACTGCTGGTGAAACAGGAGAATGTCGTTGCTTTATATCCTGCGCTTCACCAACGTCGATAATGTGCTCGACTAATGACGTTCTCCCTAACCCTTCTACATCAAAATTCGGAAAACACAAAATTGCTTGTTGTAATTTGCTCTGTTGGTCGTTATTTAAAGGATGTACTGTTGGATCTACCTCTGTTACGTCGATTTTGCTTATTATATTAGTAGCTATTTTAAATGCCTTCCAAAAATCGACGCCGAGATATAAGTCTTGAGTCAATGATGGAATAATATAAAATTCAATGATTTTAGTTTCGTTCTTGTAAGTTATTTCCAACGATACAACCCCAGCTATCTCTTGCCGTGCACCATCAGCTGTATGAACTTTAGATTTAAGTTTTTTAATACCAGAGTTACTAGCTAAAAGCTTTTTCGCCAATTTCCCCCCCAAGCAACTCACGGAATCAAGAAGGCCTAACTGCGTTTCACCTAAGATTACAATGGATGCATACGGACGAATATCATTGGATTTGCGGAAAATTGAAGAAATAGATTTTAATCTATTCTGTTTTCGTTTAATTTCCGCCCAGTACAGTCTTGCACGATCGGCTGAGCGAGATCGTTCAAAAATATTGTTTCGTGCATTCTGATAAGCAATTAAACGTTGGTGAAAAGGTACAATGGAGAAAGTTTGGGTAGTTGTTCAGATACAGACGTCGCATTTTTCAGGATAGAAATATTTTTATTTACTTTTGGTAATCCGATTTCTTGAAGGGATGTCTGAGCTTTTTGCTGACATCTCCCAATGTGTTTTCCGGGTTATTACACCTTGGACAAGATGGTAGGAAATGTGCAATGAGTCCACATCCGTAGCAAAATACTCTACGTGGCTTCACGCAGTTCTTGTATTGATGCTCGCTTCCGTCGCAGTTCCAACATAGCCTGTGCATTAGCTGCAATGCTAACACAGTTTTCCTCTTTATAAACAGATTCGTCCTTTAAATCTGCTTCTGCTACATTTCTACGTACTTGACCTTGCATATTCGATCTTTGAACAGGTGCTTTAATTTGCATTTCGGCAAATAGATTCTCTCTTTTTCTACACGCCTTGCGCAGATCTGAAATGTTATGGAGCTCCAGATGCAAAAGCTCTAACCGAATATCTGGTTGTAAATTCCTTAAAACAATTTCTACAAGCTCCTGTTCAGTTAATGGATTTTTCAGACTATCAGCTGTTGATAAAATATGGTCCAGGTAATTCTCAAAAGATTCACCTACTTTTTGTTTTAAATTCCTAATGAATTCCTTTATTTCGAAATCCGTACGGAAATCCTTAAAATTACTTCGTAAATGTACACATATGTCATCCCAATCTAGGTCTCTAGGTGGTACCTCCAGAACCAACGTTTTGCTTTACCCTCAAACAGCATATGTACGTTATGACATAAGGATTGAAAATCGCCTCGTATATAAATTCGTCTATAGGCATGCTAGTAAGCGAACCATCATAAGAGAGTTTCCAAACCAACATTATTTTACAAGCAGTAGCTGGATATACTGTGGTCGATTCACCACGAGATCTACCGGGGCTATGCAGTGAGTTCTGCTCCTGGTTGGAATCGTGACCGTGATTTCTACTTGATCGATTTTCCCTGTCTGATACTTGTACTATATTTTGCGTTTCTGTCAATTTGAGATCTCTCAAATACATATCAAGAGTCTCGCCAACTAAACGTCCTATCTCACTTTCCATTTGTCTCGAAAAACGTTCTTCATATCTCCTAAAACTTTCTTGAACTACATTCTGAATATGAGTTTGATTTTCATTGCGATTATTAGAGCGCGGAGTACGATTAGTGTTCGCGCCACGACCTCTACCATGAATAAAATTCTGAGCTCCTCTGAATGAACTATTCGCTTTAGATCGAGTAAAGGGACCCTGTGGAGGCTCCTTAAGTCTAGCACCCTGAGCTGCGAATAAATCTACATTCTCCTGCTCTTCAAAACTTTTCATTGACTGCGTGTCAAGCGTCTGACGACAAACCGGACATGCGTCATTATCGTTAAGCCACCCAAAAATACATGCTCGATGAAATCTATGTTGACAAGGAGTTGTAAACAGATCGCGTTCGGTAATCTCCTCATTGCATACATCACACACCACGGTTGGATTGCTAAGCTGAGTCAAGATTTCGTTGCTGTGGCGAACTGTCATTTTTATACCATAAATTTTTTTTTTTTTCACAAAAATCTAATACAAAAAAATCACCAGCAAAATATTCTGTTTATCCTGATTTATACAAGCAGATAATTGAACAAGGAAGCCTAAGTTCGAGTGGAATCGAACATTAGATACTCAGCTGTATGTTTTCATAGTTTGTTTGCGTTTGATGGAAACACGGTGTACTTTATATAAAGCGAGTGCTGCATAAAGTGGGCGTAGCCACGCCCATTTTCAACATTTTTATCAGTCATCCAACTAAGCATATGAATATTATTCTTTGTGCAAAATTTCATTCCTTTTTGACTTCTAGTTATAAAGATGTCACGTTACAAATTCCCAAAGAGTGTTCCAGATATATCTTTCTTAAAAAGTAGGCGTGGTCATAAACCGATTTCAATAAATTTTTGCGTGGCTATTAACACATGTTATTAAAGTGTATAAACCAAGTTTCGTCATAATATCTCAATTATTTGTCGAGTTATAGGCTAAGAAATCACGTATATCCCTTTGTGTAAAAAGAGGCGGTGCCACGCCCATTTTCCAAAATTTTTCTATTTGTTGTTTCTGGTCTATTGTAGAAATCAGACCACAAAATTTCAATGAATTATCTTTACATTTGGCAAAGATATCGCTTAAAATGTTTTTATTAGGTCACTTTATAATACCCATATATAAAAGTGGGCGTGGTCGTCAACCGATTTCGCTAAAATTTTCAACATGTATTACCACAAGTAATAAAAGTGCACACACCAAGTTTAGTCATTATATATAAATTATTTGTCGAGTTATGGGCTCAGAAATCTCTTATATTCCTGTTTATAAAAAGAGGCGGTGCCACGCCCATTTTCCAAAATTTTTGTGGTTTTCGTTTTATGTTCATAGTTGGACTCATGCCACAAAATTTCAGTGATAGATCTTTATATTTGACAGAGATATCGCTTAAAATGTTTTTATTAGGTCACTTTATAATACACATATATAAAAGTGGGCGTGGCCGTCAACCGATTTTGACAATTTTCCGTCAAAACATTTGCCTAAGTAAGTAAATCACGCGCACCAAATTTCATCGATATATCTTCAACGGTTTCTGAGTTATGACTCATAAAACTTTCAATGTTTGACCCTTAATAAGTGGGCGTGGCAACGCCCATTTTCCAAAATTTCATAAAATTTCTTCATAGGGGCCTGAGCTCAACATGTGAGTAAAATTTTATCGCTCCAGCTATATTAGGGACTGAGATACCAAATTTCCGATTTTTTCTATATGGGAAAAGTGGGCGTGGTCATGGTCCGATTTCGCCCATTTTCAATACCAACCGTCCCAGTCTCGATACCAACTTGCATTCCAAATTTCATCAAAATATCTCAATTTTTGCGCGAGTTAGAGTGTTTACAGACGGACGGACGGACAGACGGACGGACGGACGGACGGACGGACGGACATGGCTCAATCGATTTCTCTTTTCACCCTGATCATTTTGATATATATAAGTCTATATCTATCTCGATTATTTCATTCTGTTACAATCCACCGTTATGTGATTAAAACTATAATACTCTGTGTACTAGTACAGCTGAGTATAAAAAAAGTAATGTATAAATAGAATAAGTAATTGTGGAATATTGATTTATTGCCGCAGATCTGAAAAAGGAAAATGGGTTTGATCTAAAGTTTCTATTACGCAACGACTAATTCATGCATGCGTTTAATTCATAACCAACCGGAATCTGCTCTTAACAAGAAACAAGTAAGAGCGCGGCTGTCTTCGGCCGTACCGAAGACTTCATACCTTTCATGAATGGGAAAATGAAAAGTTACCTATGCACATAGCCTGATTTAGTTTAATTTATAATTTCAATTCTGCCGGTGTTATAGTGGTCCGATCAAGACAACTTTCGGTAACCTTATTTGGGTCCACATGGGTACAAATACTCCAAAGTTTCATGTCCCTAGCTGTAAAAAGGGAGAAGTTATACCCCAAAATGTGTATATCTGAACAATCGGTTGTATGGGAGCTATATGTTATAGTGGTCCGATCTTGACAATTTTCAGTAACCTTACTTGAGTCCATATGGGTACAAATACTCCAAAGTTTCATGTCCTTAGCTGTAAAAAGGGGGAAGTTATACCCCAAAATGTGTATATCTGAACAATCGCTTTTATGGGAGCTATATGTTATAGTAGTCCGATCTTGACAATTTTCGGTAACCTTATTTGGGCCCATATGGGTACAAATACTCCAAAGTTCCATATCCTTAGCTGTAAAAAGGGAGAAATTATACCCCAAAATGTGTATATCTGAACAATCGGTTGTATGGGAGCTATATGTTATAGTAGTCCTATCTTGACAATTTTCGGTAACCTTATTTGGGTCCATATGGGTACAAATACTCCAAAGTTTCATGTCCTTAGCTGTAAAAAGGACGAAGTTATACCCCAAAATGTGGATATCTGAATAATCGGTTGTATGGGAGCTATATGTTATAGTGGTCCGATTCGGCCAATTCCGACAAATGATCAATTGAGCATCAAAACTCACCCGTGTTCCAAATTTCAATCAAATATCTCAAAAACTGAGGGACTAGTTTGCGTTCACACAGACGGACGGACGGACGGACGGACGGACGGACAGACGGACATGGCTTAAACGACTGAGCTCATGATTCTGATCATATCGGTATATATATTGATGGGTCTGGCACGCCTCCTTCTAGTACTTTCAAGATTTGATTTTCGGCACAAAGTTATAATACCATTTCATTCTCATGAAAGATATAAAAACAAATTTTCCACTTAGGCTGAATTAAAACTCCTCAAAGTTATCTACCCAGATTTTTTCTTAAACCGGTTATGAATGCCGTAGACGACCACAATTAATAATTCCGATGTAATCAAAAACCCCAAAAAAAAAATTAATGTTTAATTGATTACAAAAGTGGTTAGTTAGGAGAACGCTCCTAGTCACTAATTCCAAAGTTTGCAATCACTTAAAGTATGAGATACATTATTGGTCGGTAGGCCAAGCAGCGAAGCAACCCTATTTGCAACTATTCCAAACCATTCATGTTTCTTTTTGAACAGTTAAGTAAAATAATGGACCCTCTAAATCTATCGGGCCCCACGTTGGGCGCCATTTTTATTGTCATGAAGTCGTACCTGGAAGCCATTTTTAACTCCAATGGAATCACCCAGAAGTTGTTTGCGGATAGCCGAGCTTTGCATGCTAGCTTGCTCCTGGTTCTAAGCTCGTCGAATTGGGGTGGGTTTTTGCTCACTACCTTAATGCAAACACACGACCGTACAATAAAAAGAAATTCATGCACATCAATACAAAAAAAAAACTAATTAAATTTTCCAAAAAAAAAAAAAATCCCCACATAGGTTTTTACCCCTTCTAAACAGACGGACCTCAACAGCACAGAAACTCAGATCAAACCCGAGAAGCAATAAACCCGCTTCTCTAATCTCCCCTACCCAACCATTGAGGGATACTTACCGTATCGCCAAACCCAGCCAAATTCCACAGATCGACGGCTCAATCATTCCACAATAAATAGATACTCTAGCAATCCATTTTGGAATTTACAAAACTTCATTTATTAATTAATTCACAAATTTCGGACATTTTAATATTCTTATTTATACTAAGTAAGTTAACTGCTTCATACAAAATTTAATTAACCAAAAAAAAAATTTTCCTTTCTTATAATTTTACACGACTTTTAGGCATACCCTAATATTCCATTTGGCCATCTCAGCGTACTACCAATTTACATTTTATTATATGTATAAGTGTGTATGTATCAATCAAATTATGTATTCATATATTATATGTTTGTACATGCAAAACTCAACTGAACGAGGAGGGTAATATGATCTCAAAGCTAGAGAAAAATTATTCAAAGAAATCCATCAGAGATTCAAAATAAATGTATATATGTGCATACGGAAGTACACAAATTTAAGAGATCATACTTCTCTTATGTTAGTTAGGTATGTATATGAGTTAAAAGTTTGTAAATAATAAATATGTACGTAGGTTGTAGCATATAACGTAGTAAAGCTATAACGAGCTGGTGTTGTTTTCACTCGAGCAGCGAGCACGCGCTTGTACCGGCTCAGCAACGTCGGCTTGGGGTGGGTTAATAGCAACTGCTGGGTGGTTTGCTCGCACTACAAATAAAACAAACAAAAAAAAATCGCGTGCTATGGTAGGTAAAAAGGGGGAATAAAGGAAGCGGGGACTACACATTAACGATTTGAGATAGGAAAGAATATAGAAAAGGTAGAATGACTCCAACTGATTATGTCGATCAACTGTTTGATGTTGTTGTTGTTTCTAGTTGACGGCGCAAGAACTGAGATTGCCCACCCTACCATGATCACTTGTTACCAATATCAAATTCTATAGTGATCCCTCAAAAGGATCAGAAAAAGGTCACACCTTAATGTCTCTATTCACATATCCTCGATGCATGGTTCCACCAAAATAATTACCTCAAAACATAATTTAAATATATCTTACAAAAAACTTTACTTACACTGAAATTCATTTCAAACAATCTCAATGAACTTAAAGGAAACTACTGTTTTTGGTTATCAGAGGTTCACAAAAGCTTAAGTCTAAAATATAGTTCATAAAGAAAATATATGCATATGCTACGGGGTATATGAGCATATAAAAATATGCACGGCTGTGCGTGTGCAAACAAAACAAAAACAAAATATATATGCATACATACATACATATATATAGGTATAGCTAATATTTATGTTGTAGTTGTTTTTGTTTTACGTTGGGAAAATTTTCTCATGTAAGTATACAGATGCCTAGATAAATATGTATGTTAATCTTACGAATTAAATATTAGGGAAAGGTAAAGATTTTTCACAAAATAAAATCAAAGTACATACATATATATATGTGTTGGATTTTTATGCGCTTAGCGTATGTATATCATAACCTACACGGCCTGAAAGTTATTTTGGTTCTACGGTTGACGAAATGCAAAATGCAAAGGAAAGCTTGAAAACAAATTTGTGCTCTAAATAAAATCTCTACCAACATACATATAGGTATATGCAAATCAAGAGAGTTTATACATAATTAATAAATAAAGAGACCACTTACATACATCATGTGTCCCACGACGAAAGATCTTTCGGTGCGTGTGTACTTTTGATGAGCGATATTGCTGGAATTGATTAGTGAGTATGCATATTATGTATATTGGCAATTTCCATTTTACTACACTTTGATTTTCGCCGCTCAAAACCTGTTTGTACTTACATATGTACAAATATGTTTAATTGTATAGATGAAGAAAAATCTCTCCCTTTAACTATAAATATTAAAGCAATAAACTAAATCTCTAAAAGTGTAGTGGGAACAGATGCTCCTACTATGTTACAAAAATCCAGATTTCGTTACTCTAAATTATGTTTCTACAAAAACACTTTAACTTTTCATTTTAAATTTTAAAATCCACTGAGTCAAATCGTTCTTCTTACGCATTTAGCTTAGATTAGTTATGTTGAATAGAAATTCTTTTCTATGCCATTAATTTCACTTATGGATCTGCTTTCTATCTAACAAACAAATTCATTACGACTATTTAAATAATATTAGGGTGGGTCGAAATCTTCTCGAACCAAAAATGTCTAAGAATATATAGGTATATTACTAATTAGGCTGTTTTATACGTGATTCGAGCAAGAAAAAAACAAATTTCGGCGATATGGTTAATTACGGTATGACGGCTATTTGATTAAAATTCATTTATTGTCCGTCTGCTGGAACATGCTGGAATGATTATGCGGTAATTCTGAAGTCTCTCGGTGTGGCTTAGATGTACCATTAGATGTCTCGATGGGAGTTTGGATGGTGGCACATGTGCACATACATACTTGTATATATGGTTGTGGAGTTTATGTGCCACTAAATGATTATGACGAATATGTAGAACGTCTTAAGTAGGTAGCGTTAAATTAGCGGCGGAATCATCTGATGCATATACATATGTATATTTCTTATCGGAATTTATTTGGAGTTATTGCATCCGAAATTAGAAAGGCTTTAGTTGGTTTTAATAGATTTTTGTAGTTGCAACTAGATGAAGATTATGGATGCAACTACATTCGTTGATCTATATCAGGAATTGGCATTTAGATGAACATTGATTATGCAAATTGTGTTAGGGTTTATTAGGTCGCAAATTGGTGGGCATCCATGATGCAAATACGTTGGCTTAGATACGGATTTATTAAGTTGTACTAGGTTTTATTAGGTGTCATTAAGTTTTATTAGGTGCCAAATCTGCACAAGAAATAAAAGAAAAAAAAATAATACTAATTTAGGATGAATTTTCCACGTGGGTTTTACAAAAAGAAAACTTACCCATTTCGGAATTGGCACCAATGTGCGGAATATATTCTATAATAAGATGTCTTAAAATTCCACGTGTGTGGGCCAGAATCGATGGGTTATATCTTTAATAAAAATTAAAGTTATCACACCGAAATTTTATTGAAATTTATTTCACCGATCAAAACTTACTTTATTTCAGGAACAACGGAAAACAATTTAACATTTGTTAATGATTAAACTTTTAACAAAATTACAAATTATAACTTTTAATAAATTTAACACTTGTTGAAGAAAACTATTTTTATTCACACAACTTATCTGCTCAAGATCCAGGATGTAAAAGGTTGAGGTTGATTTTTGCTAAAAGCGGAAAACCTCATATGGAGAAAACTGTTCTCAGATAGATTTGACAGACAAAGTGTAGAGAGCGATAAACTTTTCGATCAAAGAAAAATCGTGAATGACATAATGCCATTGGGTATATTTGGAAATGACTGATAGATGGCGGTAAGCAACTATGGTGTTCAAATTTCCTAGTAAGCATTTGTTTTACCATGGACAGACGACAAGCGACACTACAAGGTAAAGAGCGATAATTAAAGAGCACTTATATTTTGTCCGAGCGGTGTCAGCAGGCGCCTGATGAGCTGCGTCGGTCAGCTGGAATTTCTCAACAAAATTTTTTACTCATATACAAACTTATTTATGTACATACCTCATATATATAATACTTCTATATTGCTACTATTCAATTGTTTTGTTGGTCAAACTTCACAATAACGATATACTGTAAGAAAGGGAAGCAAGATTCCATGGGCGTCGTTAAACATTTATTTTCAAAGACAAGGGGGACTACAGAAAAATTTGATAATATGAAATACATAGGTATTTTATTTAACAAAGATATTCAGATAATTTTATTTGAAAACTAGGTTTCAACAATTGGGCATGATTTAAAAAAAATCAACTTCGTATAGAAGTAGGAACATATTGAATTATTGGCAAATTTTATTTTTGGCACAAGTGCCGCTTAGGCGGTTAGCAATTTCACTTAGGCGGTTATGAAATTTAAACGACGATATATATATTGTGACTTTATTTAATTTACGAAAATATAAATTATCTGCCTTATTTTTAGCATGTAGGTATGCATACATAAGTTATTTGGTTGTGAACTACGTTGAAATAATAAATACATGTGTACAATTTTGTTTTCGAAAGATTGGCATTTCATTGTTTATTCTACTGCTTTGTGTTTTTATAACGATCATGAAAGTTTTATATGAAGGGAATAACGACCCCTTTTTTATCCCCCTTCTGTTTTTTTTTGTAATGCTACTACAATTTTACAAATGTGTGTGTGACCAGGGTTTGAATTGCTGACTGTGCTGCGACTAGCTCAGTCTAGTGACTAGACTCTAGTCGCATAGTCGTTTAATTGAAATAACAACTAGCTCATTCGGTTGCTAGTCGTTTTTTTTTTTTGGCAACTTGACTAGACTACGACTAGGAAAAGTAAACAACTTGACTAGAAAATGAGATAGTCGTTGGCCAACAAACAGCTTGTAACTGTGGCAGCAAATGCGACGGCGCGCAACTTGTAGTTTTTAGTCGCAGTTATTTTCTCAATAAACAACTATGAAAATGTGTATACATATACCCGGATACCGGTCAAAATGTGATTGCCCAAAAACATTAAAATTACACTACAATATGGATATCAAACGAAAGGGGGAGGCCCCAGGTTTCATTTGGACGTCGATATATTTCGATAAATTTATCGATAACTGAGTTATCAGTCAAAATATGATTGCCCAAAAACATTAAAATTACACTACAATATGGGTATCAAACGAGAGGGGGAGGCCCCAGGTTTCATTTGGACGTCGATATATTGCGATAAATTTATCGATAACTGAGTTATCGGTCAAAATATGATTGCCCAAAAACATTAAAATTACACTACAATATGGGTATCAAACGAAAGGGAATGGCCCCAGGATTCATTTGAACTTCGATATATTTAGATAAATTTATCGATAACTGAGTTATCGGTCAAAATGAGATTGCCCAAAAACATTAAAATTACACTACAATATGGATATCAAACGAAAGGGGGAGGCCCCAGGTTTCATTCGGACGTCGATATATTTCGATAAATTTATCGATAACTGAGTTATCGGTCAAAATATGATTGCCCAAAAACATTAAAATTACACTACAATATGGGTATAAAACGAAAGGGGGAGGCCCCAGGTTTCATTTGGACGTCGATATATTTCGATAAATTTATCGATAACTGAGTTATCGGTCAAAATATGATTGCCCAAAAACATTAAAATTACCCTACAATATGGGTATCAAACGAAAGGGAATGGCCCCAGGATTCATTTGAACTTCGATATATTTAGATAAATTTATCGATAACTGAGTTATCGGTCAAAATGCGATTGCGCAAAAACCTTAATATTACCCTTCAATATGGGCATCAAACGAAAGGGGATGGCCCCAGGTATCATTTGGACTTCGATATATTTCGATAAATTTATCGATAACTGCGTTATCGGTCAAAATGCGATTGCGCAAAAACCTTAATATTACCCTTCAATATGGGCATGAAACGAAAGGGGATGGCCCCAGGTTTCATTTGGACTTCGATATATTTCGATAAATTTATCGATAACTGAGTTATCGGTCAAAATGCGATTGCACAAAAACCTTAATATAACCCCACAATATGGATATCAAACGAAAGGGGATGGCCCCAGGTTTCATTTGAACTTCGATATATTTCGATAAATTTATCGATAACAGAGTTATCGGTCAAAATGCGATTGCCCAAAAACATTAAAATTACACTACAATATGGGTATCAAACGAAAGGGGATGGCCCCAGGTTTCATTTCAACTTCGATATATTTCGATAAATTTATCGATAACTGAGTTATCGGTCAAAATGCGATTGCACAAAAACCTTAATATTACCTTACAATATGGGTATCAAACGAAAGGGGATGGCGATCTCTTTTAGCGATGGCAATTTCTATACTCCGGGTATTGCTTAGCCACGGAATATTTCTGAGGAATATTGGTATCAAACGAAGGAGCATTCCATGGTTTGTACGGGACAAATTGTACGAATTTTTACAGTTTTCGATTTGAATTAAAGGCACACCAAAATGTTAACCAACAGAATACCTGGCGCATTATTACTGTTTGATAATTAGACTGCGGATCTTTATGCAATTGCATATTTTTAAGGAAAAGAGATAGCGATATGGTTCCAAAGAGAAAAAATGAAAGTTATTAACAAAACATTCTAAATTTTCATATTTATTTCTGCATATTTTGCATATTGCATATAACTTGCATATAGCATATAACTTGCATCTTTGCATATAACTTGCATATTTGCATAATAAATGAGGTTTAGCATTTTTAATCCGCTAGTTAGAGTCTCGCGGAGTTCCCCTAATGGCTTCAATGGCCCTAATAACATAAGCTTTTGAAGGACTTGACGCTACGTCAGGATCATGTGGGCAAATAGTTTTGGTCAAAATTGAAGCTATTTCAAAAAAGAACCTGCTTTTGAAGTCATATTAGGAGTAGCCAAACTACTTTCAGGTGACAACAAAATATTAGAAACTGGAATACAGATTCCCAGTCAATTTTGGAGCGAATTTAAGTATGCTCCGGTTACATCTTGTGATGTTGAGCATTCATTTTCAACATATAAACGGATCTTAACCGATAAGCGTCACAATATTTCCATTGGAAATGTGGAGAAAACACTTGTAGTATATTGTGGTCTTAACTACAACTAAAATTACCTCTACATTAAAAATTATTGTAATAAAAATTAGTTCCCATTTTCAGTTTGTTTTTGGGTGTTAATGGGTTTTATATTTCCATAGAACAAAAGATTCAGCATAGAATATATGATTTTTGCATTCAACTATACTTTACTTATTGTGTATATCACTTAAAATTCCATATCTGATGTAAAAATCCCCGCGTGTAGCATAGTACACGTGATAGAAGTTAACTTCTAAATTGTTATATATAAGTATCTATATTAGAAGAGTTTATTCGATTCGATTTCATCTTGTAGTGAAATCTTTTAAAAAAATTAAGTATTTTCTCCAAATATTTAAAGTTTTGAGAATGCATTATGCGATATGTGAGGAATTTTTCAAAGTTGTTAGCCAAGGCTATTTTTTATAACAATCTTTAAAAATTATAAAAATTATACTTTTGTAAAAGAATCTATTCAATAAATTAAAATTTTTTAAATAGTCAGTTTTCAGTGTATAATCGTATTGATTTTTCAAAGGATATTTTTGGTAAAATTTTGTCAAAATTATTATTCATCATTGTTATTAAAAGAAAGCGTGTTCAATTAGTTTTAACTATAGTTTTTTTAATAAATACATTGAATATTTTTGTAAAATTTCTACATATAATCAATCTAGATTTATACCCGTTCGGAAACAATTAGTCTACATTTATACCCGTTCGGAAACAATCGGGGACTAATTGTGGACCGATTGTTCCCGAAAGAAATCAATCCGGGACAAATCTATGTATATCGGGATTAACCGCACATTTTTTTTGTAGGAATATTGCAATGAAAACTATCGCATGTACATACATGTGGTTGTGTGTTTTTGTTTGTACAAATTCTATTTATGGAAAAGGCGATGCTTGTTCTTGTTATTAGATTTTGTTTATCTATCGGCAAGCTCATCCGATTGGTTTTTATATTGGTTGTTTGGTCGTTTTTATTTTAATAATTAACTAGTATCTATGTAACCCCCGATATTCGGGTGGCACTTTTATTTAATAAAAAATTATAAAAAAAAATTATTTAATAAAAAAAAAGGAACAAAAAAACTGGCTCGACCTGGATTTGAACCATTGTCACTTGAATTGTAAGCCTAGCATCTTACAGCTGAACTACTGCGCTAGTTACGCAAGTTGTGTCAAACGGTGTACTCTAATTTCTGTTTGTGTTATTAACATTCTCACCACGCTATGGTTAGAATTTCTTATGTACTTACACATATATGTACATACGTGGGTGAGTTGTAATTGTTAGTTCAGTTTAAGTGCAGCATTTGACATACCCAACGCAGGTGGTATGATGGCACAGCGGTAGAGCGTCTGGTCTGGAAGCAAGGGGTCGGGGTTCGAACCACGAACCACGACATATCAAGGTTGATTTTTTTAAAATTAAAAATTAGCTAAAATGGCTGCTATTTCCGGGGCCAACTTCCGTTGCATCAAATTTCAAATTTCACTCTCCATAAAAACTCTGTATCGCCGCCTAAGAAGTTAACTTCAAAAAATTTGCATATAACTTGCATATAACCTGCATATAAGTTGCATATATTTTGCATATCCAAAACAGAGCAAGAAAATTCGCTTTGGAATGTGAATATATAGTTTTGAATCAATATAACTCTTAATAAATCATTTTAAATTTTTTGCATAAAGATCCGCAGTCTATTGATAATACTCTTATTAAAAGCAGAAACTTGCTTTTGAAATATTCGTGTATGTAAGAAAAATCTTAAAAAAGTTATTTGTTATGGGTTAACATTTTGGTGTGCCTTTAATTCAAATCGAAAACTGTAAAAATTTTTTATTCTTAAAATCTAAAGTAGCATTGGTCTGCGTAAGCAGGTCAAGCCCTACTATTCCGTCGAAAGTTGAAAGCATTGGGAGAAAAAAAGGTACTGTTTGTACCAAACAAGTTCACCATGCATTTTTCTTTAACGTCATTAAAGCCATGAATTGACTTTACTAAGAACCTATTTTCTACTGGTACTACATTTCTAAGTTCCTTCAGGGGTTTAATATAATTTTTCGATACTCCTGTATCGATTAGTAATCGAATTGTTTTCCCTGCAATTGTCCTTTCAATGAAAGGTAGCAGGGAGCTTTCTCTAAAAAATTTATTTGTTCTGATTCAGACAGTTCTTCCTCTATTGCTGCAGCCTCTGAATTTGCCACAGCCCGATATTCTTCGTCCTGGCCTGAGGATAGATGGTTGATACTTTGCTGTTTTGGTGCCGTAAATCGAGCGGAGCCACTATTTGGCCTCTTCGCAGCCTGCCCATATTCTTTATTCTGGTTTGCGTAAGGCTGTACTGAGCCCCGTGATGGGAAACTATTATTGGGTCGATGTTGCGTGCTCTGACTATAGCGAAGTGAAGGATCGACCTCCATTGGCTGCACTGGTTCTACCTTTTGGGGTGACTTATTATTAAGGCCCTGGGCTCTACTGAAATGTGGTTTTTTGTAGGATAGAAATCCTTGACTGGAGTTCTTCCACCAGGACGCTTTTCTCTAGACTGTTGTCTTACCTCAGATTTTTGGGCCCTATCCTCTAAACTCCTAGCATAAGTACTGGCAAACAAGTACCGCTCATGATTTGATTCTACCTCCTGTGCGAGTGCTAAAACAGATGGTAAGTCGGTAGGTCGTGCCGAAAACAATACATCACAAAGTGGCTTTTTCGTACCTGAAATAAACACACGCAAGGCGTCCATCCTATACTTCTCGTTGAGTGATGCAGCCATTTGTTTATCGTGCGTCATGATTGTTTTGTTGGTGAGAAGTGTCAGTTTCTTCTCAACCTCGTCGTAATACTGTAGGAGAGTCAGACCCCCTTGGCGAAGGGTTGAGAGCTCCTGTTCAATCAAGTAAATGGGTCGTTTGTCACTGTATGTAAAGTCGAGGCGCCTGATTATGGCTTTGAAATTTAATACCGTATTAAAAGATGCCAACACCATGTCTGCCGGTCCCTTCACTTTATTCCTAATTATGGCAACAGCCTGGTAATATTTACTGCTGCCTTCATATTTTTCAAAAATTTTGTAGGCCGTCTGTGCTGCCTGTCGCCAGGAAACATAATAGCATTGACAGACGGCAGCGATAATCCCGATTACCGCAACACTTAATGCGATTAAAATTTTACCCTGACAGACGGCAAGTATTGCGGATTAACAAAACAGCTGAAGGAAGGTAGGCGCAGCGGCGAATTCAAAAACTTCTTGTTTTATTTCCAAAGGTAGGGTAATGTCAAAATCAAAACGAAATCACATCATGGTCAATGGGAATGGGCGAGTCCCAAACGAATTCAGATTTCAATTAAGGCGAAATATCATTTTGACATTACACTCTACCAATTACAATAACAAATTACATTCAAAATTTCTGAATTCACTTGTGCGCCAACCTTCCTAGATCTGCCTTGGGTTCTTCTTTTTCTTCCCTTTCATTCACAATAGACATTTTTCACCAGAGATGTCATTACAAAATGCTCTAATCCGCTAAAATTTTGAGGACTAACTCAAGAGATATTCCGGATTACCTCCACTTAATTCTCAAGTTAAGTCCGAATTAGCTAGATATTCCGGATTATCGCTGCCGTCTGTCAATGCTATAACATTCCTGCTTACCATCGAAATCCGGTAAGGACTTCACGATGTCAAGTGGTTCGTCACACTGCCTGCCAGGGATTACCTCTATTTCTTTGTATGCTTCTACTTCAGGTGCATTAATCTTTACCTCATTGATGCGCTGACTAATATTTGTCAACCTCTCTTCGAAACTCTCTTTCTGCACGGCAAGTGCAGCACTAATGGCACTATCTATTAGTGCTTTAAGCTGATTTGCATCGAAAGCCATTCTTGTATGCCAATTCTCTTGATTACTATTACCGATAAATTTTCTTCTATTAACCTCTATCTCTGTTATCTTATCCAAGAGTTGGTTCAATTCACAATCACTCATGAAAAAGGTTTAAAAAAAATTATCAGATTGATTCACAAGTTTCCCGTGCAAGGATCTTCGTTGAATTCAATGGCCAAAAATTTAAAACAAGATCACAATATATCTTTATTTCCTCCTTTTTTATACTTCACAATTTATTCAATGGCCAAAAATTAAAACAAGATCACAATTTATCTTTGCTTTTTCCTTCTTTTTTTTTTGCACTCTACTTACATTTTAAAATCTTATAATATTATCTACATAAATATTGATGTTCGATGTTGATGTCCTGATTGTCCTGGTTGTCCTTTCCAAGGGATGATGAGATTTGACAATTTGATGTTATACGATTTTCGGGTTCGTTTTTACTTTTTCCACGACGCGGCCGTGGCCCCACGTTGGGCGCCACTTATTAAGAGACTGTTTACTTTTTTGTATTTCGTATTTATTTTCCGGTCAGCTTGTCTGAGCCGGTGAGTTCCCAAATTAAAACTAAAAACTTATCCATCTAATCTACTGATACTTATAGCTACATAAATCTAAATCTAAAGTCGCCGCAGTTGCTGCTGTTATTACTGCTGGTATTGCTGGTGGGAGCGACGCTGACTGCGCTGTGACTGGACTGTGATGTTTACGTGGAAAACACCTGCAACCTGTGTCGCTGGTGGGAACAGTGCTGGCCGTGCCGTACATGCTATTATAATTTCTTAGAACCGTATGCAACTAAAGTGCACCTGCAGGTTGGTGTATTGCAGATTCGGGAATTTGAAATTGTTGACTATTGCTTGTGATGGGAATATGCCAGCTCAGCCATTTGACTGTTGGCTTCGAGCTGCATGTGATAACTTACATATATATCGTATGAAATACATTGTACATACATATTACATTAAACATACGTACACACATGTTGCACTAATGTTCTAAACGTTTGTACATATGTAGCGTTCTCACGCTTGGGCACATGAGCGCGGTTTCAGATAACGCACACGCTAGGAACGTAAATATGTTTATGCAATAAAAATATGAAGTGCATTTTGGGTAAATGGTTTAGAACAAATTCAAGATGTATGTATGTATGTATGTTACACCACCGGCTTTTAAAGAATATCATTACACTGTGTGTGATGGTATTCTATTTAAATGACAAATCTCAAGTGGCTTTGTAGTTTTTTATTTTGTTCGTTTTACTTGTGCGGTCTATTTGTGTCAAAATAAGGTACTTAAGTTTATGATTTATATTTCCTTTTCTTTTTGTTCTTTGGTGTTAGATGATTTCTTATGTTACAAAGATTTTTGTTTACTTCATTTTCAAATGGGCTATTAATATTTATTCATTCCAGATTTTTCTTTGTTTTTTTTTTTTTGTGTTTGTTTGTAGTTTCTTTTGTATACAATAAGAAAATAAAAGTGATTTTATTCTACGAGTTTAAGCCTATTCTTATGTACTATGATTTTCTTATTTTTATTGCTTATTGGATAATTTAGGTCTTCTACTTCATATGGTATTAATGTAAAGTTGTGGTTCTTATCGATATTTTCTACCTTATACGGCCCTTTATATCTATTGTCTAACTTATGACCTGCTTCATTTTTGATTAATACTAAATCTCCTATGTTTATCTCCTTATATTGTATTTTCCTATCATAACTAACTTTTTGTCTTTCCTTAGCTTCTTTTACTAATTTATAAGCTCTATCCTGTGCTATTTGTAACCTATATTTAATTTCTTTGTCGTAAGCTTCATAATTGTATAATGGGCTTATCGTATTTTCTTGTAAAAACTCGTAAATTTGAGGTTTTTTACCAAAAACTAGTTCAAATGGACAATAACCATGAACTGTAGATGGCGTTGTATTATAGCAATACGAAAAATATTTGAGACATTCATCCCAATTGTCCTTATTAATGGATATGTATGAACGTACATATTCATTGAAAGTTGGATGACTACGTTCAACTGTGCCTAACGATTGATGGTTATAGGGTGTTGAGGTTTTATGTTCTATTTTTAGAAGCTTGCATAATTCTTCAAATAAACTGTTTTTATATTCGCTTCCCATGTCCGTCAGTATTGTTTTCATGCACCCATAAGTTAATATAAAATTTTCAAATATTGCTTTGGCTATTATTTTTGCATGTTTGCTGGGTATTGGTATTGCAACGAAATACTTAGTCAAGTCACATACTAGAGTGACTGCATATTCATTTCCATTTTCTGACCTGGGAAGAGGACCAATTGTGTCTATTTGTACTATGTCAAATGCTTTTGTAGGTGTTTCCGTTATAGTCATAGGTTCCTTCAGATTTTTATGCACTTTATTTTTATTACAATGAATACATTTTTTAATATATTTTCTTATATCGTTTTTCATTCCTTTCCAGTAATATTTTTGTGTTATTTTATTTGTCATGCGATTTATTCCTGGGTGGCCACCAAAAACAGGGTCGTCACGATATTTCTGCAGAATTTCTTTAATTTTTTCATTATTTGTCACATGCATAACTTCTGGAGTTAATGCTATAATTAAATTTTTGAGAACTTTGGTACCAATCTCTTTAAATGTGTCTACTCGAGTATAATTATTCTTAAACAATTTGTCTCCTAAGGACAATTGTATTTTATTTATTTTCAAATTGTTGGCTTCTTTCATTAGCCTGGCAAAGAATTGACCTAAATCAATCTTCGTCTTAACAATTGAATTATTATTAATATTTGAATTGCCGGCTTCATTCGGAAGCCTGGCAAAGGATTGACCTGAATCAATCTTCGCCTCAACAATCAAATCATTAATATCTATTTTGCTACAAATTTTCTTTCCCTTTTTGAACTGCAGTTTCGGGGGATCGAAAACGAGCTGGACTAGTCTCTTTACTTCAAATTTATTTAGCGCTTCATATATTATTGGGTTCTCTTTGTGACTTATTTTTTCATTTTTACTACTGGAATCTTTATGGTTATAATTTCTATTAGTTTCCGATCTAGTCGTAACTTTTAGTATTTTGCACGCTTCTATTGATATTTGTTTTAGGTCTTTAATATCTATGCGTGATAATGCGTCTGCTACATAGTTTTCTTTTCCTGCAATATACTCCACCTCAAAGTCATATTCCTCCAACTCCAATCGAACTCTAGTTAATTTTGATGAAGAGTTTTTCATCGAAAATAGGTATGTTAAGGGGCGATGGTCTGTTTTAATTAAAAAATTTTCTGCCATAAACGCACTGAGAGAAAAAAAATATATGGAGGGGTCAAAGAAATTGTTTACCTATTTTGAACACTACTTTCTTTGTTTTGAGTAAATTTTCCTTAAAACATGTTAAAAGGTTTATAAAATATTGTTGTTACATGCGTTACCATGGTTTCATATACTTGTTTTGAAAAAATTCATACATTAAAATAATGAAAAATTCTTTAAGCGCCATTCCATTCCCAACTTTCCTTGTTTTGAAGACTTGATTTCTTTAATTTTGAGAAATTAAATTCCCATACAAATCCCCATGGCAACGAATTTGTTTGAATGTTTTTTTATGTTTTTTCCACATTTTTGAGAAAATTTACACAAAACAAAGAAAATTTTGTATTGGGACGCGTGTTCAAAATAAGGAAAATTATGTCTTTGATCGAGAGAAATTTTTTTTTGAGTGTACACCGTGTTTCCATCAAACGCAAACATACAATGAAAGCATACATCTGAGTATCAAGTGCTCTGTTGTTACCATCGCCTTCAACACCGTTTGTGCTTGACGAAGTTGAATGGCTGGACCCGAATTGTAGAGAGCGAGAGAGTGAGTATTTGGAAGTTGCTTTGTTATTCAGCTAACTTATTAACACTCTCTTATAGATCATACATAGCAGTGCTGCTACTGGCATAAAAATATAAGCAACAAATTGTTTAATAGTAACAAGAAATTGGTTGAAGATTTGAACGAACATTTTGTTATATCAACAAATATCATGGTTAATATAACCAAAAACACTGTCTAATATATCAACAATGGTAATGGTAATATTAAACAAGTGTGAAATTAGTACTATTAACCAACTTTTAGTTGATTTTTCTCTAAGTGTAAGTGAAGTATCTAATTCTTATTTGATCTTTCATTTAATTATTGTTTTGCGTAAAAAATTAAAAACTTTTTGGAAAGAAAACTGTAAACAAAACCATCCCTCTTTTTATTTTAACGAAATATTCATAAAAAACTATCGATAGTATCGATAGTTTTTTTCGACTATCGAAACTATCGAGTGGTCCGACTATCGATGGTTTTGCAGCTCTATGTTGAAGTCTTATTAACTTCCTTCATTTTTTTCGGTAGAGCTTCTGGAGAAGGTGTACCACCGGATACCCTCGCTCGTTTTCTCTTAGGACGATGTTGTTGTTGCCGCAAAGAAGGGGTAGTTTGGGACAGCTTCGCCTCCTTCGCGCTGGCTTTTTCTCCATTTATTTCCTCAGTTGCCTGGTCATAGGAAATCTTAATAGCTTTGACCAGGTCCTTAAAACCCTGATTTATATTGCGCTTTCCACTTTTCGCAAAATCGTCCAGTTCGCTTATCAATTTTCCAAGGCTCTGGAGAGCGTTTTCGCCTTTTGATGTCCCGTTTGGACTCATATCCGCGCCTGTAATACGGGCCGCAGAGAAGACTGGAGGAGCCGAGCCCGGAGGAGATTGCGCTAGTCTCGACCGCCTGGCAAAGGGATTCTCCACATCACGTTCTGTCTCTGACCCAACGATTGGCGACGTATTCTGCATTTCAGTGTTGTGTAAGACCTTTGCTGGAGACTAGCGGTCTACAACACCCACAAAAAAAATTATTAATAATAATTATTATTATTATTATTATTTTTTTTTTTTTTCTTTTATTTACACCCAAATTAAGTGCTCCTGCCCCACAGTATATGTATATCGTAAAACGGTTAGTGTATACGATATACGATATTGTGGTTCGTGTTCACACTAGTGGGTATCGTAAAAGCTAAGAATACGATCTTAAAGCTTTTTCACCTTCCGGTTGGTGTGGGCACTAATTATCTAGATATATGTAAGTGACTAAACGGAAAAACCTGGTCACAGCCGTGGCGGTTAGATGGAGGGACTCCTTGGCAACGAAATGGTCAATATTTGGTGAGTAAATTTATAACGCTCTGAATGTCAATTGAATGGTACATACCTGATGGTATTTCTGCTTCATTCGGTCTTACGTGTTGGCCATGTTGGTGGCAAATGTTGAGGACGAGTGTGGTTACACTCGTATGGTCAATCTAGATTCGGCGCTTGATGGTCGTGCAAGTATGGCTAATTAATATACTGCAGATTGTGAAGAAACGGCCATGTTGGTGACAAACGATGGCACGCCAATTTCTCTTATCAGTGGCTTTGGATGGTGTAGGTGTGGTCACCACGATATCCGACTGGTAGGGCAATAATTTACTAACAGGTGGTGTTACTCTAGCTGGTTAAAAAGAATTACGTAGCTTACACATCCATGTGTGGTGGGCTCCATGGGCAATTGATTTGGGCCATTTGCTTTTACCCAAACGTAGCTACCGAACCAAATATATGGGTGTTGAAGAGGATTTCCCTCGTGGCGATGTTTCTTCTTGTGGTTGGTGAATATGCGGCAGCGGTGCTTCTGGGAAGAATTTTTTTTTTGTTCGTGCTAAATGCTGTGCGCTGGTGCTGCTCACGTCACAACGGATTTCACGAGATGCACGGAACTGAACTGAAGAGGTGCAGTGAGCCACCACCGATGTCCAAACTGTACTCCCCCGTTGGCAAATTATTGGCACACAACCCTTTTGTTTGATTCCTCTGAGGTCAGCACAAATAAATTTATGGGAGATATTCCCAGGTATTTTCTAACAACCGATGGCCAAAAAACTCAATAAGAAATAATGTGCGATCACGATGGTCACTGATAAAGGTTTTTTATTACTCGCCATGCCGGATTCTAGAATAAAATAGCAGGCCGGAACCGGCAATGCCGACGCTTGCCCGCGTTGTGTTGCTGAATTACCTTCGCTTAACTGCGTTCGTAAAAGTGGCTGAAAATGCGTTCGCAAGTAAAACTTCAGGGTTGCAATTGCTCTTGGTACAGGGTGACCGCAACAGGGATAATGCTGCGGAACGACGCTGTCGATCTAAGCGGCGAAGAATTTCATAGGCACTGCTATGCTGCACCATTGTCAGGCCGAAAACCTGCGAATACATCCGATACAAATTGCCTCCCGTTATCCGAGTGTAACGTCTCCGGTACCCCAAACTCATGGAAAACACTATTTTCTAGGAACTGGGTCACTTCAGCTGTCGTCGCCTGCTGCATTGGCTCCAGGAAAATGAATTTGGTTAGATGATCGAGAACCACAAACACAACTGTGTTACCGGACCGGGTGCATGGATATGGACCACAAAAGTCCACATAAAGCCTTTGAAAAGGCCTTTCACACTGAAAGCGATTTACCATAGGTGGTCTTGGGGAAGTATTCGGTGCTTTGGAGCACTTACAAAGTTCGCATTATACTACGTATTCCCGCAGTGCTCCTACCATACCAGGCCAGTAGAACTTGGTTCGTAACCTATACAACGTTTTGAACGTTTCCTCCGTGGCCTGCCGACCGATCGTAGTGAGCCTTCTCAATAAGTACCAGTCTGAGCCCCTCAGGGACCCAAACTCTCCAGGCTGATCCTTCTGTATCGTCCGCTGCCCTGGGACGTACCCTTTTGTACACCACACCTTCCATAACTCGTAAGTCCGGTAACCGTTCTTCGTTTTGTTCGACATGCCTTTTTAGCGCCGCATATGTTTCACTAACAAACTCCGCTGACTCAAAATCAATTCCCACCCCGACTTCCGTCCCGTTCAATTCATCCATAAAGATTCGACTTAACGTATCCGGCACGACGTTCTGCGACCCTTTGCGATATTTTACTTTGAAGCCGAAGGCTTGTAGCTTGAGACTCCACCTGGCTAGCCGTCCCGAGAGGTCCTTCTAACCCATGAACCATTTCAGACTCATGTAGTAGGTAATGATCGTGAAGGGGAGCCCCTCAATATAAGCGCGAAACTTCTTAACGCTGACTACGGCAGCCAGGCATTCAAGTTCCGTTATGATGTAATTTCGCTGAGCCGACTTCAGTTTCTGGGACATGAACTCGATGGGTCGCTCATTCCCTTCGTCGTCACGTTGGAATAGGACACTACCTATCCCTTGCGTGGATGCGTCACATTGAGTATAAAAATGTTTCGAGAAGTCGGGGTTTACTAGGACGTCGGTAGACACGAGCGCTTCTTTAAGCTTGCCGAACGCCACCACTGCTTCCTCAGTCATACTGAAGGTCTTCGCCTTCCGTAAGCACTCCGTCATGGGAGCCGCGATCGTAGCGAAGTTGGCTATGAAGCGTCGATACCAACCGCACATGCCTAGAAACCGTCGCAGTTGTTTTATTGTGGTTGGTACTGGGAACTCGACAATGGATCGTATTTTGTCGGGATCTGTTTTGAGCTGGCCTGGGCCGACGATGAAGCCCACATATTTCAGTTCCTTCTTCGATTTTTTCATATTGATCGTCAGACCGTCAATCGCCAGACATTCTGCTACTTCAGTCAGGTGTGCAAGATGAGATTCGAAATCTGGTGAACAACCTAGCAGATCATCGATGTACATGAATACATTTTCCCTCAAGCGCGACGGTATAACTTTGTCCATTAGCTTGCATAACCGCTGTGGGGCGTTACATAAACCGAATGACATGACCTTGAAGTGATAGAGAGGTCGTCCTGGCACTGTGAACGCGGTCTTTCCCTCGATGATTGTTCTAGTGGTATCTGCCAAAAAGCGTCCTTTAAATCTATACCCGAAATGTAATACGTTTCTCGCAGCCTGGCCAAAATACCTTCAATGTGCTGCGTTGGGTATGCATCCTTTTTTGTACGCTCGTTGAGTTTTCTCATGTCTACGCAGAGGCGCTTTTTCCCCAGCTTCTCCACTAGAGCAATCGGTGAGCTCCACGCACTGTTACTCTCTTCTATCACATCAAGGTCTAGCATTCGGTCAATCTCTTCGTAGGCAGATTTTGTTTGACCGGTGACATCGGGTAATGGCGTTGCTTAATCGGTACCGTTTCGTCTGACACCTCGATCACATGCTCCATGAGTAGGGTTGCCAGATACCTTTCCCGAAAAAATCAGTACATTGCCTTCCAAAAAAAAAAAAACAATATACGCGGAGAAAATCGTCTTTATTACTGGCATTTGGTTTTTGTTCCCGTATCGTTAACTATCAATCATCTTTCTATGACATTTAACGTTCGCGTTGCTTCCTCCTTCCTAATCATTTCATGGTTATGCCGTGATTATGCTTACGAGCA
Organism: Urophora cardui; assembly: GCA_960531455.1. NCBI lineage: Eukaryota > Metazoa > Arthropoda > Insecta > Diptera > Tephritidae > Urophora > Urophora cardui. The sequence continues at coordinate 18,920,206 of OY482675.1, read as the reverse complement.
AAACACCGAAGAAATTCGGACACATTTTCATCATAGGTGAGAGGTGGTTACGCTTAAATCGATGATTAGAGCGCACATACACAACATAACACATTATAACCCCGAAACCTCGACGTGCTTCTTTCACCCAGCTAATTTGATCGATGTGAGATTCCGAAAATTCTCTCACTCGTCGGAGTGCACAACAACAATTACACGTTTCTCGTCGAGTATTATCGCAGGGTGATAAAAATGAATTTTTTTTAGTGTCGGCTAAAAATCAGTACAAATCAGTACAAAATCCAAAAAATCAGTATTTCTTAAGGTTTTTAAAACCATCAGTACGGGGCACGAAAAATCAGTATTGTACTGATCAAATCAGTACGTCTGGCAACCCTATCCATGAGATGGGTTCTACCTAGCCCCAGTTCCGCGAATGATGGAAACAATTTTTTCACCCGCTCTAATTCTTTGCATTCTTTGGCTGTCAGTTCCAGCTGTCCCTGGGTATCGAGCTCCGAGACCACCATTGGTGCCACTCCAAAGGTGTCCAAAAAATCGATACACAGGTAGAGCTCTTGCTTCAAGCTAGGTACTAGGTATAAGGTCATGGGTTTCGTTTTACCCCGCCATGTGATGCCGACTTCAAGTTTGCCAATCACCGCTTGTGCTTTACCATCCGCTGTTTTTAAATTATCATTAAGTTTTCGTAGCTTGTTCCCTAACCTTTCCTTCCAGGCATGCGCCTCTGACCCCAGGCAACTGATCGACGCCCCCCTGTCCAGCAAACCTTGTATCCTTCAATTTCGACTTGCGTATATGGTCGTTTGTCCGTGCAGTCACGAATAACAGTTTCTCCTATAGTACGAGCTTCGAGTCTCTTCTCGCGAATGCGCTTGCGCAATGTCAATATCTTCCGAAACTTCCTGCTCGGTCTCAGCTCCTCTATGTTCGCCGATGTGGCATCCATGTTCTGCGAGGATCCAAATATTCGCTTCCGTGTGGTATCGTACCGGGCTTGCCTTTCCTGCAACGTCAAATGAGTCGGGAGCCCACGCCTAGGCTTCATCTGGATTTTCGTCGAAATTAGTTTAGACTGTGTGTAAGCCTGCTAGTTATTATCGCCGGGATTTAAAACTTGTTGTTCGTGATCTGTCACATCCGAACGTAATATCCTTACTTCTCCGGGGATGGATGACGCTGGCTGGGCACCCCGGGATTCCCGACCTCCTCCAGGTTTTCCGGCTTGCATTCCGCACACAATGGTCTGCTGGGTTGATTGCATTTGTAGCAGATCATACTGTGAAATCGCCCATCACAGCCGCAGATGTCCACTTTTTTTACTACTGGGGCATTTTTCTACAGGTCGCGTCACGAATCTCTTCGTCACAATCCGCTTTGCGGAAATGCTCGACCATCGAAGTTCTGAACGTGTGGAAATCTCTCTCGCTGTCGTCCGGGTGCTCTTCTGAGTATAGCCAATAAATGGAAATTGGCATATAGATCGTGTGACGATATATTGTGTTTTTTCCGCATCGTCTCTATGCGGAACAAGAAGCGTTCAATTGGGATAGCTTTAGTGCCACCGTAAAATTTAAGATGTCAATCGCGAATGGTTTCCGTCGCGCCTCGTTCAAAGCGCTCTCTTTCGTAGCGCGCGCTACCCGCTACTTGATCGCGTCCTCTTTCATAGCGCTCCCCTACGTGGCGCGCGCTTTCCGCTCTTGCGTCGCGTTCCCTCGCTGCCAGGGCTGCACTTCGATTCGCGCTTGACTGAGGCTCGTTCCGACCGCGCTCCAAATTTTCTGACATCACTAGCACTGAAAACTTCAACCATTTAGTATGCAAAATGTTGTGATTTTTATGCCAAAATTTTTTCAAAAATCGGTTTTTTCTTGTACTTATCCTCTGTACGGGCAAAGAATTCGATTGTACGGGCAAGGCCCGTCCACGCCCGTACGTAGCTACGGGCCTGGGTAAAGGTAAAGGTAAAGGTAAAGGTAAAGGTAAAGGTAAAGGTAAAGGTAAAGGTAAAGGTAAAGGTAAAGGTAAAGGTAAAGGTAAAGGTAAAGGTAAAGGTAAAGGTAAAGGTAAAGGTAAAGGTAAAGGTAAAGGTAAAGGTAAAGGTAAAGGTAAAGGTAAAGCTAAAGCTAAAGCTAAAGGTAAAGGTAAAGGTAAAGGTAAAGGTAAAGGTAAAGGTAAAGGTAAAGGTAAAGGTAAAGGTAAAGGTAAAGGTAAAGGTAAAGGTAAAGGTAAAGGTAAAGGTAAAGGTAAAGTTAATGGTAAAGGTAAAGGTAAAAGTAAGGGTAAAGGTAAAGGTAAAGGTAAAGGTAAAGGTAAAGGTAAAGGTAAAGGTAAAGGTAAAGGTAAAGGTAAAGGTAAAGGTAAAGGTAAAGGTAAAGGTAAAGGTAAAGGTAAAGGTAAAGGTAAAGGTAAAGGTAAAGGTAAAAAGAAAGACCCATTGTAACATAAAAGCTTTTGTTGGTCGCTGCGAAGCGGGACGGGTATTTGCTAGTGTTTATATATATTTATGACATAGCTGGGGAACTTCGAATAGAATTAGAAATCATTACGATTAGAAAAATTAAGTAATCTAATCATTAGATTTTTTTGATTCTTTATACTTTGATTACTAATTAATTAGATTAGAGCTAATCAAAAATCTAATGGCGATTAGCGACGATTAGCATATCTTATCAAAACTTATCAAAACTAATAAAAATAAAAATCAATTGGATTTCTCGATTAGTTTTGATTTAATATGATTAGATCAACTGTTTTGAAATATTTTTTTTTGTCATTTAATTCATAAAGTATAATATATAATACAATGGCGCTATTATAACTCTGACGAGTTTTATGGCCGAGCTTCTCTCCCAATTCGAGGTGTGCTCCTTTAGTGTTTTGCTACTAATTGGATCTACAGTTTTATGCCGGCTCCGAATGCGAATGAATTTTTTGTGAGAAGCTTTTTCATGGCAGAAATACACTCGGAGGGTATGCCGCCCACTGCCGAGAGGTGACCGCTGCTCTTAAAAAGCCCTCAGGAGCCAATGTAAAATATGGTTTAAACCGTTCTCTCAATTGATGTTCTAATTGTACTGCTGTTGAGCTAACATTGCTCAAAACTTCGGGTTTTATTTTTGATTATTTTTGAATTGTTTTGATTAGATATGCCAATCGTCACTAATCGTGATTAGATTTTTAATTAGTTCTAATCTAATCAAAAAGTAGTCGATTAGAATAGCCATCTAATCCTAATTAATCAATTAGGATTAAAAAAAAAAAGTTTTTAATCCGATTAGTAATCATTAGGATTACTAATCATTATTCCCCAGCTATGATTTATGAATATGAACGCTAACTAGCTTGATTGTACACATTTTTTATTTTCTTACCAATCGCTCCAAGGCATTGAGGAAAACCTAGACGGTGAAAACATCAATGCAGTCTTTTACAATTTCTGGGGTCGGTGGTACTTTCTTCATATACTGCGCGAACAAAACCTCCAACACTTCTTCGCAAAACTTTTAGGGGCCTAAGAGCGAATCGAAGAAAAGCTTTTTGGACCCTTTCTAGCCGATTATAGAGACCAGTTTGAGAGGGCCTCCAAATGAAGTCTGCGTACTTTAACCTCGATCTGACAAAGGTACAGTATAAAGTCTTAATAGTGTATGGGTTAGTGAAAGCAGCACAGTTACGACGAATAAATGCTAGCATTGAGTAGGACCGAGATATTACATGAATAACGTGGCTATTAAAGCAAATCTTAGAGTCGAAAATAACTCCCAAATCTTTAATTTCTTCGATGAGTTTCAGTTTATCGCCAGCAATATAATATGACGTTTGCGAATTAGTAACGGATTTGGCGAAAGTTATATGAAAACATTTTTTTATGTTTAAATGTAAGCGATTCAGCTTGCACCAATTGTGGACATTATGCAAGTCGCATTGCATTCTCAGTCGCAAGTGTTGTTAATGACTGCAAATATTTTGAGATCGTCGGCATACAGAAAGTGAAAGCAAACGAAAAGCATGAACCAATATCATGAATATTATAAAGAAAAGGGGTCCTAGGATACTCCCTTGGGGAACTCCATAGAATGCGACAAATGGCGATGTTGCATTATCAAGAGCAACCACGCAACGTCTATTGGATAAATAGGATTTGATCCATGATAAGAAAATGGAATGAAAACCAAATAATTCAACCTTCAGTAAGAGTATTTGTGAAGAGTATTTTGTGAAGTCAGTGTATATTGTATCTACTCGCGACCTACTTTGAAAAGCAGATATACAAAGTCACTAAAAATTGATAGATTAGTAACAAAGGAGCGGCATGCAACAAAGCCGTGTTGCCTAGGGGAAATTAGGCTTTTAAGCACGAAACATAATTTTTCGTTAACAACTATCTCAAAAAGTTTTGATATAGAAGAGAGTTTTGTAATGGGCCTATAATTGTGAACATCGCATTTGTTACCACTTTTGAAAATTGGAGAAATATATGACAGTTTCCAATCGTCAACAAAAACACCAGAGGCTAGAGATCTATTAAAAATAGTTGTCAACGGTTGTGCAAGGCACAAACAATTTTTCAACAAAACTGAAAATAGGCCATCAGAATCTACTTTAGATGTAGGTTTCATCCTCTGAATTCCATTGATAACGTCAGTAACAGATACACATAACGATCCAAAATTTAATGAGGAGTTAGTGGAAGAAAAACCACCAGATTCCCAGTCGGAGTCGGAATCAAAATTAGAGCAGAAGAAGTCAGCGAACAAATTTGCTGCATCTACGGCAGAATTCGCAGTTGCACTATTAAAAAAAACCCGCGTGTAGCATAGTACACGTGATAGAAGTTAACTTCTTACATCTTGTTCAATATTTCAAATAATTGCGTTTTCAATTTATATTGGCTCGAAAGCAACAAGTAACAAGTTTCATATACATATCATATGAGAAGCTAATTTGAAAATACATCCCTGAAAAAAAAACGATTAATCCGGGACGTGTCCGGGATCAATCGGAAGGGAGAATGCGACTAATACAATTTTACATCCCTTGATATGGAGCGAATTGATCGCATTTGTTCGAGCATGTCCTATGAAGAGACTAATTGTTCAACTTGTATACCCGAACGGGTACAAATGTAGATTAATCACTAACATACCGAACGGGTACAAATGTAGATCAATCGCTTTTATCCAAAGTTGTAAGCCAAGCCTATTTTTTACGAACATGTCTGAAAATTATAAATTGTTATATATATTATGCCGTTTTCGTTTCTGGAAAAAATGTTGCCCTGCTTGATTTTCTTAGACATATTGTGAGCTTGTGTGGCAATTTCAGCGACTATTGACTTCTAGCTAAGTCAGAGGGCATCATTATATACAAAACCATCCATTTAAAACGAAGACAGGTTACGTAATTTCATAATTGAGATATGAAAGGGTAACATTTTATGCCAGAATCGAAAACGCCATTAGAAGTGTTTATTCGATTAAATTTCATCTTGTAGTGAAATCTTTTAAAAAAATTAAGTATTTTCTCCAAATATTTATTGTTTTGAGAATGCATTATGCGAGTGTAAAAGATATGTGAGGAATTTTTCAAAGTTGCTAGCCAAGGCTTTTTTTTATAACAATCTTGAAAAATTATAAATGTTCATACTTTATTATTGAGCTCTCAAGACCATTTTTTTTTTTTTTTTTTTTTTTTAAGGAAAAATTGGTATGAAAGATTAATACTTGTTTTTGGTAGAAGTTATAGATCCATTTCGGAGACCACCACATCTCTTCATCAGACTTCTTTTTAACATTTTTATTCATTGGCGTCCGCCGAGATCGAACCTCGGATTTTCCGGTTGGAAGTCTAATGGCATCACCATTAGGCTACCGCCGCCTTGCATTTTGCTTGTATTAATTTTTCTTTTCATTTTTTCCTTTTTACAACCTACCATCCAGCAACAGTGACCTTGCCGACGTTATCGGTATTTGTCACTTGTATGTTGGTGTGGTTGTGTGTTTGTTTGGTTTGTACAAATTCTATTTTAAGCACAAGCAATGCTTTGCACTAATTAGTAGAGTTTGTTTGTCGGCTGGCTCATCCGATTAAATTGTAAATGTTCATGATTCATGTAAATATAAATGTTCATGCCTATTTAAATAAAGATTATACAATAAGTTTTAGTTTTGTAACAGAATCTATTCAATAAATTAAAATTTTTTAAATAGTCAGTTTGCAGTGTATAATCGTAATTGATTTTTCAATGGATATTTTTGGTAAAATTTTGTCAAAATTATTATTCATCATTGCTATTAAAAGAAAGCGTGTTCAATTAGTTTTACCTATTGTTTTTTTAATACATACATTGAATATTTTTGTAAAATTTCTACATATAATCAATCTAGATTTATACCCGTTCGGGAACAATTGGTCCACAATTAGTCTACATTTATACCCGTTCGGGAACAATCGGGGACTAATTGTGGACCGATTGTTCCCGAAAGAAATCAATCCGGGACAAATCTATGTATATCGGGATTAATCGCACATTTTTTTGCAGGGATATTGCAATGAAAACTATCGCATGTACATACATACATACATGTGTTTGTATGTTTGTACAAATTCTATTTATAGAAAAGGCAATGCTTGTTCTTGTTATTAGATTTTGTTTATCGGCAAGCTCATCCGATTGGTTTTTATATTGGTTGTTTGGTCGTTTTTGTTTTAATAATTAACTAGTATCTATGTTACCCCCGATATTCGGGTGGCACTTTTATTTAAAAAAAAATTTATAAAGAAAATTATTTAATCAAAAAAGGAACAAAAAAATTGGCTCGACCTGGACTTGAACCAACTTCACTTAAATTGGAAGCCTAGCATCTTACAGCTGAGCTACTGCGCTAGTTACGCGAGTTGTGTCAAACGGTGTACTTTAATTTCTGCTTGTGTTATTAACATTCTCACCACGCTTATTTCACCACAGCGCTGTTATGTACTTACTAGAGGTCGGAAACTATCGATAGTCAGCACCATCGATAGTGTCCGATAGTTTTTTGCAAACTATCGATAGTTTAACAAAAAAAATTTTGTTTTGTTGAATATCAAATAAAAATTATTGAAATTATTTGGTTTCGTTGATTATCAAAAAAAAATTATCAAAATTATTTTGTTTCGAAAGAGTTTTTAGTGCTTAGCACGAAATTTTTATTTTAATTCAATTTTTAATTGTTGGGGTAAGTGGAAAAAAATTCAACAACTATTTACAGCGAAGGTTGAGTGTATAGCTATTTCACGAAAAACCATTTTCGATCATCAGCACTCTTTTCGGAAGTGGAAGAGGATTCACCGGGGATTGAACCCGAGTCCATTCCATCTTCAGCCGCAATGACCCAACGCTTAAGGGGTCATCCCCTTTCGTTTGATACCCATATTGTAGGGTAATATTAATCTTTTTGGGCAATCACATTTTGACCGATAACTCAGTTATCGATAAATTTATCGAAATATATCGAAGTCCAAATGAAACCTGGGGCCATCCCCTTTTGTCTGATACCCATATTGTAGTGTAATTTTAATGTTTTTGGGCAATCACATTTTGACCGATAATTCAGTTATCGATAAATTTATCGAAATATATCGAAGTCCAAATGAAACCTGGGGTGATCCCCTTTTGTTTGGTACCCATATTGTAGTGTAATTTTAATGTTTTTGGGTAATCACATTTTAAACGACCATGTGACTAGAATGCATAGTCGTATTTATGTTGCTTTGACTACTTGCTAGTCAGCAATTCAAACCCTGCGTGGAATAGTTACCATTTATTTGGTGCCTAGTGGTCACATTTCAAATTTTCAATAAACTATCGATAGTTCAAACGATAGTCGAAAACCATCGATAGTGTAAACGATGTTCAGAAACCATCGATAGTGACGATAGTGCCATCGATAGTTTCCGACCACTAGTACTTACACGTACATATATGTACATACATACGTGAGTGAGTTGTAATTGTTAGTTCAGTTTAAGTGCAGCATTTGACATACCCAACGCAGGTGGTGTGATTGCGCAGCGGTAGAGTGTCAGGTCTGGAAACGAGGGGTTGTAGGTTCTCGAACCACGCGATTTCAAGGTTGATTTTTTTTAAAATAAAAAATCAGCTAAAATGGCTGCTATTTCCGGGGCCAACTTCCGTTGCATCAAATTTCAAATTTCACTCTCCATAAAAACTCTGTATCGCCGCCTAAGAAGTTAACTTGAAAATACATTAATCGGCAGTGATAAGGTTGACTTCTTTGCCTTAATAAATTGCCAAAAGGCTTTCGAGTCAGTAATAATGATATTCTCAAAATTAATATGTAATTTCTGTACAAGAACTTATTCAAACAATTGAACTCTTTTAAGTAGCACTGAAATTTCGAATAATGTACTGGATCGCCAGTTTTTTTATGCAATTTGCAGAATTTGTTTTTTTAAGTTCCTCAGGCGTTTTAGACGTTTGGCACAAATTAAAATCACCAAGAACACATAGATGACTTTCCCCAGAAATCTGTGAAGCTAACGACACAACATTGTCAATGTGTGCAAAATTAACGAAATCAGCACTGTTAGAATGAATATATGAGGCACACATATAAACTGTTCCTGAACGCAAACACAAATTTAATCAAAAAGTGTGTCAGAATTGTAAAGGGTTACCAGTGATGCCCTAAATTTCTTACGGACAGCAATTAGAACTCCTCCTCCTCTAGAACACCCAGTTTTGACAAAGTCGCGGTCTTTACGAAAAACATCGTAAGGATTGGGGTAAAAAATTTCGGTGTCAAAGAAGTTTTCATTCAGCCAAGATTTAACAAAAACAAAAACATCAAATTCTTGGAAAGAACTTTTGATATACACAGTTGAACATTTAGTTCTCACGCCAGATATATTTTGAAAATAAACTCTTAGTTTATTAATAAAATTATTTGCATTGCCCCGACAGTCAGAAACTAAATTAGTTTATCTGGATTTCCGAAAGGGCCGAATCTTTATACCAAATGGCCATAAATTACCATATAAAAGCTTGTCATAAAACATTGCAGATATTCGTATTTTAAAATTCACATAGTTTAGTTCATCAAGCACTTGACTAAAATGAAGCAGGAAATATGCTTACTAGCTATACCAAAATGTTTAACAATGTAAGAAATAATATCATTGGTGGTGACTGTAGGCTTAAATAATGAAATATGAAGCCATCTCCTATTAACAACAACGTCCAACTCTTTAGATACTGTTTAAGCTTTGATGGGAGAGGGGAAGGCGAGTTGCTTTTTTGGAGGGAATTGGATTGGGTTTGGCTACGGGGAGATGTAGCATCTTTTTCTTGGGTAGAGTGGGGGTGGCTACGGGGAGGTGTAGAATCTTTTATTTGAGTGTATACATATGTACGTGTATATGTACATAAGTGCATATATTTGATGTATATATGCACATACATACATTATTTGTAACCCTTGTATTTATGAGTGCCAACCTCTTTTTCGTTTGTGAAAAATCCCGAGTACGATTTGCTCCTTCATGCTATATATCTCGAACAATGCATAAGACGTCTGAGAATTACCGCAGTTTTTCACAGCCGCATGCAAATGCACAAACGAAAGCTATACAGCATAAGTTGCATAAACAGATACATTACGGCCAACAACTAAATTATTTAACCTGACTCTCTTATTTTGCACAGTGACGAAGTTTGCAGATTTATTCATCACACCAGCGGAGGGAGAGTTAGCAGTAATAAGATGAGCACAATCGGAAGTATCGGCGTTAGCAGAGGCATTGTTAACAGCGGCGACTGCACCATAGAGCCAACAACATGCGAAAAAGAAATACCATGAGAAATACCTTTGTTAGTGGACTCGTCAATATTAGCGGATCGTTGAACGTTAAGAACATCATTGTTGAATTGAATGAAATTTTGTACAAAGAATAATATTCATATGCTTCGTTGGATGACTGATACAAATTTTGAAAATGGGCGTAGCTACGCCCACTTTATGCAGCACTCTCTTTATATAAAGTACCTACACTGAGAGAAAAAAAATATATGGAGGGGTCAAAGAAATTGTTTACCTATTTTGAACACTACTTTCCTTGTTTTCAATAAATTTTCCTTAAAACATGTTAAAAGGTTTATAAAATATTGTTGTTACATGCGTTACCATGGTTTCATATACTTGTTTTGAAAAAATTCATACATTAAACTAATGAAAAATTCTTTAAGCGCCATTCCATTCCCAACTTTCCTTGTTTTGAAGACTTGATTTCTTTAATTTTGAGAAATTAAATTCCCATACAAATCCCCATGGCAACGAATTTGTTTGAATGTTTTTTATGTTTTTTCCACATTTTTGAGAAAATTTACACAAAACAAAGAAAATTTTGTATTGGGACGCGTGTTCAAAATAAGGAAAATTATGTCTTTGATCGAGAGAAATTTTTTTTTGAGTGTACACCGTGTTTCCATCAAACGCAAACATACAATGAAAGCATACATCTGAGTATCTAATGTTCGATTCCACTCGAACTTAGGCTTCCTTACTTGCTATTTTTCGAATCCACTTTAACAGTATTTACAGCCGATGGGCTATTACCAACAACATTATTATATAGTCGAACAATTTGATGATCTTCAATATTATGAATTGCATCAAGGCCAGTACAACTAGCAACAGCGGTAGGATAATTATTTCCATTTGTAATAGATACAGTTTTAGAAGATTGCGAATCATTATTTTTAAGAAGATGATTAATAGCACTATTAAGAATTTTGGTCTCATTTAGAAGAATTAAATTGTCATTTTTGAGATGAATATGCAGTTTATCAACCTTTTTTAGAAGCAGTGTTTTTCATTACACCATTGCAGAAATGATTTAGAAAAATCCGCTTTCATAGAAACAGGCTGGTCAAAAATGGGCCGTAGTCATAGTCGATTTAAAACAGTGTTTTACCACACTTAGAATGATGCTAGCATCAACGTCATTTTATCTCTGTCATAGTCAACTTAAAATCAGTTTTATCACTAAAACAGCGTTCTAACTTTAAAATGAGGTGAATGTCATTTTAAAATCTTAAAATATTGTTCTAAGCTGGGAATTCGTCATGAAAACTATGAAAATAGAAAGAGAGTACGTGAATTCAATAAAACAATATAAACAAAACGTTTAAAGAAGACATTTTAATAAATATGTTTGGAAATGGCAGAATTTTTCAAGATTTTGCCATTATAGACTATGCTATGCTGGAACAGAGAACAAAGGTATTGTAGCAGAGCCCACCTGCATAAAATTGTAAATAACACCTACTGCACGCACCTGTTTCATTCTGTCACTGCACTTGTTGCCCATTGTGAATGGACAACAGGTGTAGGGACAGAATGGAAACGGGTAATGGGTTTTTGACAGCTCGGCTCTCTTCTATGATAGAAGCCGCCTGGCAAATGACTCTTTCTATTCGCGAATTTGGACGTGTTCGTGGCGCTTAAAATAAAAAACTAAAGTTTAAGTGAACTAAAAAGGAATATAAATCATATTTAAATAAAATTAAAATAAAAAGACAGTAATATATAAAATAAAAAGAACAGTGTTTTAACAAAAATATAATTAAAAGAAAAGAAGAGAAACATAAAGGTGAGTGTGAGCGTGTGCACACCGAGGTGCAGGAAAAAGTATTTTCACACCTCAACATGGCGACCGTGACCGGTGGCCAAAAGCCGGTCGATATGGCCTCGAGCAGGAAGAAGCCACCTGGGAGTACCTGCAGCTATGTAGAAGCGCTACGCGCAATAATTATATTTTAATGTGCGAATAATTAAATAACGCAAAATAAAAAAAATACAGAAAATAAAAAAAAAATATAAAACAAATCAAAATTTCTACAAAAAAAAATACATAAAATCTACAAAAATCTACAAAAAAAAAAATATAAAACTCAAAAATTACAAAAAAAAAGTCATGAATTCATACCTACAATTTTCATTGGCGGCGTAGGCCATTAAACACGCATTGTCGTTTTCTATGTGGTACATATATGTAATTACATTTAACCACACATCAGCAAAATATGCACATTTATAATTGGCGACGGAATTAGCCATAAATCATTATTTTTGGACTTGGCAAATAATGCCACATATGGACATACATACAGCGATACATATATCTTTGGATAAAAAAATCAACTTTTTAAGCAACTGTACCGCCTGCGGTAAAAATCAGTGACATTGCGAAGCATAACGGCGAAGAAAAGACAAAAAAAAATCCGTTGGTAACGGCACGCGCCATTTTGTATACCTTGGCGACAAATGGTCTCTTTAAATTACGACCAGCAGCAGCAGAATCAGACGGGCAGCAGCAGAACGCCGCAGCAGAATTTTGCAATTGAACGTCAGCAGAGGGCAGCAACAGAAAGCCGAAAAAAAAATATAGTAAGGTGTATGTATATGTATGTACTTTTGCCAATGTTCGTTATATACTTTTTTATAACTATTATATACCTATCTTTTTTTAAAATGTAAAACATATATATATATAATACATACATATAATTTCATACCATTTAAAGTAACAATTATCTCTCGAACGTAAGGTTAAAACTCCAACATATGCATACTTAAATTACAAACTTTCAAGTAAAATTTTCAATATTCAATTACAATAGCAATTAAGCAATTCAATCACATTAAATATCATACTCCAAGTTTACGTAAAATCAATAATCAAATTTATATTTTTCGAATTTCTATATAAAACATATAATCCGGTTTAATTGGCTCAAACAATTTTTTTTTTGAATTCAAAATAAAACATACATATATATCTTACAATTTTATCTACAATAATAAATAAGCATATTTCAATAAAAGTATGTATGTGTACATGCACATATATATATACATATGAATTTGATAGAAATTATAATTTAAAACGAAAAAATTTTTTTCTAAAAGTGCGTGTATGTATATGCATATAAATCAGGGTTCGGATTTGCCTCATTTTGGCTCCTCACTCACACATGCTTCACTCATGAGGGTGCAGCTGCATGAGTGGCCTCTGAGCGTATAAACAACAGAGGCCACACATTAGCGTGAGCGCTCTGCGTGAGTGGCAGCAGAGTGTGCAGCCAAGATGAGGCACGCTAGTAACGTCGCCTCTCCTCAGCTGCGCCCTCATATGATACTCTGAGTGAGTGAGGGATATGAGCGACGCACAGTGGGGGCACCTCCATACAAACGCGGCCAAAAATAGTAATAATTAAGCTAGAAACTTGAAACTCGGAACTTAAGCTTTTTTGGTTGAAATTAGTAAACTGTGAAAATTTGAACAAAATCCACCCACAAATACGCCCACCTCCCATATAACGGTATTTTTGGAATTTCAGCATTGTCCTAACTATTATAGCTAAAATGCTCCATTTTGATTAGTGTATACATTTTTGAAATATAAATCAAATGCGGTAATCATTTTGGAAAAGGGGTAAAGCACTTCACCGTTTTTAAATTAAAAATATATGCACTTTTAAGTATGTTATCAGCATTTATCATAAAACTTTCATACAAAAAAATCGCATTTCAAAAAAATTTTATACCAGAAATGAAATTACACTTTTCTAAAGGATTTCAGTGTGCTAAACCTGAATATGGAATCAAATTTTCCAAATTGTTTCTAGTTTCTGAGATATTCATGCCCAAATAGGCAAAAAACACGTTTTTTGGCTCTATTCCCTGCTTAATATCTTTTCTGTTATTACTTTCAACTCAAATTCGATTAAACCAGTTGAAAGCACAATCATTACCCTTGAAAACAGCGTTTAGTTTCTTCGAATATCTTAATTAGAATTGGAATTATCGATATTTAAGTTTCACCATTTTGACAAATATTCCCCATACAAAAAAATTTAAACTTTTTGAAGCATACTTCTGGGCATTTTGTATGGGAAAAATGTACGAAAACTCAAAAAACACCTTCCATAAAAATGTTCATAAAACAAAATGGAGCAAACGAATTTTTACGATTTTTTCTCCTGTTTATAAAGGACATTTAGGACTATGAAATATTAAAAAATTGAGGAGGTAATATTTTTTGTTTTTTTTTTATTTCATTTTAAAGTTTCACAATTTTTACACATTTTTTTTTTATATTCCAAAAGTAAAAAGCTGGCAAAGATATGAATTAACGCTGATAAAAAAGATTACCGCATAATTTGAAAGTATGCACCATTTACTGCAAGAAGATAAAGAAATATTCGATCATTCGTCTAAATATAAACGTTTTTCATAATGTCAAAACTAACATAATTAATGCGTTTACAAAAACGCAGTTTTAGGCCACTGGGAAAAAAATTATAAAAGCAAATGGAGCAAGTGGATTTTTAAAATTAAAATGTAGTTTGATTAAGAATATATTATTTCAAAGCATAAAAAAAAATTGAGGAGGTCATATTTTTTGTTTCTTTAATTTTTTTATTCAAATTCGAGCAAAATTTTTTTCTTATCGACATTTTTTGTCAATATTTGAAAATTCATATAAATTCAATAGTGAACGGTATTTACAACTACGTTATAATTTCTGTAATGTAATGATATATCACTCGAGTTCGTATGTTAACAATTAAATGAGATAGCGCATTTTGTATGAGGTGTATTCATTGAGAAAAAAAAGAACCTATTTTTTGCTCAACTTTGGGCACCCTGTACGGCTAAATGAAAAGAGACTCAAAAATTTTTATATAAGCTTTTTTATTACAATTTGATGTATCTGTCGATCTCTATTTAAAAAAATTGTTTTACTCATACTTTAATTTTGAATTTATTTTTGGCCGCAATCACCCATTGTGCGACGCCTCATAGCTTGGCGATGACGCAGCCAACCGTCTGTAGTAAGTATGTAGTATGTACTACAAATTTTTTTATTCTCTGCAGTGTGCACACTGCACGCATATACAATATGGGTATCAAACGAAAGGGGATGGCCCCAGGTTTCATTTTAACTTCGATATATTTCGATAAATTTATCGATAACTGAGTTATCGGTCAAAATGCGAATGCACAAAAACCTTAATATTACCTTACAATATGGGTATCAAACGAAAGGAGATGGCCCCAGGTTTCATTTTAACTTCGATATATTTCGATAAATTTATCGATAACTGAGTTATCGGTCAAAATCTGATTGCACAAAAACTTTAATATTACCTTACAAATTGTATCAAACGAAAGGGGATGGCCCCAGGTTTCATTTGAACTTCGATATATTTCGATAAATTTATCGATAACTGAGTTATCGGTCAAAATGCGAATGCACAAAAACCTTAATATTACCTTACAATATGGGTATCAAACGAAAGGGGATGGCCCCAGGCTTCATTTGAACTTCGATATATTTCGATAAATTTATCGATAACTGAGTTATCGGTCAAAATACGATTGCACAAAAACCTTAATATTACCTTACAATATGGGTATCAAACGAAAGGGGATGGCCCCAGGTTTTATTTGGACTTCGATATATTTCGATAAATTTATCGATAACTGAGTTATCGGTCAAAATACGATTGCACAAAAACCTTAATATTACCTTCCAATATGGGTATCAAACAAAAGGGGATGGCCCCAGGCTTCATTTGAACTTCGATACATTTCGATAAATTTATCGATAACTGAGTTATCGGTCAAAATGCGAATGCACAAAAACCTTAATAATACCTTACAACATGGGTATCAAACGAAAGGGGATGGCCCCAGGCTTCATTTGAACTTCGATATATTTCGATAAATTTATCGATAACTGAGTTATCGGTCAAAATGCGATATCACAAAAACCTTAATATTACCTTACAATATGGGTTTCAAACGAAAGGGGATGGCCCCAGGTTTCATTTGAACTTCGATATATTTCGATAAATTTATCGATAACTGAGTTATCGGTAAAAATGCGATATCACAAAAACCTTAATATTGCCTTACAATATGGGTATCAAACGAAAGGGGATGGCCCCAGGCTTCATTTGAACTACGATATATTTCGATAAATTTTTCGATAACTGAGTTATCGGTCAAAATGCGATTGCACAAAAACCTTAATATTACCTTACAATATGGGTATCAAACGAAAGGGGATGGCCCCAGGTTTCATTTGAACTTCGATATATTTCGATAAATTTATCGATAACTGAGTTATCGGTCAAAATGCGATTGTACAAAAACCTTAATATTACCTTACAATATGGGTATCAAAGGAAAGGGTATGGCCCCAGGTTTAATTTGGACTTCGATATATTTCGATAAATTTATCGATAACTAATTTTGCACTATATATCGACCAAATTTTTTGTGTCACTTTATATGCTTTTGTTGTAGAAACTAAGCACATTTTATGCCAAAAAAGCAGTACTATATTAATTTGAACTCTTTCCTATATAATACATAAATATCATAATCTTTGTAAATATGTTCTGAGAAAAAAACCCGCATGTAGCACAGTATACGTGATGGAAATTGACTTATTACATTAATACCGGAATTCTGTAAGCAATCTCTAGTCACTGATAGAGACTTTTGGAGACTTTTTCGTGGTGAGATTGATTTTGAGACAATTTGGTATTCTGTAAGCGAGCTCACGTCTCAAGTCTCAAAAAATACGTCACTAAGTAATTAGTGACCTGGTGGCGAGGAGGTCACAGAATAAATAAAATATTGAGGTGCAGTGGCGGACCTAGCATAAATTGTCTGGGCAAGCCTATGTGTGAAGCATAACCATTAGTCATTTATGTAATTTTCTTTGCTGTATTATCTAGAAGTCTGATTGCGTTCCGTTATTAAATTTGATTTAGAGCTCTCGCTTTTTTAACATTTTCGAGTAGCCCGAATAAATGCTTTTCAAATTCTCGAACACTCCTTTGTTTGCTTATTACCCGTATGTTTGTACGGGCATTCGAACAATTTGGGTATTTGAAGTTTGTGTTTTCTCGTTTATTTTTTTTTTTGTTGTCTTCATATGTATTTTTTTATCTTTGTTTTCCTGATACACATTTTTTTGTTTGTACACTCAGAGAAAAGGAATTAAAAATAAAATTTTTATTTTTATAATGCCCGATTTAAACCAAGTCATTTTTATTTTAAAAATGAAAAATTTTTAAATTACAAATTGAATTTTTGAAATTAAAATATATTTAGGATTTAAAAAGAAACATGTTTAAATTAAAAATGAAAATTAATGGAAATCAAATCAAATCAAAATCTCAAAGCGCTTAAAATAAAAATAAATATTTTTAAACTTAAGATATTTTTTCTTGATAGATATAAAAACGTGTTTAAAAATAATGTAAATACAATACATTTTTAAATTTAAAAATCTTTATTTTTATTTTAAGCACTATGAGATTTTGAACCAAAAACTTTTGCTTTTATTCCTGTTGAAGCCAAAAGCCTTCAAGATTGGGAACCACTGGTAAATTTCCTACATGGCATTCAATACTAATTTAACTCTATTGGAAATTTACCGTTGGTTCTCTTTCGAATTTAAGTTCACGGATTGCTCTGCTTGTCCGGCTGAGTCAGTCTTTTTTCGACTACTTCGCAATCAACCACAGCAGCCAGACAAGCAGCAGCAACCAGTACTCGCAGTTACAACAACAACAATATATAGTAAGTCTTAACTTTTCTTTGTATATCAATACCTACATAATATATATGTACATATATGGTTAGCGATTCTTACCGCTTACATACATATGTACATATAGGCCTCCTATTTACAATAAAGCATTTTTCTATCATCCTACTAATTGCTTGCGTTATTTTCTTTTCCGATACCTTTGCCTTTGACCGAGCTTTTCTGATTTTGGCTATCGTGCCCAAGCATTTGGTCCTCACGAGCCGGATCAAGGGATTAGGTACCACCTAAACATACATACGCACATTGTAGGAACAAATAGCGGCCATCCAACAAAGAATCGAACACACAAACAGAGGAGGGAATCGCTACAACATAAATATAATTTCAACATTTAAAACTACAATTAAATATATATACAGGTACGTGCAAAAACAATAGAGTTGAGTTGTTGAGCAAAAAAATTGTTAGTAATAAAAAGTGATAAAAAAAAGTGTGTCTATTAATTTAGTTAATTAAAGTGTTCAAAAGCAAATCAGTGAAAGAAAACAAGAACAAATTTTATTCGATAATTTTTCAAAAAAAAAAAAAAAAAAAAAAAAAAAAAAAAAAAAATTGAAAAGTCCAAAGTTCAAGAAAGTTTTATACATAATAATTAAAATTAGTGAAAACAAAGAATTGTTTTTGTTTCCAGTTAGTTTTTCTTTTCTTTCACCGGTTTCGAATTGGCAAATTTCGTTCGTGCCCGAGTACATAACTCGGCATATATACATACATACGTATACATATGTACACAGATATATACGGTCGGTGGTGAAAAATAACAAAGACAAAAAATACATACTTATTAAAATAATTTATAAAGATTCTCGATTTTTATCTACCTCAATTTTACCTTTTGGTAATTATTTTCGACCATATATATCTGCACGGCACCTTCATTTGTTTATATTCGTATTTACATACATACATACAGTGGTGATATTTTTTCAAATTCCAACCACTTGGAATCTTATAATTTTTGCTATCACAAAACAAAAACAAAAATTCACGTACATAAATTCCCTTAACTTAGATTTTTCGGTGCCTTTTACATATATAAATCTATTTACATATACACCAACAGGTGTACATATTTACATACGTACATACATATATTTTCGCATCAAAGAGCAAAGCGGCTCATACATATTTATATACAGTGAATTTTCGTTTTTCCTTTGCACGCACCTTCGCTCCCGCTCAGTTGCTGACTTGCAGATTCTCCTTTCAAGTGCAAGCAACCCAGTAGCGATTCAACAGGTCCTAAAAAGATTACACCAACCCAGTAGTCATCTCGGGACTAGTACTGGTCTTTTGCTAACCAGTTCGTATAAAACTCATAAGATAACTTACTTTTTGCTATTAATTGGTGGCGCTTATCATTTCTTTGTCGTTTTCTTCCCATTTTCGTGTAATTTCCTTTTGTATATAAACCAATTTAATTTTTTATCGACATGGCTTTGAATTATTTCACTCGATGCTCAGACAATATTGTCGAATTCAATGCGAAATACGACGAAGCGGTTCTGAGCGAACATTCAAAAATTTCGTTGGACATCCTAAAAACTGAATTGACTGATATTTGGTCAAAAACGAAGGAGGCATATGAAAAATGTTTACAAACTCTTGTAGATGAGGATGAAGTGGAAGCCGTCAGAGCTAAACAAACTTCATAATTCAAAGACTATGTCACTTGTTTATCGCGTATCAGCGAATGTATTGACAAGCGTATTTCAGCAGCCACTGCTGCTTCCTCAAACTCTGCCCAAGTAATCACATCGTCGAATAGTTTACGTTTACCGCCATGTGACACAGAAGTATTTCATGGGGATTACGTGTCATGGCCATCTTTCAGGGACTTATTCACTGCTATTTATATAAATAGTGCGCGTCTTAGTGATGTGGAAAAATTGTTCCACCTTCTTAAAAAGACAAGTGGCGAAGCTCACGAAATTGTCAGTAAAGCGCCATTAACCAATCAAGGTTTTAACATGGCGTGGACAGACTTAAAATCAGCATACGAAAATAAACGCGTTTTAGTCAATAACCATTTGAAGAAGCTCTTTGCGCTTCCAGTCATTCGGACTGAAAGCGCTTCAGCTTTGAAAGAGCTCCAACGGAGCATTAACGGATGTTTATCGGCAATGAAAATGCACGAGGTTGAAATCGAAAACTGGGACCCCATTCTTATTTTCTTGTGCTCAAACCACTTGCCTGAAACAACATTGAGTCTTTGGGAACAATCTTTAGTGGACAAAACCGCCTTACCGAAGTGGGACCAAATGGATACCTTCCTCACAGCGAGGTACAGGACTTTGGAATCCATAGTGGATGTGAAAAGCTCAACTTCGTCTTCTTCTTCACATTCACAAAACTCCACAACCCAAAAGAAGTTAGCACTGGCCACTAAAGTAACCTCATCAAATTGCATCTTGTGTCCGAAGCAACAACATCCTCTACGTTTATGTACAAAATTTTTAGCTTTATCCGTAAATGATAGGTTCGCCTCAATTAAAAAACATAACTGCTGCTTAAACTGTCTGGTAAAAGGTCATTCTCTCAAGGACTGCAAAAGTCAATTCACTTGCTCCAAATGCAAAAGCAAGCATCATACTCTACTTCATAGAGTTCCTACATCTAATCAGCCTTCAACAGAAGCTATAAGTGGAACTGCTTCGCAAGCATTCCATACAAATGTACAGTCCACTCCTTCTCCTATTTCGTCGTTCAATGGTGCAACTCTGACATCGTCAGGTTTGTCATCAGCTCTTCTTGGAACCGCCATGTTTCATATTTGTCACTTGGGATCAACTTATGTCGCACGAGCTTTAATCGACTCAGCATCGGAAGCAACGTTCATTTCGGAACGACTTCGAAGACTCCTAAAGCTCCCTTGTTCGAAAACCAACGTGATGATTTCAGGATTAAATCAAAAGGTCTGTAACAATTCTTCGAAAATTTGTTCGTTCGTTCTGGGCTCACCACGTGACCCAAATCTTTTCTTAGAAGCTACAGCCTTTGTATTACCACAAGTTACTGGAAACTTGCCCTCAACTTCAGTCGATGAATCGATTCTAGATTTACTTCCTAAAGTACCATTAGCAGATTCTAAGTTCTTACAAAGTGGTCCTGTCGATGTTTTGATCGGAGGAGATTTGTACCCCAAGGTTATGCTAGATGGGGTAAAACGCAGTAACCACTGCAACCTTCTGTCCCAAGAGACCGTATTCGGGTGGATTGTCACTGGGGCATCTTCCACTGCACACGTCTCTTGCTTTGCAACAAAAGTCTCAATCGGAGAGGACATTTCGTTGGATAACCAAATTCGCAAATTTTGGGAATTGGAGGAAGTTCCCAAAAAGAACCTCCAGTCAGTAGAGGACGCATTTTGTGAGGAATTATATTCAAAGACCACCACTCGAAACTCGGAAGGAAGATATATAGTTTCATTGCCTTTTAAAAGTTTTTATCCCACCGACTTAAAGCTAGGAGCATCTCGACCCATCGCTTTACGGCAATTTTATCGTAATGAGTCAAGACTTTTAAAAACACCGTCCTTGAAAGAAGAATATGACCACATGGTTAAGGAATATTTGGACCTAGACCATATGGAGCAAGTCGAAGCTCCACAATTCGAACATTCTCCTGGTCATTTCTATCTACCACATCATGCGGTATTAAAACCTGAAAGCACTTCAACCAAGTTAAGAGTAGTTTTCAATGCTTCCAGCAATTCTTCTAACGGAGTATCTCTCAATGATATTCTCCATGTAGGTCCCGCTCTTCAAGCAGACTTAACTCTTTTATTGATTCGATGGCGAATGTATAAATTCGTGCTTAATAGCGACATACAGAAAATGTATCGTCAAATTCTGGTAAATCCATTACAAAGGCCTTATCAAAGAATTCTTTTTAGAGATGACCCGCAAGGTAACATCAAAGACTTTCAGTTAAAGACGGTCACCTTTGGGGTCAACTGCGCACCTTATTTAGCGATTAGAACGCTGCTTCAGTTAGCCCAGGATAGCCAAGATTCTCATCCACTAGCAGCTAAAATCCTTCGAAATTCAATGTATGTGGATGACGTATTAGCGGGCTTTCATAATATATCCACAGCTCTGCAAGCACGAAATGAGCTTATCGACACACTAGGTAGTGCAGGTTTTTCTTTGAGGAAATGGTCCTCCAATTCGAAGGAAATTTTAGCAGATCTTCCGCAAGATCATTTACTTGATAGAGACTTCCTTGAGTTAGAAGAGACAAGTACTACGAAGGCGTTAGGTATACGCTGGAATGCCAAGTCGGATCAGTTTTTCTTTAAAGTCCAGAACCCTGTGTTAAAAGAAAATTATACAAAACGTGAAGCGCTCTCCATCATAGCAAAACTTTTCAATCCGGCGGGTTGGCTAGCTCCAGTGGTAGTACTTGCGAAAATAGTTATGCAACAAATCTGGTTAGATGGTACCTTGTGGGATCAACCTCTTAAGCCTCAAACCCTCTCTCAGTGGAAGAACTTTTTAGAAAATTATAAATTTGTCGAAGAGATACAAATCCCACGATGGGTGGAATATAGTGACCAATCGTCTTTGCAAATTCATGCAATTCATCATTTTGTGACGCGTCGGAAAAGGCATACGCGGGGGTGATATATTTGAGAGTAGAAAACGAACCAATCGCGTCTTCTCATCTGCTTTTGGCAAAAACGAAAGTTGCGCCGATCAAGACCATTTCTCTACCTCGTTTGGAACTATGCGGTGCAGTTCTTATTGTCGACATGCTTAGAGCGCTCCTAAGCGAACTTCCTTTCAAAGTGGAAAACATCTTTTGCTGGACAGATTCAACGATCGTATTAGCGTGGCTAAAAAAGCGACCTAGCTCTTGGACCACCTTTGTCGCTAATCGAGTGGCAAAGATTCAGGAATACGCAGATGTGAAGCATTGGAATCACGTCGAGTCCAAGGATAATCCTGCTGATCTTGGTAGCAGAGGAGTATATCCCCAGGCGTTGCGATCGAACGGTTTGTGGTGGCACGGCCCCTCTTGGCTGGCAAACGACGCGGGAAAATGGCCATCATATGACCATGAAACGGAAGAAGTCACACTCGAAGCTAAGGGAATCAAAGCACACGCATCTTCCGTATCCAAATATGAAGACCCCTTAGAAAGATTTTCCTCTCTACCACGAGCACTACGGGTATTAGCATATGTTTTTAGATTTTACCATCGGACTTACAAACATACTCGACAATTTCACTCGTACTCTTCACCTATCATAACAGGAGAAGAAATTGCAAAAATTCGTACACGTTTAATAATTCTTGCGCAGACGAATTATTTCGCAGATGAACACAAGAATTTGACTTCAAAAATTCCAATTCATCCAAAAAGCAAGATTTTAACCTTGAATCCGTTTCTAGATAGTCAGGGTATAATGCGGGTCAACGGCCGTTTAGCAAATTCGCTGATTCTATCTTTCAATGAAAAACACCCTATTCTGCTTCCATACAATTGTTCGTTCTCTAAATTGTTAGTTGAATTCATTCATTGCATTTCGCTTCACGGTGGCAACCAATTAGCAGTTCGATTACTTCGTCAACAGTACTGGATTCCAAAGGCTAAGAATCTAATCAAGACTGTTATCCACAATTGCAAGACTTGCGTTTTACATAAACAACGGGACCAGAGTCAAATAATGGCTGCTCTCCCCGAAGAACGGACAATCCTCTCTCGACCATTCGAAAATACAGGAGTCGATTTCGCTGGTCCGTTTGATATTAAAACTTTTTCCGGACGTTCGTATAAGGTGACCAAAGGATACGTTTGTATCTTCGTATGCTTTTCTACGAAAGCAATCCACTTGGAAGCCACCAGTGATCTCTCAACCGAAACTTTTCTTAGTGCCTTTGCGAGGTTCGCTTCCAGAAGAAGTTGTCCAAAAAATATCTTTTCGGATAATGGGACAAACTTTGTAGGTGCGTCAACTTCACTAAAGAAAGATTTTAAAAAATTCTTGAACACATCGCAAGAAACGGTTTGTAACCTTTATAGTCATCAAGAGGTCTCGTGGTACTTTATACCTGCCGGCGCTCCGCACATGGGCGGTCTCTGGGAGGCCGGGGTCAAAAGTTTTAAATTTCATTTTCGAAGAGTGGCTGCTTCTCAAAAATTCACTTTTGAAGAGTTTCAGACCCTGTTGTGTCGCATCGAAGCTTGTCTTAATTCAAGACCAATATCACCCAATTCTAATGAGGTTTCTGACTGTGCAGCACTAACACCCGGCCACTTTCTCACGGGAGGTCCGATTCTCTCACCCGCGGAACCATCCATCGATGCGAACCCCACTTCACTAATTAATCGTTGGCAGAAACTGAAAGCTCTGAGCCAGCAGCACTCCCTTCGATGGAAAGAGGAATATTTGAAAGAGCTCCACAAACGGTATAAGTGGAAGTTTCCTCAGAAAGATATCGCAGTTGACGATTTGGTTGTCGTACGTCATGAAAATCTTCCACCTAATGAATGGCGCTTGGGCAGGGTCTCTAAAGTTTACCAAGGCACCGATAAGAGAATTCGTGTCGCCGATATTCGCACCCAAAAAGGAATGATAACGCGCCCCATCGTGAAATTAGTGGTCTTACCCAACTAACACATGTTGTATTCCTCCTTTCTCGTCCTTTACAGCCTAACAATCATGGAGCTTGTACGCGTCACCACACCACACTCACCATCGCCACGCGTTTCACGCCCATCGTCGCCACGCGTCTCACGCCTGCCATCGCCATCTACAACAAAAAAGGCCACCGCAAAACCAACAACAAAGGACGGCCGATTTCAGTGCAGGGTGTGCCGTCGCTCGCATCCGCTACAATTTTGCAGGCGTTTCCTCGACGCGAACTACGAACGTCGGTTAAGGCTCGTACTGCTCCATCGCTATTGTTCACGCTGCCTAGCGTACTCGCACACGGCCAAAAACTGCCGAAGCAATGGGACGTGCAAGTATTGCAGTGAAAATCATCATTCGCTGCTGCACTCCCACGCCCGTCTGTCACCGAGCCATTGTGCGCCTCCCCTTTTGACGCAGCTCTCCGGAACAATCACCGTGCTGCCAACCGTCGCAATATATATACATGTCGGGCAGCGAAGGGTCTTGACTCGGGCTCTGCTGGACCCGTGCTCGCAGACGAGCAAAGCAAGTGCGTCACTCGTGCAACGGCTCCGCTTGTGTACCATCCCCGTGGCGAATTTAGAGATGGTTGAAATACACGTGAGCTCACCGGGTGACGCACATGTGCGATTCTCGTTGGCGGTGAGGGTGGTGGCGGAGATCGGGTTGAAAACTCCTGCCCGCCATCTTAATGAAGCTACCAAAGCCAAATTTGTTCACATAAAATTAGCAGATCCGAACTTTGATACCTCTTCCGCCGTAGCGTTGATTTTTGGGGGCGACGTATATCACAAAATCATACGTAGCGAAACTATTCATTCTCCTGGGTATCCTACCGCCCAGAATTCGATTTTCGGATATGTTCTATCCGGACCATGTGTCCTTTAAGGCACAGCGACCCCTTAATGGGTACCGTACCTCCCTACTGAGGTTTAGAATTAAGCATAAATAATTTTGAATTACCTCGAATTGAAATGAATTTATACAATATAAGCATGTGTAATAAAAATTATTGCTCAACAATTCAGTTTTTGCACGCACCCTTTAGATTAAGACTTTGAATGGATTTATATACGTATTTGCTTAATTTTGAATTGTAGTTTCTCTTTGCAATCCCAATGTATTGCAAGGCCGGCGGCAATGTTGAAGCCAAAAGCCTTCAAGATTGGGAACCACTGGTAAATTTCCTACATGGCATTCAATACTAATTTAACTCTATTGGAAATTTACCGTTGGTTCTCTTTCGAATTTAAGTTCACGGATTGCTCTGCTTGTCCGGCTGAGTCAGTCTTTTTTCGACTACTTCGCAATCAACCACAGCAGCCAGACAAGCAGCAGCAACCAGTACTCGCAGTTACAACAACAACAATATATAGTAAGTCTTACCTTTTCTTTGTATATCAATACCTACATAATATATATGTACATATATGGTTAGCGAATCTATTTAAAAATTTTTCTTTTTAAATATTAAACACATTTAATTTAAAAAATTTTATTTTTTAAATAAAAATGACAGTTTAAAACGTGCATTATAAAAATAAAAATTTTATTTTTGATTCCTTTTCTCTGAGTATAAGCTCGAATGTTGGTACGGGAATTTGAACAACGGGCTTCAAACAAGCACGATCTGTTCGAATTGCTCGATACCCGGGTATCTAGAGCTCTACTTTGATTATATTCGGTTTGCATATTTGGTTTGTTGTTTATATTCATAACATATGAAACTGAATGTATTGCATTAAATCTAGAAAATGAGGATGATAAAGAATTTTTAAGTTTTTATATACAATGAATATTATGAAGATATGTAGGTACATATGTTTTTGACTTTTGGTATTTTAGCTGTAGCTACTTTTGGTCAGCTATCAACAAGCCTGGCTAAGTCGAAAGTAAATTCAAGTTTTTTACCATCAGAATTATCTACAAAAGCAGAGGAGAAGTTATTAGAATAAATTGGGAAGAACTCAATTGAATTGATTGATGACGCCAAACTTATAGGGAAATCTCACACGAAAGCGCAGAGGTATTTTTAGTTTCCTTATACCGACGGAAATTTTAGTAGTAGCAAGTGTATTTGCTTATTATCTAATATCTAAAAAAATGGGTGCTTTAGTGTTTGAAAAACTGAGGTCCAATTACCAAAAGTCGTGAAATTTTATTTGATTTTGATTTCCGTCGCTTTTTAAAATTATCTTGATATTTTGCCAATAGTCGCCAAATATCACAATCAACGCTTTTATAATCTGGTATTTGATACATGCACATTAAGGTGGAGTGAAAATTTTTTTTTGGAAATTAAATTTGTTCCAAAGCCAGAACGGCACCTTTGTAGCCCAGAAATAAGCCTGTAAAATTTTATTGACCTACTCGCATGTTTAGAGGTGCCCCCAGCCCCACAAAGTTGAAAAAAATAGCACGATCTGGTACAAATGTAAAATTTCTAAAATTATAAAATCAAAAAACGAAGTATGAAGATTGATAAAGATAGCCAAGCTGAGTATTAAAGTGAATTTATTTTTTTTGGAAATAGCAACAACAAAAGTTATTAAAGGTCAAAGTATATATTATGCATTTTTTAAATTGCAATTACTTTAAAACCATTGAACCGATTTCGAATGTTTTTATACCATTCGATAGGCATTTTGATTCCCTTTAATTTAATATACATTTTATGTGGGTTCCGTAACACCCCCTGCGGGGGTCAACCCCCCTTTTACCCCCCTTACTTTTCATATATAAAATGTATATATTAAATTAAAGGGAATCCAAATATCTATTGAACGGCATAAAAACATTCGAAATCGGTACAGTAGTTTTTAAGTAATTGCAATTTAAACAAGTAAGGAAGCCTAAGTTCGAGTGGAATCGAACATTAGATACTCAGCTGTATGCTTTCATTGTTTGTTTGCGTTTGTTCGATATAGGGTGTATTTTATATGAAACGAGTGCTGCATAAACAGGGCGCAGCCACGCCCATTTTCAAACTTTGTATCAATCATCCAAATAAGCATATAAATATTATTGTTAGTGCAAAATTGCATCCCTCTATGACTTTTAGTTACAAAGGCTTCACGTTACAAATTCCAAAAGGGTGTTCCAGAAATATCTTTGTTAAAAAGTAGGCGTGGTCATAAACCGATTTCAATACATTTTTGCGTGTCTATTAACACAAGTTATAAAAGTGTATAAACCAAGTTTCGTCATAATATCTCAGTTATTTGTCGAGTAATAGGCTCGTAGATTTCTTTGTATAAAAAGAGGCGGTGCCACGCCCATTTTATAAACTTTTTTTATTTTTTGTTTCCGGTCTATTGTAGAACTCATGTCACAAAATTTCAGTGATAGATCTTTATATTTGACAGAGATATCGCTTAAAATGTTTTTATAAGGTCACTTTATAATACCCATATATAAAAGTGGGCGTGGTCGTCAACCGATTTTGGTAATCTTTCGTCCACACATTTGGCTAAGCAAATATATCACGCGTACCAAATTTCATCGATATATCTTTAACGGTTCTGAGTTATGGCTTATAAAACTTTCAATATTTGCCCCTTAATAAGTGGGCGTGGCACCGCCCATTTTCCAAAATTTTTATATTTTTTGTTTTATGTCCCTAGTTGGACTCCTGCCACAAAATTTCAGTGATAGATCTTTATATTTGACAGAGATATCGCTTAAAATGTTTTTATTAGGCCCCTTTATAGTTCCCATATATAAAAGTGGGCGTGGCCGTCAACCGATTTTGATAATTTTTCGCAAAAACATTTGCCTAAGTAAGAAAATTACGCATATCAAATTTCATCGATATATCTTCAACGGTTTCTGAGTTATGACATATAAAACTTTCAATGTTTGACCCTTAATAAGTGGGCGTGGCACCGCCCATTTTCCAAAATTTTTGTACTTTTTGTTTTATGTCCGTCTTTGGACTCCTGCCACAAAATTTTAGTGATAGATCTTTATATTTGACAGAGATATCGCTTAAAATGTTTTTATTAGGCCCCTTTATAGTTCCCATATATAAAAGTGGGCGTGGCCGTCCACCGATTTTGATAATTTTTCGTCCACACATTTGGCTAAGTAAATATATTACGCGTACCAAATTTCATCGATATATCTTTAACGGTTTCTGAGTTATGACATATAAAACTTTCAATGTTTGACCCTTAATAAGTGGGCGTGGCACCGCCCATTTTCAAAAATTTTTGTATTTTTTGTTTTATGTCCGTAGTTGGACTCCTACCACAAAATTTCAGTGATAGATCTTTATATTTGACAGAGATATCGCTTAAAATGTTTTTATTAGGCCCCTTTATAGTTCCCATATATAAAAGTGGGCGTGGCCGTCCACCGATTTTGATAATTTTTCGTCAAAACATTTGTCTAAGTAAGCAAATTACGGATACCAAATTTCATCGATATATCTTCAACGGTTGCTGAGTAATGACATATAAAACTTTCAATGTTTGCCCCTTAATAAGTGGGCGTGGCACCGCCCATTTTCCAAAACTTCATCAAATTTCTTCATAAGGCCCTGAGCTCAATACGTGGGTAAAATTTTATCACTCTAGCTATAGTAGTGGCTGAGATACCAAATATCCGATTTTTTCTATATAGGAAAAGTGGGCGTGGTCATGGTCCGATTTCGCCCATTTTCAATACCAACCGTCCCAGTCTCGATACCAACTTGCATTTCAAATTTCATCAAAATATCTCAATTTTTACGCGAGTTATCGTGCGTACGGACGGACGGACGGACGGACGGACGGACGGACGGACGGACGGACGGACGGACGGACGGACGGACGGACGGACGGACGGACATGGCTCAATCGATTTCTCTTTTCACCCTGATCATTTTGATATATATAAGTCCATATCTATCTCGATTATTTCATTATGTTACAATCCACCGTTATGAAATCAAAATTATAATACTCTGTGTACTAGTACAGCTGAGTATAAAAATGCATAATATATACTTTGACCTTTAATAAATTTTGTTGTTGCTATTTCCAAAAAAAATATATTCACTTTAATACTCAGCTTGGCCATCTTTATCAATCTTCATACTTCGTTTTTTGATTTTATAATTTTTATACTCAGCTGTACTAGTACACAGAGTATTATAATTTTGATTTCATAACGGTGGATTGTAACATAATGAAATAATCGAGATAGATATGGACTTATATATATCAAAATGATCAGGGTGAAAAGAGAAATCGATTGAGCCATGTCCGTCCGTCCGTCCGTCCGTCCGTCCGTCCGTCCGTCCGTCCGTCCGTCCGTCCGTCCGTCCGTCCGTCCGTCCGTCCGTCCGTCCGTACGCACGATAACTCGCGTAAAAATTGAGATATTTTGATGAAATTTGAAATGCAAGTTGGTATCGAGACTGGGACGGTTGGTATTGAAAATGGGCGAAATCGGACCATGACCACGCCCACTTTTCCTATATAGAAAAAATCGGAAATTTGGTATCTCAGCCACTAATATAGCTAGAGTGATAAAATTTTACCCACGTATTGAGCTCAGGCCGTTATGAAGAAATTTGATTAAGTTTTGGAAAATGGGCGGTGCCACGCCCACTTATTAAGGGTCAAACATTGAAAGTTTTATATGTCATAACTCAGAAACCGTTGAAGATATATCGATGAAATTTGGTATGCGTAATTTGCTTACCTAGACAAATGTTTTGGCGAAAAATTATCAAAATCGGTTGACGGCCACGCCCACTTTGATATATGGGAACTATAAAGGGGCCTAATAAAAACATTTTAAGCGATATCTCTGTCAAATATAAAGATCTATCACTGAATTTTTGTGGCAGGAGTCCAACTACGGACATAAAACAAAAAGTACAAAAATTTTGGAAAATGGGCGGTGCCACGCCCACTTATTAAGGGGCAAACATTGAAAGTTTTATATGTCATAACTCAGAAACCGTTGAAGATATATCGATGAAATTTGTTTTGCGTAATTTGCTTACTTAGACAAATGTTTTGGCGAAAAATTATCAAAATCGGTTGACGGCCACGCCCACTTTTATATATGGGAACTATAAAGGGGCCTAATAAAAACATTTTAAGCGATATCTCTGTCAAATATAAAGATCTATCACTGAAATTTTGTGGCAGGAGACCAACTAGGGACATAAAACAAAAAATATAAAAATTTTGGAAAATGGGCGGTGCCACGCCCACTTATTAAGGGGCAAATATTGAAAGTTTTATAAGCCATAACTCATAAACCGTTAAAGATATATCGATGAAATTTGGTACGCGTGATATATTTACTTAGCCAAATGTGTGGACGAAAGATTTCCAAAATCGGTTGACGACCACGCCCACTTTTATATATGGGTTTTATAAAGTGACCTAATAAAAACATTTTAAGCGATCTCTCTGTCAAATATAAAGATCTATCACTGAAATTTTGTGACATGAGTTCTACAATAGACCGGAAACAAAATATAAAAAAGTTTGGAAAATGGGCGTGGCACCGCCTCTTTTTATACAAAGGAATCTACGTGCCTATTACTCGACAAATAACTGAGATATTATGACGAAACTTGGTTTATACACTTTTATAACATGTGTTAATAGACACGCAAAAATGTATTGAAATCGGTTTATGACCACGCCTACTTTTTAACAAAGATATTTCTGGAACACCCTTTTGGAATTTGTAACGTGAAGTTTTTGTAACTAAAAGTCATAGAGGGATGCAATTTTGCACTAACAATAATATTTATATGCTTATTTGGATGATTGATACAAATTTTGAAAATGGGCGTGGCTGCGCCCTGTTTATGCAGCACTTGTGTCATATAAAATACACCCTATATCGAACAAACGCAAACAAACAATGAAAGCATACAGCTGAGTATCTAATGTTCGATTCCACTCGAACTTAGGCTTCCTTACTTGTTACATTTGTACCAGATCGTGCTTATTGCTTTCAACTTTGCGGAGCTGGGGGCAGTTCAAAACGTCGTCCTATCGCCATAAAATTTTGTGGGGTTCATTAACTCGTATAAAGGCAACTTTTCATTGCTGGTACGTTCAAAAAAAGAACAAGAAAAAATCTCCATATGTTTTCACTCCACCTTAATGCACATGTAAGAAATTACGTGCATAAGTATGTATGTACATGCAAACGAAAATCAAATCAAATATGCATATGGTTGTGAATACTGAATGCCGAAGCCAGCTTCACATTCGCATACAAATTTAATGTGAAAAATAAAAAGAGTGCCTTGCTAGTTTTTTTTTTTTTTCAATTTAAGTCTGAAAATAAGCAATTGATTTCTCCTTAGAGAAAGCGAGAAAACAAGCTATGTTATTCTGTTTTGAAAGCCAGGTAAAAGTCAATGTGTGGAAACGTTGAAGCATGCTCACTGTGCTGTGATTGGCTGTGCAAACAAAATACACTTTGTGAGGTCAAAGAACGTAAGTCTATTTACGGCCTTTGGTGAGGTGGATTGGTGGTGTATTTGCGCTATTTTCTTAGAATACTTTTAGGTACCGTATGTTACAGTGGGGGCTATATTATTGAGAACTTAAATAGTAAACACATTTAAAGCGTAAAATAACCAGATTTTAAAGAAATTCGTAAAATGAAATGAACGAAAATATGTACGCAAGCCGGGCTTCTCGGCTTGTATGAAGCGCCCGCCTCTGTTGAGGTGAACTAAATAAAGCATCAAAATTTATAAAAACTTACAATTTGTTTGCTCTTTGCTTGTTCGCTTGCTATTTTCTGTAATAAAACAAGCTTATTTGTATGAAATTAACAAAATAATAAAATTTTTCTGGTTTTGCTAACTTACTTTTTTCCGCCATTTCCATCAAGTGTAAATGGTGATGAGATACGACATTTATCGATATTTCAATGTTTTACGTTACATGATTTTTTTTGCGAATCGGTTCAGGTAAAACACTCATAAAATATTATATTCATAACTATTTTTATAAGTGACTAGCAAATACCCGTTGCTTCGCAATGAGGAATAATAGTTAATCACAGTCAAGTCAAGTCAATTCAATTCAAGTCAAGTCAATTCAAGTCAATTCAAGTCAAGTCATGTAAAGTCAAGTCTATTCAAATCAAGTCAAGTCAAGTCAAATCAAGTCAAGTCAAGTCAAGTCAAGTCAAGTCAAGTCAAGTCAAATCAAGTCAAGTCAAGTCAAGTCAAGTCGTCAAGTCAATTCAAGTCAATTCAAGTCAAGTCAATATCGCTCAAAAACATCCGGGTCCGCATGTTGACCCATATTTGGGGACCCGGCCTAGGAATCACAATTAAAAGAGTTTTGTGTTGAAGTCCTGATCAAGGCCTTTCATTCGATACCAATATTTTTCAGAAACATTCCGGGTCCTCGTTTTGACCCATATCTGGAGACCCGGCCTAGGAATCATAATGAATAGAACTCCATGTAAAAGCCTTGTTCAAAACCTTTCATTTCATACCAATATTGCTCCGAAACATTCCGGGTTAATCCGGGGTCACATTTTGACCTATATTTGGGGGCCCGGCCCAGGCATCACAAATAAAATAATTCTACGTCGAAGTCCTCATCAAGACCTTTCATTTGCTAGCAATATAGCTCAGATATATTCGAGGGTCCTCCCGTCCACCTGTTGACCCTTATCTGGAGACCCGGCCTAGGCATCACTAAAAGAGCTCTATATCGCTCAAAACATACGGGTCCGCATTTTGACCGATATCTGGGGACCCGGCCTAGGAATTATTATGAATAGAACTCCACGTAAAAGCCTTGTTCAAAACCTTTCATTTCATAGCAATATTGCTCCGAAACATTCCGTGTTAATCCGGGGTCACATTTTGACCCATATTTGGGTACCCGGCCCAGGCATCACAAATAACATAATTCTACGTCGAAGTCCTCATCAAGACCTTTCATTTGGTAGCAATATCGCTCAGAAATATTCGAGGGTCATCCGGTCCACCTGTTGACCCATATCTGGAGACCCGGCCTAGGCATCACTATTAAAATAGCTCTATATTGAAGTCCAGATCAAGACCTTTCATTCGATACCAATATCGCTCAGACACATCCCGACGTCATCCAGATCCACCTTTTGACCCATATCAGAAGACCCGGAATGGAAATCACAAAGAAAATAGGTCTGTGTTAAAGCCCTGCTCAATACCTTTGATTTCATACCAATATCGTTCAAAAACATTCCGGAGTCATCTGGGTCCACATTCTTACCCAGACTGGGGAGGATGTCTCGGCATCACAATGAAAATAACTCTATGTTGAAGTCCTGCTCAACACCTTTAATTTGATACCAATATCGCACGTTTAGGTGCAGGCGTTCTTGAGTTATAGCATAGTATGCATGTGTAAACAGGTTTTTGATTGCCACCGAGACAAACAACAAACCGTGCAAAAACAAACATATGAGTCGCCTGCGCTGCGCTGCCTGGCACGACTGCGACGCCTCCACTGAACACGGCAAATGACCAAACGAATTTGTCTATGCTTGCGCTTTTTTGAGTTTTTCGAAATTTAAAACCGGGAAAAAGGTATTAAAGTCTCTCTCTACCATTTGTGACATTTTAAAAAAAGAATTATTAAAATCGGTCCAGTGCTTTTTGAGTTATCGCGTTACATACATTTTCCATACAATCAATTTTATATAATTAGTATAGATAAGTAGAAATGATACGCTTTATTTTTTTAATGCAATATATTGCTCATAAATTCATTTCCAAAATCTCTTTTCGTATGTAATCGATTAGTGAGTATTCTTTAAATTATTTTGTTATCTCAAACAGTGTCAGTACATTTTCACCACAGTCTTTGGTGAAATTTTTAGTGACTGCCGGTTGCTGAATACGAAAATTGGCTCAAGTCACTAAAAATGTCTCATGTCTCAAATCTCAAATTTAGTGACTTGAGGTGAGACAGAGTTACAGAATTCGCCTATAAGAGTAATTATATATAACGAAAAAATCTGAAGTAAAATGACGTCTAAGCTTGTTACTTTGTTTTGTTTTTATTAAATTTTTTAAACCAAAATTAAGTAAGATATCCTATACAAATAAAAAGCTGATGGTTTCAGAAAAATCGCAAAAAATAGTATACCTTTGACCCATAGCTGGGTACCCGACCTAGGAATAATAATCAGTACATCCTATGTGAAAGCCCTGCTCAACACCTTTCAGGAGCATTCCATCCGAAATGGTAAATTTGTCCCGTACAAGCATTTTGATTTCTCACACATATACCAGTTTTTCAAATGCAAGGTTCTACTTTTGTTTAGAAATTAGCCACACAATATTGATGTACAAGAAACTTTGTTTGATAACCTTTTGGCTTGTCTGTAAATTGTAAATATTTATACCATTTGTCCCGTACATACAATGTAAAAAATTACATTACAGCATTTTTAGTTCATTTGGAATAACCTTATTTCTAATATTTTTTCTGTTTGAATAAAACCTGATATTAGTGCTACCACATTTACTTTTTTATTTTTTTCTAATACAAATAATTTGCCAAAAATTGCTCCTGGTTTGCATAAACCAAGGATCATGGTTCGCATAAACCAGCCCTGTCCCGTACAAACACATAATTTTTTTAAGATTTTTCATACATACACGAATATTTCAAAAGCAAGTTTCTGCTTTTAATAAGTTTTATCAAACAGTAATAATGCACCAGATATTCTGTTGGTTAACATTTTGGTGTGCCTTTAATTCAAATCGAAAACTGTAAAAATTCGTACAATTTGTTCCGTACAAACCATGGAATGCTCCTTCATTTGATACCAATATTGCTCAGAAATATTCCGTGGTTAACCAATACCCGGATTCTAGAAATTTCCATCTCTAAATGAGATCGCCATCCCCTTTCGTTTGATACCCATATTGTAAGGTAATATTAAGGTTTTTGGGCAATCGCATTTTGACCGATAACTCAGTTATCGATAAATTTATCGAAATATATCGAAGTTGAAATGAAACCTGGGGCCATCCCCTTTCGTTTGATACCCATATTGTAGGGTAATATTAAGGTTTTTGGGCAATCGCATTTTGACCGATAACTCAGTTATCGATAAATTTATCGAAATATATCGAAGTTCAAATGAAACCTGGGGTCATCCCCTTTCGTTTGATACCCATATTGTAAGGTAATATTAAGGTTTTTGTGCAATCGCATTTTGACCGGTATCCGGGTATATGTATACACATTTTCATAGTTGTTTATTGAGAAAATAACTGCGACTAAAAACTACAAGTTGCGCGCCGTCGCATTTGCTGCCACAGTTACAAGCTGTTTGTTGGCAAACGACTATCTCATTTTCTAGTCAAGTTGTTTACTTTTGCTAGTAGTAGTCTAGTCAAGTTGCCAAAAAAAAAAACGACTAGCAACCGAATGAGCTAGTTGTTATTTCTGCTAAACGACCATGCGACTAGAATCCTCAACAGCACAAGAACGCCGCTTTCAGACATTTATTAACACGACTTGAACGAACCCCGTTAGAAAAAGAAGCTTACAACAAGGAACTGAGCACAATATACACAATCGCAGAGAACAACGGATATCAAAAAAGTTTAGTGAAGAAAATACAAAAAAACATAAATTCTAGAAAGTCAGAAACCAAAGAAAAAGAAGAGAAGAAATGGGCAGTCCTATCATATACCGGAGCAACATCTTACAAGTTGGCTAAAGTTTTCCAAAAATATAACATTAATGCAGCATTTAAAACGAGGAACAATATGGGAAAACTTCTACGAAACAACATTAATAAGGAAGACCTCTTTGACAAACAAGGCGTATACAAATTGACTTGCGAATGCCAAAACAGTTATATAGGACAAACAGGACGCCAAATCAAGACGAGATATCGAGAACACATAAGGGATTACAATAAGAAAATAAGAAAATCATCAACGACAGTGGAATCAAATTTCGCCAACCACATGGCAGAAAACAAGTGTACACCCATGAAAATAGGAAAAACAGCTAAAATTCTCCACATACAGCATAAAGGAAGACGACTTAACATATTAGAAAATATGGAGATATACAAACAAAAAACATTCGTAGGTAAAATAATAAATGAACAAATAAACACCGCATCGGATACATTATTTGAACCGCTTAAGCTAATATACCCGAAAGAGGACAAAAGACCTAAAACCGACATAAACAAAACAACACACAAACGGACAATAACGGACTTTTACCTACTTGGTTAATGAGGGTACAATAATGAAAATATGACAAAAAAATAGATTTGCATACCTAAACACACAACACAGACTCACACACGGCACCCGAACGCACGAATGCACGAATGCACGAACACATCACATGAACACGAAGTACCTGAACAAAACGACGGAAGTTAGTTACTATAAATGCTATCGAACTTACAGAAAATAACTCAGAACGAAAGAAGACACTGAAGATGGCGCATATTAGCCGAAACCGGTTTGTCTCCAAACCAAACTTGACAAGGGATGACGGAAAATCGTTCCACAATACGAGCTAGTTGTTATTTCTGTTAAACGACTATGCGACTAGACTGAGCTAGTCGCAGCACAGTCAGCAGTTCAAACCCTGGTTAATATGTATGTAAGTACATACATATGTGTGCATGTATAAGAATTGCAGAAATATGCAAAGCCGACGGCAAATGAACTGGTGCCTCTTTGACACATTTTCGCTAGTTCTGAACCAGAAATTCTGTTCTCTAGTTAGGTACTTATTAACTTCCTGCAGAGTATGTAAAAAAATTCAGACACATGCCTTTATAATTAAATACCTATATTAATATGTATGTACATAAATATGTAAGTACCGAATCTAACATCAAATTATATTTTAATACATATATTATGTAGGTATGTATTAACTAAATAATTCAAAATAAAATTCCTGTCCATACCAGCTAAGTTACAAAATTGGTTATTTTAAATACAGTCATACTACGAATACAAATTTTCTTCCATTTGCACACATGCGTATGCGCACGAACCTACATGCATACTACATATCTACATATGCAAACATATTTTTCAGCAACACTTTTCTTTATCCCTCTGTTTTTAACTGTTATCAAAGGACGGAAAAAAATAAAAGTCTCATTGAAACCGTCACTTGCTGAGGGATATTTTTGAGTGTTGAAAAATAACTCTTAAATGGCAACAGAAAAAATATCGTTGATAGAGGTTGCCCACGGAGAGAAACACTTTGAGTGAAAGAGTTTTCTGTTTCAGTCAGTGGGAAACACTTTGCGCTCACTATTTTTGTGTTTCCGTCAGACTGAAATGGAATGAAAATAAGTGTTAACTGTTAAAGTTGGTCTCTGGTAAAAAGCAATCGCACACTTGGCGCCTTCGCTATGTCGCCGTGACGTGTACTTGGTACAATGCTACATATACATACATATGTATATATATTGGCCGCTGTGGTGCAGTGGGTAGAGTGCTCGCCTGCTATGCCAGAGGTCTCGGGTTCAAACCACAGTCCGAGCCAAACACCAAAACAATTTTTCTAATTAGTAAAAATCCAATTATTGGGTTTTTTAAGAGCAGCGGTCACCTCTCGGCAGTGGGCGGCATACCCTCCGAGTGTATTTCTGCCATGAAAAAGCTTCTCACAAAAAATGCATTCGCCGTTCGGAGCCGGCATAAAACTGTAGGTCCACCCAATTAGTAGGAAAAACAAAAAGGAGCACACCTCGAATTGGGAGAGAAGCTCGGCCATAAAACTCGTCAGAGTTATAATAGCGCCATTGTATTATTATATTATTATGTATATATATTTCTGTGGCAATTTGCAATAATCGCTTATGTCGAAAAATATGATTTCGAGATAAATTGATTTTTATATTCGAAGGCGTTTCTTAACAAATCATAATAGTCGATTAAACACTATGGACGCAAAATCAGTGAGCCATCCACAATGTTACAATCAAATTTTGTAAATCAAGCAAAATATCATGGAGAAATTTCATTAAGTATATACTAGGGCTGATGATTTGACCCGGGTAATGAGATACCCGGGTACCCGGGTTTTTTATTACCCGGGCAGGCCCGTTCGGCCCGGGTAGCCGGGCATCGAAAAATTACCCGGGTACCCGGGCGGCCTCGAAACTGTTAGAAATGAAATTTTAAAGACTCCGTATGTATAGAAAGATCGTACAATATGAGTATCAAACGAAAGGAGATGGCTTCTGGTTTCATTTGGACTTCGATATGTTTCGATAAATTAATCGATAACTGAGTTATCGGTCAAAATGTTATTGCCCAAAAACATTAAAATTATACTACAACATGGGTATCAAACGAAAGGGGATGGCCCCAGGTTTCATTTTAACTTGGTTATATTTCGATAAATTTATCGATAACTGAGTTATCGGTCAACATCTGATTGCACAAAAACCTTAACATTACCTTACAATATGGGTGTCAAACGAAAGGGGATGGCCCCAGGTTTCATTTGAACTTCGATATATTTCGATAAATTTATCGATAACTGAGTTATTGGTCAAAATGTGATTGCACAAAAACCTTAATATTACCTTACAATATGGGTATCAAACGAAAGGGGATGGCCCCAGGTTTCATTTGAACTTCGATATATTTCGATAAATTTATCGATAACTGAGTTATCGGTCAAAATTCGATTGCACAAAACCTTAATATTACCCTACAATATGGGTATCAAACGAAAGGGGATGGCCCCAGGTTTCATTTTAACATCGATATATTTCGATAAATTTATCGATAACTGAGTTATCGGTCAAAATGTTATTGCCCAAAAACATTTATATTATACTACAACATGGGTATCAAACGAAAGGGGATGGCCCCAGGTTTCATTTTAACTTCGATATATTTCGATAAATTTATCGATAACTGAGTTATCGGTCAAAATGCGATTTCACAAAAACCTTAATATTACCCTACAATATGGGTATCAAACGAAAGGGGATGGCCCCAGGTTTCATTTGAACTTCGATATATTTCGATAAATTTATCGATAACTGAGTTATTGGTCAAAATGTGATTGCACAAAAACCTTATTATTACCTTACAATATGGGTATCAAACGAAAGGGGATGGCCCCAGGTTTCATTTGAACTTCGATATATTTCGATAAATTTATCGATAACTGAGTTATCGGTCAAAATTCGATTGCACAAAACCTTAATATTACCCTACAATATGGGTATCAAACGAAAGGGGATGGCCCCAGGTTTCATTTTAACATCGATATATTTCGATAAATTTATCGATAACTGAGTTATCGGTCAAAATGTTATTGCCCAAAAACATTTAAATTATACTACAACATGGGTATCAAACGAAAGGGGATGGCCCCAGGTTTCATTTTAACTTCGATATATTTCGATAAATTTATCGATAACTGAGTTATCGGTCAAAATGCGATTGCACAAAAACCTTAATATTACCCTACAATATGGGTATCAAACGAAAGGGGATGGCCCCAGGTTTCATTTTAACATCGATATATTTCGATAAATTTATCGATAACTGAGTTATCGGTCAAAATGTTATTGCCCAAAAACATTTAAATTATACTACAACATGGGTATCAAACGAAAGGGGATGGCCCCAGGTTTCATTTTAACATCGATATATTTCGATAAATTTATCGATAACTGAGTTATCGGTCAAAATGCGATTGCACAAAAACCTTAATATTACCCTACAATATGGGTATCAAACGAAAGGGGATGGCCCCAGGTTTCATTTTAACATCGATATATTTCGATAAATTTATCGATAACTGAGTTATCGGTCAAAATGCGATTGCACAAAAACCTTAATATTACCCTACAATATGGGTATCAAACGAAAGGGGATGGCCCCAGGTTTCATTTTAACATCGATATATTTCGATAAATTTATCGATAACTGAGTTATCGGTCAAAATGTTATTGCCCAAAAACATTTAAATTATACTACAACATGGGTATCAAACGAAAGGGGATGGCCCCAGGTTTCATTTGAACTTCGATATAATTCGATAAATTTATCGATAACTGAGTTATCGGTCAAAAACCTAATTTTGTACGATATATCGACCAAATTTTTTGTGTCACTTTATATACTTTTGTTGTAGAAACTAAGCACATTGTATGCCAAAAAAGCAGTACTATATTAATTTGAACTCTTTCCTATATAATACAGCCAGAAATATCATAATCTTTGTAAATATGTTCTGAGAAAAAAAACCCGCATGTAGCACAGTACACGTGATGGAAGTTAACTTATTACATTAAGACCAGCCACAAATGACAGCAGAAAACGCGCAGAACTTGGGCAGGCAGAAAACGCCGGTTTACAAAAACCCTCGATTTCCTTGTACTTCTGCCAATGGGCACACATGAAGACGCGCGTTTCTATGGCTTTCTGCCCAAGTTCTGAGCGTTTGCTGCCGTCATGTGTGGCTGCAAGCTTCTGCTTTTGTTTAGAAATTAGCCACACAATATTGATGAACCAGAAACTTTGTTTGATAACCTTTTGGCTTGTCGGTAAATTGTAAATATTTAAACCATTTGTCCCGTACAAACAATGTAAAAAATTACATTACAGCATTTTTAATTCTTTTGGAATAAACTTATTTCTAATATTTTTTCTGTTTGAATAAAACTTGATATTAGTGCTACCACATTTACTTTTTTATTTTTATCGAATACAATTAATTTGCCAAAAATTGCTCCTGGTTTGCATAAACCAAGGATCATGGTAGACCAGTCCTATCACGTACAAACACATAACTTTTTTAAGATTTTGCATGCATACACGAATATTTCAAAAGCAAGTTTCTGCTTTTAATAAGAGTATTATCAAACAGTAATAATGCACCAGATATTCTGTTGGTTAACATTTTGGTGTGCCTTTAATTCAAATCGAAAACTGTAAAAATTCGTACAATTTGTCCCGTAAAAACCTTCATTTGATACCAATATTGCTCAGAAATATTCCGTGGTTAACCAATACCCGGATTCTAGAAATTGCCATCGCTAAATGAGATCGCCATCCCCTTTCGTTTGATACCCATATTGTAAGGTAATATTAAGGTTTTTGTGCAATCACATTTTGACCGATAACTCAGTTATCGATAAATTTATCGAAATATATCGATTTTAAAATGAAACCTGGGGTCATCCCCTTTCGTTTGATACCCATATTGTAAGGTAATATTAAGGTTTTTGTGCAATTACATTTTGACCGATAACTCAGTTATCGATAAATTTATCGAAATATATCGAAGTTCAAATAAAACCTGGGGCCATCCCCTTTCGTTTGACACCCATATTGTAAGGTAATGTTAAGGTTTTTGTGCAATTACATTTTGACCGATAACTCAGTTATCGATAAATTTATCGAAATATATCGAAGTTCAAATGAAACCTGGGGCCATCCCCTTTCGTTTGACACCCATATTGTAAGGTAATGTTAAGGTTTTTGTGCAATCAGATTTTGACCGATAACTCAGTTATCGATAAATTTATCGAAATATATCGAAGTTCAAATGAAACCTGGGGCCATCCCCTTTCGTTTGATACCCATATTGTAAGGTAATGTTAAGGTTTTTGTGCAATCAGATTTTGACCGATAACTCAGTTATCGATAAATTTATCGAAATATATCGAAGTTCAAATAAAACCTGGGGCCATCCCCTTTCGTTTGACACCCATATTGTAAGGTAATGTTAAGGTTTTTGTGCAATTACATTTTGACCGATAACTCAGTTATCGATAAATTTATCGAAATATATCGAAGTTCAAATGAAACCTGGGGCCATCCCCTTTCGTTTGACACCCATATTGTAAGGTAATGTTAAGGTTTTTGTGCAATCAGATTTTGACCGATAACTCAGTTATCGATAAATTTATCGAAATATATCGAAGTTCAAATGAAACCTGGGGCCATCCCCTTTCGTTTGACACCCATATTGTAAGGTAATGTTAAGGTTTTTGTGCAATCAGATTTTGACCGATAACTCAGTTATCGATAAATTTATCGAAATAGATCCAAGTTAAAATGAAACCTGGGGCCATCCCCTTTCGTTTGATACCCATATTGTAAGGTAATATTAAGGTTTTTGTGCAATC
Organism: Urophora cardui; assembly: GCA_960531455.1. Classification (NCBI taxonomy): domain Eukaryota; kingdom Metazoa; phylum Arthropoda; class Insecta; order Diptera; family Tephritidae; genus Urophora; species Urophora cardui. Next base: position 18,877,725 of record OY482675.1, on the reverse strand, counting down.
GCATTTTGACCGATAACTCAGTTATCGATAAATTTATCGAAATATATCGAAGTTCAAATGAAACCTGGGGCCATCCCCTTTCGTTTGATACCCATATTGTAGGGTAATATTAAGGTTTTTGTGCAATCGCATTTTGACCGATAACTCAGTTATCGATAAATTTATCGAAATATATCGAAGTTCAAATGAAACCTGGGGCCATCCCCTTTCGTTTGATACCCATATTGTAGGGTAATATTAAGGTTTTTGTGCAATCGCATTTTGACCGATAACTCAGTTATCGATAAATTTATCGAAATATATCGAAGTTCAAATGAAACCTGGGGCCATCCCCTTTCGTTTGATACCCATATTGTAGGGTAATATTAAGGTTTTTGTGCAATCGCATTTTGACCGATAACTCAGTTATCGATAAATTTATCGAAATATATCGAAGTTCAAATGAAACCTGGGGCCATCCCCTTTCGTTTGATAACCATATTGTAAGGTAATATTAAGGTTTTTGTGCAATCGCATTTTGACCGATAACTCAGTTATCGATAAATTTATCGAAATATATCGAAGTTCAAATGAAACCTGGGGCCATCCCCTTTCGTTTGACACCCATATTGTAAGGTAATGTTAAGGTTTTTGTGCAATCAGATTTTGACCGATAACTCAGTTATCGATAAATTTATCGAAATAGATCCAAGTTGAAATGAAACCTGGGGCCATCCCCTTTCGTTTGATACCCATATTGTAGGGTAATATTAAGGTTTTTGTGCAATCGCATTTTGACCGATAACTCAGTTATCGATAAATTTATCGAAATATATCGAAGTTCAAATGAAACCTGGGGCCATCCCCTTTCGTTTGATACCCATATTGTAAGGTAATGTTAAGGTTTTTGTGCAATCAGATTTTGACCGATAACTCGATAAATTCTTGTTTTTGAGGAACAAAAGCAAACGTCTGAACATCCAAACATCGCTACATATGTACATTTCTCGTTCATCCATAAACGAGCGGCCTATTGTGGTAAGCAGCGTTTGTCGCATTAGCCGGCATCAACAAGAATGCCCGGGTACCCGGGTACCCGGGCATTACCCGGCTGCCCGGGTAGTAAATGGGCCGGGTACCCGGGTACCCGGACAATACCCGGGTACCCGGGCAATACCCGAAAAACCCGGGTACCCGGGCATTACCCGGGTACCCGGGTACACGGGTATCATCAGCTCTAGTATATACATCTGCTTTGGCTGTTATAGCAAGTCTATAAGTTAAGCCTAAATGTGTTTATTTATATCTTTATTGAGGAGAATAATCTTGTATATATATGTAACTCAAAATCTTCCTAAGTCGACTTAAGCTGTTATTGCTTGTGGCCACAGATTTATTTCGATCGCGACTATTGCTTGCTTGTTTTTACCTCGATATCTTTGTATGAGATATCTCGTTTGTACATTTGTACTAAAGAGCTGCGCAAGACATCTCGATATCGAACATGCTGTGTTGCACTCGCTGTAGCACATGTATGGTTTTCGAAGTGTTCGATCAGTGAAGTACTTCAGTGGCGTGAAATTTTGCTTCAGCACCGAGAATGAAGCATTTCTATCTCAATGCTGCCCGTTCATGTTCGATGTTGTTAGCACAAATGTTCGGATACCAGAAGAAGTTCTCGGATACTTAAGCAAGTTTCCGAAAATTTATTGATGTGCAGGCAGAACATGCTTTGTAAATGTAAAAATTTCATACGCATGCAGATGGTGATATTTTGGCTACATTAACATTCATTGAATATGTTTTTAGGTAGGTTTTTTTGATTTATTGACAAAATTAAATTGTAGTGAGATATGCATAGATATACCCTGCAGCAAAAGTCCAAACTAGTCAGCCAACCTACCAGTTAACTGACTGGATAAATTATGGGAGTTGCCCAACTAGTTTCTTAGGGGACAAATTGAGATTAGTTATGAAACAAGAAGTTTTGCCAAAAAAAGGGGTTTAAATTAAAAACGAATGTATCCGGGTTTTCTGGAGGTTGCAATGATCATGTATGCAGTAAAAGTAAAGCAGCTCCTTTATTGTTGTTGTAGTATTAGAACCCTGCGTAGTAGGCCCCTTGTAGATTTAGTTGGTTGCAAATTGTTAGATCAGGTGAATGCCACAAATATAACATAGTTTGAGATGTTAATATAGCCCTGTATATTAGATACTACTTCAAAAAAGTACATCATATTGTTACGTATTTGTCGATAGCTCGATTATTTCTATAGGGTTCGTATCGCTGAATTGTTAAATAAAAGTCTTTATTTACTTCTTAATTCACACTGCTTTATTTCACGACTAAAAAGTCTACACTTGTTTTACTTCACTTGATGTTAACACTTCTACGGTTAAATTACGACTGACACTGGAGCGTCTGCTCGCCGCCTTATATAGTCTGTCAAACGCAATCTGGAAAATTCTGGCAACACTGGAAATTATCTGGTATCTTCTTCTAGTTCTGGCACTTTCCCTAGAGATGTGTTCAATCATTTTAGTGATGTAAGTGGAGAACCGATTATATTCGCCACACTGCCCTCCACCTAAGTCTGATCGTCCCGATCTGACACATTACTTGTCCCAAATGCTGCTAGCCTTTCCAGATGAACCACTTTCATTTTATTCCTTGGTCTTCCAATCGTTTGTATGCGATACACAACATCGTTGAGCCGTTTAATCACTTTGTAGGGCCCTTCCCAAGTACACTGCAATTTCGGGGACAAACCTTTCTTTCGCTGCGGGTTGTATAGCAAAACTAGATCTCCCTCAACAAAACCTTCTGAGTTCATTGCCTTGTCGTATCTGGCCTTCATCTTGTCACTCTTGATCTTTGTTCGCTGTCTTACAAGTTCATGTATTTCTCTCATTTCCTCTTCCAGAACGTTGTTAGATTGTCTGGCATTTATTCCCGCATCAGCACTTATCCCAAATTTCAAGTCAGCTGGCAGTCGAAGATCACTACCAAAGATTACTTTTGCAGGAGTCTGACCTGTTGTATCGTGTACGGCCGATCGATATGCCATCAGGAACAGAGGAATATGAGTGTCCCAATCTCTCTGGAACTTATCCACCACCTTTCGTAAATGTTCCTCTAATGTTCTGTTAAATCTTTCTACCATGCCGTCTGATTGTGGATGCAACGCAGTTGTTCGGGTTTTCCTAATACCCAGTGTTTTGCACAGCTCCTGAAACACAACTGATTCGAAGTTCCTTCCTTGGTCAGAATGTAGCTCTATAGGTGCACCATATCTCGCCACCCAATTGTTGGTGAATACTTCGGCTATAGTTTCTGCTTCTTGATTTGGAATCGGGTACACCTCCGGCCATTTGCTGAAGTAATCCATGACTACCAGTACATATTTGTTTCCAAGTTTGCTAGTAGGAAATGGCCCAGCTACATCCATGGCAATTCTCTCAAATGGTGCTCCTGAGTTGTATTGTTTCATCAGCCCATGACTCCTGGATTTGGGACCCTTAGCCTTTATGCACACGTCGCAGTTCGCAATCCACTCAACAACTGTCTGACGGCAGCCGACCCAATAAAACCCCTTCTTGATTTTCTCTACCGTCTTTGTTACTCCAAGATGACCTCCACTTGGACCATTGTGTAGTTCATTTAACACATCCGGTATTCTTTTCCTTGGAACAACTATCAATGTTTTAGAACTTTGACCATCTTCACTCTCCCAAACACGATGTAGGCAACCATTTACCAATTGCAAACTATTCCACTGTGCCCAATATGATTTGGCAACAGGACTCTCTGCTGACATCTCTTCTTTTGATGGTCGTTCATTTTGCTCCAAACCGATCATTACACGTGCCAGATCTGGATCTTCTAGCTGACACTTCCTTAATTGTTCCGCATCCCATTCGTCTGTGGATGTTATTGTCATTCGCCGAACATTTACGACGACTCCCTTCCGCTCAGCTCTGGAGGAATTCTTTCGTTCGAGGTTACATGGTTTTCGCAATACGGCATCAGTATTTCCTTGTATGGTTCCTTTCTGGCGATCTATTAATTTGGACATTTGCTCATGCCCGTCAACCTTGCGCTTTCGCTTGTCCACAGTGCTGAAATTACTGGAGCCCTTGCTACAATGACGTGCTATGTGTCCTGTTTTCCTGCACCTGAAGCATTTCACAGCTCTATTCCTCTTTTTCTGCAATTCATTCAACACCTCCAATATCTTGCTTAGTAAGTCTGGCGTTTCCACTTCCACACGATGAGCCTTGTAAGTGGGCTTGCTTAATAGAGATGCCGTTTCCTGTGTCAAAGCATATGAGACCGTTTCAGCGAAAGTTCCTTTTGGGTTTGCATAGGTAGCCCGCTTCGTTTCAATATCTCGTATTCCATTGATGAAGCTTTGAATTTTCATTCTTTCGATGAATTCTTGAGGTGCTCCTGCGTTTGCCAAATGAGCTAGCCTCTCAATCTCAGAAGAAAATTCTTGTAACGTCTCATTTGGTTTCTGGAAGCGATTCTGCAACTCCATTTGATATATCTGCTTCCTGTGCTCGCTACCATAACGTCTTTCAATGGCACCCATAATTGCGTCATAGCTGTTCCTTTCGCCCTCGCTAACAGTCTGTAATATTTCTGCTGCAGGTCCTTTCAATGCTACGAACAGGGCAGCGACTTTGTCCTCCGCACTCCAATTATTTACAACTGCCGTTTTCTCAAATTGTAGCTTGAATACTTGAAATGGACCACTTCCATCAAACGACGGAGGTTTTATCTTCTGTGTAGCAGTTGAAGCGACTGGACGACTTAGTTGAATATCCTGGAGACGGGCTTTCAATGCTTTTACATCGTCCTCTAATTTTTCTTGTCTTTCTTCAAGGACCTCCTTAACTTGTATAATTTTTGCATCCTGTGCCTTGAATTGTAAGGACATGCGTTCTTCTTGTGCCTCCAACTGAGCCGCAATGCCGGACACCTGTGATGAAAGTACTGACTGTTGCAATTCCATTTTTGACGTTATCTGTGCCTGTTGTTCTTCGATTTTTGTCGACATCTGTGCCTGTTGATCTTCCATTTTTGCCGATATCTGTGCCTGTTGTTCTTCGATTTTTGTCGACATCTGTGCCTGTTGATCTTCCATTTTTGCCGATATCTGTGCCTGTTGTTCTTCCATTTTTTTCGACATTTGTGTCAGCACAGCCAATATCGAGTTCATGTCTACGTTTGCTACTGACTGTGGAGCCTCTTCCTTCTGGGTTTCTTCCTTTTGCACCTCTTCCACATCATCGTTGAAATCAAACTCATCTACATTAATGTTATATGCTTCCATAGCTACTCTTAACCTTGCCTGTAGTTCAATTTTATTGCCGGTGGTACTCAGGTTTCTCTTTTCTAACTCCCTTTTAAGTTCTTGGATTTTCAGATCATTTAACTTTGCCATTATTCTTATTTCGTTATCCTTGTCTCGTTATCCTTGTTTCCTTATCCTTGATTCGTTATCCTTGATTCGTTATCCTTGCTTCGTTATCCTTGGTCCTGGAATTTATTTAACAATTCCAATTCTGACACCAATTGTTACGTATTTGTCGATAGCTCGATTATTTCTATAGGGTTCGTATCGCTGAATTGTTAAATAAAAGTCTTTATTTACTTCTTAATTCACACTGCTTTATTTCACGACTAAAAAGTCTACACTTGTTTTACTTCACTTGATGTTAACACTTCTACGGTTAAATTACGACTGACACTGGAGCGTCTGCTCGCCGCCTTATATAGTCTGTCAAACGCAATCTGGAAAATTCTGGCAACACTGGAAATTATCTGGTATCTTCTTCTAGTTCTGGCACTTTCCCTAGAGATGTGTTCAATCATTTTAGTGATGTAAGTGGAGAACCGATTATATTCGCCACAATATGTTTGTATAAAATCAGGAAATCATCAATATAAATGTCAAGCTTAGAATGGTCATCGTGTTACTTATTCACAACCGTAAGAATTCACTGCATTATAGAAAATCAAACACTCTTTACACAATTTTTATGCGATTTTGAAGTTGTGTCACATTTTATTTATTGTTTGCTTCACTGCATTTATAAATGGCTTATGGCGACCGCCTTGTCTGCCACCATATACCTACATACGTATAAAATTGAAATTTATTCACGATCTGCGGTAGATGATATTATAAAATGCTTGCCATTCCGTTTAATTCCAGTGGGGTTTCCATTCCATCTAAACAAAAGGAATTAAAAAACTGAAGAAACAATTTTTATGTAAATACCTACCTACGACACTGTTCAAATGCATTCCACCTGACAAATATGCACACAAAAGAAGGCTACTGATGTTGAGTGATACAATTAATCTGAAATTAATTGGAAATACTTAAATTTAGACGATAAATAATTTACATTATTAATATTTATAGCTATTCCACAAAATAAATGTACTTACGAAATTTCTAAACACTTTGGTGAATTGTAAACAAGCCAGATCTAGGGATGGCAAATATAACCCTAGCCAGATCTAGGAAGGTAGGCGCAGCGGCGAATTCAAAAACTTTTTGTTATATTTACAAAGGTAGAGTGTAAAGCCGTCATACAATTTATGGTACTACACCGTCGTACGATAAATCGCATGCTTCGCCACCCACGTTCCAACTTCAACCAACGATTTATTGTCAAACATGATTTTTACCGACACTTTGTAGAGTAAACAACAGGCCAATACATACGGATTATGCTGGCTCTATATGTAATAATTGAAAAAAATGTTAATTTTTGTATTATAAAAACATATAAGTTAAAAGTTTAAATTTTTCGCACTGAATATTGCACATTTTGACAATATTTTTGTAGAAATTTATTAAATTTTCTTATCTTATCTTATTTTTAACGCGATGCTTTCACTTCAGCGAGAAAAAATAACAAAGTTTGTCAAACATATTCACTAATTTATATCAGACGCTCCTAAAAATATGCAATATCTGATAAAATGTCTGACATACAAAATTGACTGCTAATGCTGCCATCATTTTGACATTACGCTCTACCAATTACAATAACCAAATATATGGGAAATTTCTGAATTCACCGCTGCGCCTACCTTCTTGGATCTGCCCTGCAATCCGATACAATTTTTTACGAATGGACAAGTTGTCAGATTTTCCGATCAAAATCGAAGCTATCGATAAGTAACCATAATAGGCAAAATAAACTGGCTCCTTAAAAGGTGAAAGTGGAAACGTTAAATTTTTGGTACCAAAGAAGCTTGAAATTGTAAATATTTGTGTAGTATGGCATACATAAACAATATGTTGCCTGCTGTAATAGCACCAATAAGTATGTATAGTATGTGATCGATAAATGTAACTCACTATAAAAAATTATCGATAAACAGCTGTTGTGGATCTAAGAAATTTTCCATCTTCAATATAAATATATATATTTACTTTTTCGTAGTGCGCAATTGGTATATTTAAAAGAAAAAAATAATGCCGAAAGAAATAAAGCGCTTAAAGTTAGCTGATGTACAAAATACATCAACACCTTGTAAGTTACAAAATATATCATACATATGTAAATATGTGTAAAATTTAGCAATCAATTAATTTTTTCTTCCTAGATAAGCAACCAGATGGAAATTGCACAGGCTGCAGGGCCTTGGAGGCGAAAATGGAAAATGTTCAGAAAACTGTAGAAAACTTGAAGGAAAACATAATAAGTAAGATTTTCTTTATGATATTTAAAGAGGGGAAATTTTCCAATAATGCCGCACGCCCCAATCTGTAAAATTTAGGCGCCGGACGTACCTCGTTTTTGAGGAATTTATGGTTAAAGTTTAGCTCTCCATATAAATTCGATAGATAAAGAAAAAACACAGTGCTTTTGCGCAAAACACTTTTCTGCGTAGGCGGCCATCGGCCGCGCTTATAAAAAATAATCCTGGGCTACGCCATCCGACCGGACGTGTGCCCTTTTGAGGGCGTGCGGCATTATTGGAAAGGCGACCCTTTAAATTTTAACTTTGATTTTCCTGTTTTAATAATATTTTATTTTCTTCAGCTCTTATTACCACACAAAACAAATCTGTTATGAATGCTCTTGCGGACAAGAAGGTAGTGTTGGGTAAATTGGTTCGTCAAGAAGCAACGGCTTGCTCTGTTAAATCTAGTTTTCCTCTGAAAAGTTTAGAGGATTTATCTAGAATTGAAGAGAAAAATCGTAATATGTTTGTAAGTAAATACCTATGTATTTGTATTTTGTTCCTGTAATTTAAAAGTGATTCGTAATTCTACATCTCTACATTACTTTCGCAGATTTCTACCATGAGGAGTCTGCTTCAGTTTTCTGTTGGCAAAAACCTTCAAAAGATTATAAGCGCTGATATTATAATGGAATATAACATAGAGTGGACTCATGGCAAAAAAAGTTTAAAGGCACACACAAATTTTTATTCGGCTGTTTTTAGGTGACGATTTTTGAAATAGGGTTCCCTTTTAAAGAGCGTACTTTAATCGGTTCTAGTACTTCATTTAAATGTCATATTCTAATAACTAAATAAATGTATTAGAAACTTTATTTTGCAATTTTTATTTTCATTAGAGTAGCATGTAAAACTAGTCAGTCAACTGGTATAGTTCTGATATCTACACTGACTAGTCAGCAAATTGGTATGATGCTGGTGTGTATAGTGACTAGTCAGTCAAGTGGTATGATGATGGTGTGGATACTGACTATTCAGTCAAGTGGTATGACTCTGGTGTGGATACTGACAATTGCCATTTCCTAGGTCATCACCGTGTTAAAAATACCAGTTGCTAATATGGAAAAAAGATAGATGGCTGACTAGTTGAGCTGTATGGCCAACTAGTTGTCAATTAGTTTACAACTAGTTGATTTCGCTGCAGGGTACATATGTATGTAGGTATGTATGTATGTATAAATACATATGTATGTATATGTACATTTGTATGTACGTATGTAGTTACATATCATTATGGTTTTGTATGATTGTGTATAGCTGATACACATATGTAAATATGTATATATGAACATACCCAGTTGGAATCTTATGCATACAACATAAATTTTGGAAGCATGAATTGGAGCTGTGTATGCATGCCAGTATAAATGCTCGTCTATTTCCTTTTTACACGTATGGTTTCTCAGAGAGCATGCATACTCTAACCCCTCATATGTATCATATTGTATGCATACTCTTGAAAAAATGCTGAAAGCATGCAGAATCACTCATACAGCATATATCGGATGTATAGATCGTTTATACATACAAAGGTACTAATTCTGCATTAATAGGGTAGTATGAATGTTGCATTAATACAGTTTCAGTAACATTCTCATAGAATTATTAAAATTCCTATTAAAAATAATAATTAATTTCATTTAGCCACAGATATTATAACCATTGCAATTTGATTGAAGGTCATATTATGGTGGGGAGTCACCCTGAAAGATGTTTTGACACGAATAGCCATATTGTTATTCAATGTCTATGAAACTGAAGATTGTATACAGCTCGGAATATAATAAAACTGTTAGATACAATCTACTGAAAATAAATTTGGTGGTTTTGTCCCACTAAACAGAGATAGAACTAACCCTGGATCATCTCGTTATATTTCTTTAACAATGCACGTCCACAATGCGTACGTTTTCTTACCAAAATCGATATGGCCAGCCCGTTAAGTTGCGAAAATATGCAAAGGAGGATATCAAAGGGACGGTACAAACTGCTAACGCTAGAGGTTTTGCAAAAGATTAATCGGGTAAATCTCTACGTATAAGCAGAAAGTGGTGATGACGATGATGATCGTTGAAATTTTTTCAAATAAATATTTTTGACAAAATTAAAATTTTCAAGACAAAACGTAAAATAAAAAAAAGGAGCTCTCAGTATATTGAAAGAAAAATATCATAAAGTAGATAAAAAATTTATAATGCATACGCATGCATATCGCATGGATATTTCATGTATATATACAAATTATACACACCCAAAACTCATAAATTATTCATATTTTTCATGCATACAGCATTCATAATTTTATGTGAACAAAATTTATTTATTTTCACAAATCATGCTCTGTACGCACTTTTCCATGCACACAGCATGCATGATTCGTGTATCAATACATCTGATTTCAACTGGGTACTTACATACATATGTATGTATGTATGGACATACCAGTTATAAATGTAATTTTCGTTTTTTATTATAAGTTTATTAATATTTTGCGTATACATATTTAACGAGTTCATAGAGCAGGTAGTATTTAAATTTTTTCTTGTACTCAGACTAGGTAGTAAAAAAAATATAATCATGCAAATATCTAAGAAGGCTTCCAAAATTAAAAAACCTTGAACCTATACTTGGTACAATCCACGGCAAACGTTAAGCTGTGTAGACGTATAATAATTTGCTCTGTGCCATGGTGCTTTAAAAAATTATATTAAAAATATTTCTTGCGTTGTTTATCAAAATAAAGTGCTTAAATAGTGTGCTAAAATTAACTTAAATAATTTAACTGTCGCAATATAATAGCTTTGTTCGCGTACTTTCTCCAACAGCATTTACTCAGCAGCATCCAACAGCCAGGTTTTGGAGAAAAATGTCACCTATCCTCTCACAAGAGAAAAATATCGTAAGAGGTAAACGAACACAAAATTTGCAGAGTTCAACAGCTTTGGCAAACAGCTGATTTTTATTTACATTCACAAGCCCCAAATTCAAAGGATAAAAAGGATTAAAATTAAAATGATAATAAAATTGGTGGAAATTATTGCTGTTAATTATGTATATATGTACATATAACATAAAAATAATAAAATAAAACATATTTTTTTTCTTATTTAATTTCTTTTGATTCGTTTTGGGTTTCGTTTTGGTCAGTCTTTTGTCACTTCGCGATAACCTCCTCAATCTAAAAATCGTTCGCATAGGCTCGCACAAAGGTTTTTTGAAGTTCGGAAATGCATCCGGAACTCTCTTTTACAATAAATCGGCACTGTTTGTTCTATATAAATGCTAATGGAGTTACAATTCTGCCTGAAAACAGTGGAGATATATGCACATATGTATGTATGTATCTGCAATACAATTAACTTCATGTTGTTGTTGTTGTAGCCACCAAGACACTCCCCGAAGGTTTTGGGGAGTGTAGGGGATGTGACAGTCCTTTGCCGGATAAATCCGGTACGCTCGGGTACTAGTCCCTTCTGACACTAGCCCGACTGTCGTGCGAACGATTTTTCCTGGCCATAATCAACCTTCTAGGCCGGTGGATTTTAGTCGCGTCTTACGACAGGCATTCCTTACAACGGGTATATTCTAGACCCCCTAACCCGCTGGGGTTCGCTGTTATTATCTAATAAATAGGATTTCATTGTAATAATTATCACACTAACAATTGCTTTTCTTTGTACCCATGTCCATACTGTTTTCCACCGCAGTATGTCTTCGCGTCTGCTGCCCCGCAGAAGAGATTTAAATTTAATGCATCCGGCCCTGGCCATGCTTTAAAAAAATAACCCTCTATGGACCGATCCACAGTACTTTTGAGTAGAACAAACTTTTGCGTTGGCGGCATTTGGCCGCGCTTTAAAAAAAATAGCCCCAGCCAGCAAAATTTCCTTTCTCGAATTATATCTGCGGAGCGATCGGGAGTGTTATAATTAGTAAAATTAACATCCATAGAAGATTTCCCGAAAGTTCCAGTCGTTTGAAAATAAATACGGCGGGCGCATTATACTGAAGCCGACCCACTGCAGAACTACTCTCGGAGGGTGTGCCACCCACTGCCTAGAGTGGCTGCTATTTTTAAAATCCGGATAATTGGGCTTTAGTTAGAATTTGTTGTCTATCCAGGCTCAGTGAAACTTTCAGGAAATATTCTGTAGATGATAATTCATCTTATCTTAAGACTTTAAACTATTATTAAATTATAATATTAAAGTTCTCCAGAAATAGAATTCTCCCGGCTGAGGGTTATTTTTGTAAAGCGCGGTTGAAGGCAAAAGGTGTTCTATACAAAACAACTGTGGATTGCTCCATGGATATTAATCCAGAAAGAGAATTCTGCCGGCTGAGGGTAATTTTATTGAAGCACGGCCAAAAGCCGCCAACGCAGAAAGATGTTCTACACATACATACATTAATTTAACAAGGAATGTCTCCTGAACTATAAGCGTCCGGAGGGTAGTACCTTGTTTTTTTGTGATCTGTGAGACCACCCCTACCCTCTGCAAAATTAATTGTTATCGGATCGTGGATCATTATATACAAATTTTCCCTCTATCCAGGTTGGGGATCCAACCCATGACCTCTGGTATGGCAGACTAGCCACTGTCCGCCACACCATTCCCCACTGCACCACAGCGGCCCCGTTAATATATATTCCCGCAAAGGAGATTACAATTTACTAAGGTACATAATATACATATAAATACTTCGCAAAAAGTATGTAACTTATTTTGCATATTTAATTTATCCATATTTGTTGCCAATTTAGTGTATTTTTCCAATTTTATAATTGATTTGTATATTTTGCAAATCTTGTTACTTGCAAAAATTCAAGTCAGCTGTTGTTTGATCAGCTGTTTTCCTGTTGGAAAATTGCTGTTGGCAAAAATGTGTCCAACAGAATTCAACAGCTTCTCACAAAATGAAATGTCAGTTTTCTCTCTCAGTTGGTTCTCTTCTGTTGGAGATTTGGCGTAAAAAAACGGCGACAAAGTGTTTGTTTTTAAAAGTTTTCGAAAAACATCAAAAAATATCCGTAAACGAACAAAACTAAAATTTGCAGAGTTCAACAGCTTTGGCAAACAGCTGATTTTTATTTAAATTCACAAGCCCCAAATTCAAAGGATAAAAAGGATTAAAATTAAAATGATAATAAAATTGGTGGAAATTATTGCTGTTAATTATGTATATATGTACATATAACATAAAAATAATAAAATAAAACATGGTTTTTTTTTTATTTAATTTCTTTTGATTCGTTTTGGGTTTCGTTTTGGTCAGTCTTTTGTCACCTCGCGATAACTTCCTCAATCTAAAAATTGTTCGCATAGGCTCGCAAAAAGGTTTTTTGAAGTTCGTAAATGCATCCGGAACTCTCTTTTACAATAAATCGGCACTGTTTGTTCTATATAAATGCTAATGGAGTTACAATTCTGCCTGAAAACAGTGGAGATATATGCACATATGTATGTATCTGCAATACAATTAACTTCATGTTGTTGTTGCTGTAGCCACCAAGGCACTCCCCGAAGGTTTTGGGGAGTGTAGGGGATGTGACAGTCCTTTGCCGGATAAATCCGGTACGCTCGGGTACTAGTCCCTTCTGACACTAGCCCGACTGTCGTGCGAACGATTTTTTCTGGCCATAATCAACCTTCTAGGCCGGTGGATTTTAGTCGCGTCTTACGACAGGCATTCCTTACAACGGGTATATTCTAAACCCCCTAATCCGCTGGGGTTCGCTGTTACTATCTAATAAATAGGATTTCATTGTAATAATTATCACACTAACAATTGCTTTTCTTTGTACCCATGTCCATACTGTTTTCCGTCGCAGTATGTCTTCGCGTCTGCTGCCCCGCAGAAGAGATTTCAATTTAATGCACCCGGCCCTGGCCATGCTTTAAAAAAATAACCCTCTATGGACCGATCCACAGTACTTTTGAGTAGAACAAACTTTTGCGTTGGCGGCATTTGGCCGCGCTTTAAAAAAAATAGCCCCAGCCAGCAAAATTTCCTTTCTCGAATTATATCTGCGGAGCGATCGGGAGTGTTATAATTAGTAAAATTAACATCCATAGAAGATTTCCCGAAAGTTCCAGTCGTTTGAAAATAAATACGGCGGGCGCATTATACTGAAGCCGACCCACTGCAGAACTACTCTCGGAGGGTGTGCCACCCACTGCCTAGAGTGGCTGCTATTTTTAAAATCCGGATAATTGGGTTTTAGTTAGAATTTGTTGTCTATCCAGGCTCAGTGAAACTTTCAGGAAATATTCTGTAGATGATAATTCATCTTATCTTAAGACTTTCAACTATTATTAAATTATAATATTAAAGTTCTCCAGAAATAGAATTCTCCCGGCTGAGGGTTATTTTTGTAAAGCGCGGTTGAAGGCAAAAGGTGTTCTATACAAAACAACTGTGGATTGCTCCATGGATATTAATCCAGAAAGAGAATTCTGCCGGCTGAGGGTAATTTTATTGAAGCACGGCCAAAAGCCGCCAACGCAGAAAGATGTTCTACACATACATACATTAATTTAACAAGGAATGTCTCCTGAACTATAAGCGTCCGGAGGGTAGTACCTTGTTTTTTTGTGATCTGTGAGACCACCCCTACCCTCTGCAAAATTAATTGTTATCGGATCGTGGATCATTATATACAAATTTTCCCTCTATCCAGGTTGGGGATCCAACCCATGACCTCTGGTATGGCAGACTAGCCACTGTCCGCCACACCATTCCCCACTGCACCACAGCGGCCCCGTTAATATATATTCCCGCAAAGGAGATTACAATTTACTAAGGTACATAATATACATATAAATACTTCGCAAAAAGTATGTAACTTATTTTGCATATTTAATTTATCCATATTTGTTGCCAATTTAGTGTATTTTTCCAATTTTATAATTGATTTGTATATTTTGCAAATCTTGTTACTTGCAAAAATTCAAGTCAGCTGTTGTTTGATCAGCTGTTTTCCTGTTGGAAAATTGCTGTTGGCAAAAATGTGTCCAACAGAATTCAACAGCTTCTCACAAAATGAAATGTCAGTTTTCTCTCTCAGTTGGTTCTCTTCTGTTGGAGATTTGGCGTAAAAAAACGGCGACAAAGTGTTTGTTTTTAAAAGTTTTCGAAAAACATCAAAAAATATCCGTAAACGAACAAAACTAAAATTTGCAGAGTTCAACAGCTTTGGCAAACAGCTGATTTTTATTTAAATTCACAAGCCCCAAATTCAAAGGATAAAAAGGATTAAAATTAAAATGATAATAAAATTGGTGGAAATTATTGCTGTTAATTATGTATATATGTACATATAACATAAAAATAATAAAATAAAACATGGTTTTTTTTTATTTAATTTCTTTTGATTCGTTTTGGGTTTCGTTTTGGTCAGTCTTTTGTCACCTCGCGATAACTTCCTCAATCTAAAAATCGTTCGCATAGGCTCGCAAAAAGGTTTTTTGAAGTTCGTAAATGCATCCGGAACTCTCTTTTACAATAAATCGGCACTGTTTGTTCTATATAAATGCTAATGGAGTTACAATTCTGCCTGAAAACAGTGGAGATATATGCACATATGTATGTATCTGCAATACAATTAACTTCATGTTGTTGTTGCTGTAGCCACCAAGGCACTCCCCGAAGGTTTTGGGGAGTGTAGGGGATGTGACAGTCCTTTGCCGGATAAATCCGGTACGCTCGGGTACTAGTCCCTTCTGACACTAGCCCGACTGTCGTGCGAACGATTTTTTCTGGCCATAATCAACCTTCTAGGCCGGTGGATTTTAGTCGCGTCTTACGACAGGCATTCCTTACAACGGGTATATTCTAAACCCCCTAATCCGCTGGGGTTCGCTGTTACTATCTAATAAATAGGATTTCATTGTAATAATTATCACACTAACAATTGCTTTTCTTTGTACCCATGTCCATACTGTTTTCCGTCGCAGTATGTCTTCGCGTCTGCTGCCCCGCAGAAGAGATTTCAATTTAATGCACCCGGCCCTGGCCATGCTTTAAAAAAATAACCCTCTATGGACCGATCCACAGTACTTTTGAGTAGAACAAACTTTTGCGTTGGCGGCATTTGGCCGCGCTTTAAAAAAAATAGCCCCAGCTAGCAAAATTTCCTTTCTCGAATTATATCTGCGGAGCGATCGGGAGTGTTATAATTAGTAAAATTAACATCCATAGAAGATTTCCCGAAAGTTCCAATGGTTTGAAAATAAATACGGCGGGCGCATTATACTGAAGCCGAGCCACTGCAGAACTACTCTCGGAGGGTGTGCCACCCACTGCCTAGAGTAAATGCTATTTTTAAAATCCGGATAATTGGGTTTTAGTTAGAATTTGTTGTCTATCCAGGCTCAGTGAAACTTTCAGGAAATATTCTGTAGATGATAATTCATCTTATCTTAACACTTTCAACTATTATTAAATTATAATATTAAAGTTCTCCAGAAATAGAATTCTCCCGGCTGAGGGTTATTTTTGTAAAGCGCGGCTGAAGGCAAAAGGTGTTCCATACAAAACAACTGTGGATTGCTCCATGGATATTAATCCAGAAAGAGAATTCTGCCGGCTGAGGGTAATTTTATAGAAGCGCGGCCAAAAGCCGCCAACGCAGAAAGATGTTCTACACATACATACATTAATTTAACAAGGAATGTCTCCTGAACTATAAGCGTCCGGAGGGTAGTACTTTGTTTCTTGTGATCTGTGAGACCACTCCTACCCTCTGGAATATTAATTGTTATCGGATCGTGGATCATTATATACAAATTTTCCCTCTATCCAGGCTGGGGATCCAACCCATGACCTCTGGTATGGCAGACTAGCCACTGTCCGCCACACCACAGTGGCCACAACACTCCCCACTGCACCACAGCGGCCCCGTTAATATATATTCCCGCAAAGGAGATTACAATTTACTAAGGTACATAATATGCATATAAATACTTCGCAAAAAGTATGTAACTTATTTTGCATATTTAATTTATCCATATTTGTTGATTGATTTGTATATTTTGCAAATCTTGTTACTTGCAAAAATTCAAGTCAGCTGTTGTTTGATCAGCTGTTTTCCCGTTGGAAAATTGCTGTTGGCAAAAATTTGTCCAACAGAATTCAACAGCTTCTCACAAAATGAAATGTCAGTTTTCTCTCTCAGTTGGTTCTCTTCTGTTGGAGATTTGGCGTAAAAAAACGGCGACAAAGTGTTTGTTTTTAAAAGTTTTCGAAAAACATCAAAAAATATCCGTAAACGAACAAAACTAATATTATTCGCATTTATTTTATTAATTAAATCAATTGTGTTGCCGAGGCAATTTTGCATAGTGTTGTTGTTGCAGTTGAGTGGCTAATTTTGTCATTTAATTAATTTTGGCGCGCACTCATTTACTTTGCTTGTTTTTATTTACATTTACTTTGCGCATTTCTATTCATCCTCTCATTCTCTTCTTTTTCCTTTTTTGTCACAGCTGTTTGCCGTGTTTATTAAGCGTCTCAAGTGTACCTTAAACTGCTCGCTCCAGTTTCTCTAAAACTGTAAAACTACCTTATTGATATTCAAACTTTTTGCGTTATATTTAACCTTTCACTGCTTATTTAGACACAATCCATACATTCATAGTATTTGCTAATTTTGTTTATATTTTTTTTGTTTTTACTATTGTTTAATTTAATTTTCAACTTTTTATTTTTAATATGTCTTGCATGTATAGTAACTGCTCATTGAAAAGCGACTCCGAACGCTTCGTGACTTGCTGGCTCTGCGATGAGCTTGCTCATATGAAATGTGCCAGTTTGACGGGGAGAGTTCTGGACGCGATCGATGACAAAAAGGGCGTTCGCTGGTCTTGTTCGAAATGCAGATCAACGGAAATTGATCTCTTCAAATTATTTCGTCAAACCAGGAACGGCTTTTCTGAAATTGGTAGAGAGTTGACTGCTCTAACTGAGAAATTTAAGTACTATGAGGGTATGTTTAAATCCTTCAAGTGTTTAGATACTGATAACCAAAATAATCCCCTTTTATCTGTTGCACCAGACAATGAAGTGGCCCGTAAAAATCTTCAGGTCGATCATGTGCAGAATACGGTGGAGCTGATTGACTTGGCTTCACCGAGGCCTGCAGATGATAAACCTAAATCATCAACAAAAGTAACATCCCGAAAAAATCCCAAACTGAATGGTCCTTCTCTCGGATTACAATCCGCAGTGAAGGAACCGGTTGTTGTCCCACCTAAAGAGCTGGTTGTTGTGTCTCCTATAAAATCAATTTTCGTGTCGAGATTCGACATCGATACCACCGAAGAGGACTTGCAATTTTTCATTTCATCTAAAATTAAAACTGATAATATGTTTATTAAAAAATTTAAATTTAATTACAACCGAAATGTTGCCTCGTTTAAAATTGATGTACCTTTAAGTGACTTTGATGCTCTTTTGAGTACGTCTTTTTGGCCGTCCGGAGCTTTTGTCCGTGAATTCGAACACAGACCAAGAATTCGTAATACAAATTTAGCTAAAATTTCTTCCGTTCCAAAAAACTAGTATCTAAATCCGCTTTGAATATTTACTATCAAAATGTGAGAGCTCTGAATACTAAATTAACTAACGTATACTTGAAAACGGTTGAATCTAACTTTCGTATTATTTGTTTTACTGAAACATGGCTCAAACCACATACATTTAATTCCGAAATATTTAGTAGCATGTACCAAGTATACAGGAATGATCGTTTAGACAGAGTCGGCGGGGGTGTATTGCTAGCCGTACATTCTTCAATACCATCTGAAGAAATTGATGTAAACCTCGTTCTACCTTTTGAATTTAAATGCATCCGCATTAAGGTCGGCAAAGGTCACACTTATTTTGCAATATGTTACATTCCTCCCTCGTCTGATCTATCAGTATATTTACAACTTATTTCTTCACTTAAATTTCTTATCTCTAGAATGACACAGTTAGATTCAATAATCGTCTTAGGAGACTTTAATCTTCCCCACATTTCATGGCGCATTGCTGATCATAATACTGTGCCACTTACATCTAATATTAACAATACCACTTTCATTGAAGAAATATCTGACCTCTGTCTACATCAAATCAATACTATTAGAAACGAGTTTGGGAAAATGCTTGACTTAATTTGTGTAGATGATGTATCCAATTATACTGTAAACAGGGCTAATGCCCTGGTATCACCTGTTGATGTTTACCATCCTCCTTTAGAGTTGGTTTACGAAATTATAAATAACGATAACCGTGGTAACGTAAAAGAGTTTAACTCTGAGTCTAGTTTTTGTTACAATTTTTCTAAGGCAAACTATAATAAACTTAATAAAGAACTCTCAAGATTGGTATGGCCAGACTATAATGGAAACGTCGATCTAAATGTTTTGCATTTCAATAACACGATTCTTAACCTTTTTGAGAAATACGTACCGAAACATAAACGCAAATATAATGAACCTTTGTAACTTTGGGCCACTAGAGAGTTAAGAGCTTTAAAAAATAAAAAATCGCGCTTCTTTAAAATATATAAGAAGACTGGTTCTCAAAAGGATTATATGAAATACTCAGTTCTGCGTCATAAGTACTCACTTCTGAACAAAAAGTGCTATAAGTCTTATATATTTAAAATGAAAAAGAACATTTTTTCCAACCCGAAATCGTTTTATGGTTTTGTAAACTCGAAACGTAGAGTAATGGGATTCCCATCATCTATGAGATATCGTGATAGTGATGCCAGTGATAGCCAAGATGTCGCGAACCTTTTTGCCCTCTTCTTTGAATCAAATTATTCCAACACTAATGTTAGCTTTAATGAATACCCGTATCAAGTTTTTCAGAATAACACATTTGAATGCCCTTTTATAGATCCCGAAGAGGTTTTATTTTTGCTTAAAACAATAAAGAAGTCCATAAACTACGGACCAGATATGATTCCTTCAATATTTTTAAACAAATGCGCCGAGTATATTTACCAGCCATTATCCACACTATTTAATCTGTCTTTGAAGTCAGGAATTTTCCCAAAAGCGTGGAAAGAATCTTTTATAATTCCTCTACATAAATCTGGAAGTAGATCTTCCATCGAAAACTATCGCGGTATAGCAAAGCTTTCGGCTATCCCAAAGTTATTTGAGGCTATTGTCATCAATTGTCTAAATCATTCCATTTCCTCATCAATAGTAAGTTCGCAGCATGATTTCTGTAGAGGTAAATCAACTGTTACCAACTTACTAGAATTTACAACTCATGTCTCTAACGGTTTTAGGAATAATGCTAATACCGATGTAATTTATACTGACTTCAGCAAAGCCTTCGACAAGGTCAATCACGCGTTACTTATCCATAAACTTGATCTTCTTGGTTTTCAACCTATTCTGTTAAAATGGATTGCGTCATATGTCACTAATAGAACACAAAGAGTTGTTTTTAAAAATGCTTTTTCCAACATCATTAACGTATCTTCAGGAGTTCCACAAGGCAGCCATGTTGGTCCGACTCTGTTTTTGCTGTTTATAAACGACATTTCTTATGCTATTTGTAACTAAAAACTTCTGATGTATGCCGATGATGTGAAACTTTTCAAGTCTTACTCTTCTTTGGAGGAAAGATCTGCCCTACAAAATGATTTAAATTGCTTCGCTACGTGGTGCAATATTAATCTTATGCCACTCAATCTTAGTAAATGTAAATTTATGAGCTTTTCACGGAAGATCCTTCAACCTGCGTCTTACACAATTAATAACTATAGTTTGGAACAGGTTTACGATTTTGTTGACCTAGGAATAAGATTTGATAGTAAGCTCCACTTTAACCTGCATATTAATGCTACAGTAAACAAAGCTAAAAGTATCCTAGCATTTGTAAAACGTTCGTCTAAGGAATTTAATGACCCTTACGTAACTAAAGCCCTGTTTACAACATTAGTACGACCTATACTAGAATACGCTTCAATAATCTGGAGTCCGCAATATCAAGTTCATTCCGATAGACTGGAATCAATTCAAAAACAGTTCTTACTTTTTGCGTTAAGGAACTTTCATTGGGGCCCACGGACAAATCTTCCCTCGTACACTAGTCGCTTGAAACTTATTAATCTTCCAACCTTATCAAGCCGCAGGGAAATGTTAGGTGTAATATTTCTGGTTAAACTACTGAAAGGATCCATAAGCAGTCAATTTCTCCTAGCCGAAATAAACTTAAATGTTCCTATTCGACCATCAAGACATTTTCAACCTATCTTTTTAAAGCAGTGTAGAACTAATTTTGAATTTCACGAACCACTTCGTTGCTTATGTAAATCTTTTAATGATTATTCTACTCATTTCGATATATCAGACTCTATTTATCTGATAAGAAAAATTCTGTTGTGCGCTCTTAACAAGTGACAACAAATCTCTCGCTCTAATTGACTATTCTATTTTTGTCTATTACTTTTATTTGTAGTTTTATATTTTATTCTATGTACATATGTATATCCAGCTGATGGAATTATATTTTCTGTAGCTGAACAGTATAAGTTCTCGACGTTTAATAAACTTCTACCACTCAACACCTTGGCCAAATTTTATTTTAAAATATCCGTACGTCATGCGGATGCGCCCCTCGTGCGGTTGGGTGGGTGGAGGGAAATCGTTGGGTTTATTATTATTATTATTATTATTATTATTATTATTATTATTATTATTATTATTATTATTATTATTATTATTATTATTATTATTATTATTACATAATAGCTTCAAAATTTTATTCCTAGCTATGCTGGATCTATTTTATTCTTTATTTCATTAAGTGGGAGGCGGTACATTCTTAACCTTAAAACTAAACATATGTACATATGTTACTTTTATTAAAGCAGAACGTTTAATTATTATAATTGATTAAAATAAAATAATGTAATGACGTTTGACGTCGTTCTAAGCTTAGCTTTGATGCATACAGATGCATATACATATGTACATACAATACGTATATTTATTTATAAAAAAAATAAATTCGCATGCAGATGATGTATGTAGATATTTTATGTTTTGAATCAATGAATACCTCAAACTATATTTTTATATTTAATTAAATAAAATTTACAGAAAAAATTTGGTTGTTTTCAATAAAATAATAATAACTTTTATACCAAATTTTTCCCTCTCCAAAATTTCTTGTAAGATGTATTTAAGTATTATCTAAAGAATAACATTCAAGTGAAAAAATAGTGTAGATGAATTGATCACGGTGAAAATCACTTTTCCCTTGAGAGTTTCGGGTTTAGGTAGACGAGAACTGTTGATCATAAAACAGGTCAGTGAAATTCTAGGCTAGCAACACCATTTTTATGAGTTAACGAGCTAACTTCGGCCTTTTTTACGACTTCAGGCTAATATGTTCCTTTCGGGCCTAAAAATAGATGTTCGGTTATTTTCTTATTTTTACTATTTAAGCAATGGATTGTTGGAAACAACAATTACTTATTGTATCAGACAATATTTTTGCGCCAATATCTCTCAAATAATAATAATAACTGAAAAGGGAAGCTTTAACAGATTCACGTTCTTCACAACTTCAGAACATTACAGCCCAACTACAAAATGGATAATATATATTGAAAGAAGTACAAGGGAGAAGCAGGGTGTGGAAAGTGCAAAAATTGTTAAGAGTAATGGGGAAGAAAAACTTTTTGGTTGCTTGTTTTTCCGAAAGGGTAGGAATATGGTGTATTGTGGAACGATCTTCTGCCATCCCTTGTCAATTTTGGTTTGGAGACAAACCGGTTTCGGCTAATATGCGCCATCTTCAGTAAACGTTTTAATAGCCCTGTTTTTTATTTAAGCGCATATACATACATCTGCGCTTAAATTTTGTATGGATTTCTAAGCGCACATCTCTTTCCGCGCTTAGCAGTCCATACAAAATTTAAGCGCAGATGTATATGCGCTTAAATAAAAACAGGGCTATTATTAAGTATAAGATTAATAATTATGTTATGTTAAAATAGTAGATATAAAATCAATGCTTTGAAACTAAAAATTAAACATTTAGTATCTAACTTAATTATTTGCCCCAAGTATTTAGGTATACATAAATTCATATAAATATGTAGATATGTGTATCCGTTCGCAAGTAGGTATTAGGTATGTACTATCTAGGTACTAGGTTTTTAATATAAAATAAAAATTAGGCAAATGCATACATACATATATGTACATACATGCAACCATACATGCATCCATATGTAAATACTAACATACATATGTATGCATGCATGCATGTTAATCGTTCAAATCGTCGCAGTTGAGCAAAATTTCTACGTTGCCAAATACTAGCAGGCAGGCTCTCGTAAGCACCATCTTAGTATTCGAATACTTAGCAGTGGACCGAAAAGACCGAAACTTGCGGCCAGCGATCGTTTCAAGAACGAGAACGTCTCTGCTTGCCTGCTGCTAGTTATCGGAAATGTTTGATGTTGAAGTCGGACATGCATGTGTTCGACTGTGTTTAATGTTAGTGCATACGTCTTCGAACTGTGAACGGTAGTGTTTACGCAGGGCACTAATTTGTACATACAATACCTACTTATGTTTGTACATATATATGTACTTTTACTTACGCACATATATGTACATACTTACATGGCTGTAGTTGGCGAATCGTGGGTATGGATATATACGTATTAATACATATGGACATATGAGTTATTGTTTGTATGAATACACAATGGAATTGTACTTGATACAATGCTACATACACATATATGTATGTATGTATGTACAATTTCGATTGCGATTATTGCTTGCTTGTTTTTATGAGCGCCTGGGCATCAGAATTTAAAATCAGCTAAAATCAGCTAAAGTCGCAACTTCCGTTGCATCCCCAATTCAAATTTCAAATTTCACTCTCCATAAAATCTGCATATCGCCGTCTAAGAAGTTAACTTCAAAAATCCTTTACATTACGCTCATATAATTCATACTCAAAACTTACAATTTTTTAAATTTATTTATTGAGATTTTTTTACAAAAGTAAAACATTATATAATCTTTATTTAAATATGCATGAACATTTACAATTTTTTAAGGAAATATCTACATTTGTACCCGTTGGGGATGAAAGCGATTAATCTACATTCGTACCCGTTCGGGATGAAAGCGATTGATCTACATTTGTACCCTTTCGGTATGTTAGTGATTAATCTACATTGGTACACGTTCGGGTATACAAGTTGAACAATTAGTCTCTTCATAGGACATGCTCGAACAAATGCGATCAATTCACTCCATATAAAGGGATGTAAAATTGTATTAGTCGCATGCTCCCTTGCGATTGATCCCGGACACATCCCGCATTTTTTGCAGGGTAATAAATATGTACGTGGGTAAAGAGCGATAATTAAAGAGCACTTACATTTTGTCCGAGCGGTGTCAGCAGGCGCCTGATGAGCTGCGTCGGTGAGCTGGAATTTCTCAACAAAACTTTTTTACTCATCTACATTGTAGATTCTACAAACTTATTTATGTACATACCTAGACATATGTACAATTGTTATCAATTTTTTTTTCTATTTTTACACATAATACCGCTAGGAATTTACGCACGCCAGTGGCGCCTAAAGCAAAAAGTCCGAAAAGGTTTATATCTTATGCTAATTGCAAAAATTAAATCAATATTTTTCCTTTTTTTTTTCAAAACCAAAAATATAGATATATATGTAGGTATATATTATAACTTCATACTGTTCCTTACAAAAAAATCAATATTCTTCTGACCAAAGATTTACCTAAGGAATTTTTGTTTCTGCATATACCTATGTGTTGTTCTTATACACCTTAAATTCCTTTACATACCACTTTATATCTAACTCACTATAGCCTGATTTTTACATTAATTTTAACTTCATATGTATGTCTTATTTTAATTAATTTTTCTTTTCTTTTTTTTCTGGTTTAGGCCCAAGTATATACCCACTTGTAGGTACTTATGTACATACATATAGATATCCACATGTGGATAGGTACATTGAAGTGTGGCCAAGAATTCATTTTATTCAAATAGAATCAGCTCTATTTATACAAATTCGTTTTACAATGTTTTCTTATTTACTACTTATTTACTAACGTTCTTACATGCTAAACATATGGGCATACATAAAACATACGTACAACTTATTAAGAGACTGTTTACTTTTTGTATTTCGTATTTATTTTCCGGTCAGCGTGTCTGAGCCGGTGAGTTCCCAAATTAAAACTAAAAACTTATCCATCGAATCTACTGATACTTATAGCTACATAAATCTAAATCTAAAGTCGCCGCAGTTGCTGCTGTTATTACTGCTGGTATTGCTGGTGGGAGCGACGCTGACTGTGCTGTGACTGGACTGTGATGTTTACGTGGAAAACACCTGCAACCTGTGTCGCTGGTGGGAACAGTGCTGGCCGTGCCGTACCTGCTATTATAATTTCTTAGAACCGTATGCAACTAAAGTGCATCTGCAGGTTGGTGTATTGCAGATTCGGGAATTTGAAATTGTTGACTATTGCTTGTGATGGGAATATGCCAGCTCAGCCATTTTACTGTTGGCTTGGAGCTGCATGTGTTAACTCCTCCCCTTCTAAATGAAGGACGTCCTCGGACTTTTTTAGGTTATCAATGACAGCTTCTATATCTCGTTTTTGACGTCTTATGGTTTTCTTCTGACGTAGTTTGAGGATGAAGTAGCAACCAATCAAAATGGTGATAGTAACTAAACCTGATAGCACCGGCCACAATACAGTTCTTAGCTGAATTTTTTCAATGTATCTTAGGTTCTCCGCGCTAATTCGCCGGAGGTATGGTAGGCTCAATATTTCATGATGTTTGGTAATATTCAAAAGAGTTGTTGTTGCTGAATTTGGCAGCTTCTTCAATATGCCCAGTTTATTTTGTAATGAGATCCATTAATTTGGACCTCGTCTTCAAAGGTGAGCAGGTAAGTACCGGTAACGGTTTTTTCAGAACCATCGTTTAATCTGATCACAGCGGTATTGTCATTGATAACTATGATACCCTCATCAACCACTGTAATTGGTTCAAGGTGGCTGGGGCGCGTACCGCAGTGAGCTACATTTCCTGAATGGAGTTGCTGTGCGCATGTTGTGCTATTCAGTTTTTTGCAGAATGTGGAAGTAAGTGCCGTAGTACAGTTTCCAAGGGCCAAAATCCGATTATCACAGTCAGCGATGTTGTTATCATTCCCAAAGTGCAGGACAGTTTCGTTATGTTGAACAGGAAGCAGGAAAATTCGCTTACATACTAATATAGGTTTAGGATATTTTATTAGAAAATATAAAAACTTATTATCTAACAGGACCTTAATGCTTGATACCTCCATTAAATCTGTTACAGTTGTGTTTGTAGAGTGCATGTTAGTTATATCTTTTATATCATCAAAATTTAATATTGAAGGGTTAATAACGCCAATCCTTGCAAGGGCAATGCTTGAAATCAAGGTTTCAATTTCGGAAATTAAAATTCTATTTCTGGCAAGCAATGTTTCATATAAATGTTCAGTGTCAATATGTTGCGCTTTTATGTTTTTTGTGATTATGTTCACCGTGTCTGTTAGCTTATTTATTTTTACACGTACTACCGTATTTATTTCTATTTGCTTATTTTCAGAGTTAATTAGTTCTTGTTGTCGGAATTTCAGATTTTCAAAATCATCGAAGTCTGGTGTCCCTGCTATGACTTTTAAAGCTGTTCCTAAAATATTTATGCTTCGAGTTTGTCTGTGTTGAATATCAAACGTTGCAAAAGTGTTTTTATATGTGTAATATCTGAGTCCAGTAACATTCTCATATGGGATGCAGGGAAAAGTTTCGATAGTTTCTTTGTTTCTTCGGCTATTTCCATATACGTATCGATATTAGTTGTATGCTTTAGAAAGTTAACATCTTGCCAGATAGTTACAAATCCGTCCTGAATTGGTATGTAATTAGAGTTCGAGTAGTTTGTCAGTTTCGCTGCCGTCGACCCAATCAGAAGTATCACCAAAAGAATCCTGCAAATTTACGAAAGTTACTAATGATAAAACTATTTTATATCGTCCTTGTGGACCACCCTCCCTCTAATCAAGACTGTGGTCCCCAAGTCTGCCTCTACCCTTTCCTTTCAAATCCGCAATAGTGCGAGATGGTATGTGTTGAACAACCGCAAATTTAGAAAATTTATCAATACAAGTAAGGAAGTACTTTCTGGCTGTAGAAAAAATGTCGATATGCAACATTTCTTCAGCATAGGTCGCTATTGGAGTTACCCCCAATGTCTGCTTACGAGGGTGCCTGTCGTATTTGGACTTGTGGCAAATTTTACAGTTTGCGACAATTTCGTTTGCGAGTTTGGTCATTTTTGGAAAATAGTAATCACAGAGGATCTGTTTTACGTTTTCTTGAGCCGCCCTGTGGGCTCGATTATGCTCGGCTGTAACTATCTCCCTTTGCTCGTCCTTGTTAACAATGTTCGACACCATGCGTTTACAGTGCCAAAACTTTGTTGCCGGAAAATATGTAACTAATTCATTTTGAATGATTGAAAATGTTGGCAGATCGCAATATATTGCGTTCACTACGTTTGGATTTACGACCACCTTAATCTCGTCAACAAGTGTCTTCTTGTCAGTGAACCGAATTTCGTGGCGAGTTTTTTTCCGAAATATATGAAGTTCCGTCTCAAGTCAAGACTCGCTTCCTCTAGAACAATCTGGTTTCGGAAACAATTGAGTGGTTTTTCTGTTGATTCTATTGTATGCGATAGTAAAATTTCGCTATGGATGGTAGCCAAGTCGGACTGCACGTCCTCTTCCAGGACATGGATGTTTTGTCGTGACAGTGCGTCAGCAACGTAATTCTCCTTACCAGGCTTATAAAATATTTGAGCGTTGTGCTCATCAATAAAAGCTTTCCAACGCTTAATTTTGGCGTTTGGATTTCGGTCTGAAACCGCAAACGTGAGTGGCTGGTGATCTGTATAAATATTAAGATTTTTAACACCATAAAGGTAATTTCTAAGGCTCTTGAGAGCCCAGACAATCGCCAATAGCTCGCGCTCATTAGTAGCGAAGTTTTGTTCTCGATTTTCAGGGTCCTAGAGATCATCGTTATTGGCCTTCCATCCTGAGATAGAACCGCCCCTATA
The DNA here is from genome assembly GCA_960531455.1 of Urophora cardui. Lineage (NCBI taxonomy): Eukaryota > Metazoa > Arthropoda > Insecta > Diptera > Tephritidae > Urophora > Urophora cardui. The sequence continues at coordinate 18,849,785 of OY482675.1, read as the reverse complement.
CCTAATGAAGAAGCATCCGTCGTTAGATCGAATGGCTTTTTAAAATCAGGGTAGGGTAATACAACATCCTCAGATGCCAAGACCTCCTTTAGTTTGTTAAAGGCCTGCAATTGTTTTTCATCCAAATTTATTTTAATTTTCTTGGATTGTGTGGCCTTAACTTTCCCGTTTTCTCCCTTAAGGATATCCGTCAAAGGCCTTGCTATTGTTGCAAAATCCCTAATAAAACACCTATAGTAACTTGCAAGTCCTAAGAAGGACCTGATATTAAACAATGTGGAGGGCTCCTCGTAGTTTCGAATTGCTTCGATCTTACTAGGACTCGTCTTAATACCATCCTTAGATACAACGAAACCCAAGTATTCCACACTTTGTTTGAAGAAGTGTGATTTTTCCCGTGAGACCCTCATACTTGCCTCGTATAATCTGCGCAAAACCCACTCAATATGTTCGACGTGTCTTTCTTCGTTTTCAGAAAAAATAATCACGTCGTCGACGTAAACGTAGCAACACTTTCCTATCTGTTCCCGAAGCACGTCATTGATCGCTCTTTGAAAAATGCTAGGTGCATTCTTCAATCCAAAAGGAAGCCTACAGAACTCGTATTTCCCGTTGCCAACTGAAAAAGCGGTTTTTTTCCTATCCTTTTCGGCAAGTGCTATTTGGTGGAAGCCTGATTTGAGGTCAAGTGTTGTGAAATACTTGGCCTTTCCCAAGTTTGACAATATGGCCGTAATATTGGGTATGGGGTATTTGTCGTCGATAGTTTTTCGGTTCAGCTTTCTAAAGTCTATAACAAGGCGCTTTTTTGCATTGCCCTGACTATCCTTGCCTTTTTTATCCACGACCCAAATTGGGTTGTTGTATGGTGATCTAGATGGCCTTATTATGCCATTCCTCAATAAGTCCTGAACTTCTGTGTTCACAAAATCGGCCACACCCATAGGGTATGGGTATAGCTTAGAGTATACTGGGTCGTCACTCTCAGTGCGAATAGTGGCGACAATGTTTGTATTATATGGAAGAGCCTCATTTGGGTCTGAAAAAACTCTTACTAAACTTTTAATCATTTTTTGAAATTTGGTTCTCACCACTTCCGGAACCTCTACATCTTCCACTTGGGTGAAGTTTACATTACCACACTTTAGGAATTTTAGCTCTTCAGAGCCATAACTCGTTGTAATTTTTTTATTCTTAAAATCTAAAGTAGCATTGGTCTGCGTAAGCAGGTCAAGCCCTACTATTCCGTCGAAAGTTGAAAGCATTGGGAGAAAAAAAAGGTACTGTTTGTACCAAACAAGTTCACCATGCATTTTTCTTTAACGTCATTAAAGACATGAATTGACTTTACTAAGAACCTATTTTCTACTGGTACTACATTTCTAAGTTCCTTCAGGGGTTTAATATAATTTTTCGATACTCCTGTATCGATTAGTAATCGAATTGTTTTCCCTGCAATTGTCCTTTCAATGAAAGGTAGCAGGGAGCTTTCTCTAAAAAATTTATTTGTTCTGATTCAGACAGTTCTTCCTCTATTGCTGCAGCCTCTGAATTTGCCACAGCCCGATATTCTTCGTCCTCCTGGCCTGAGGATAGATGGTTGATCCTTTGCTGTTTTGGTGCCGTAAATCGAGCGGAGCCACTATTTGGCCTCTTCGCAGCCTGCCCATATTCTTTATTCTGGTTTGCGTAAGGCTGTACTGAGCCCCGTGATGGGAAACTATTATTGGGTCGATGTTGCGTGCTCTGACTATAGCGAAGTGAAGGATCGACCTCCATTGGATGCACTGGTTCTACCTTTTGGGGTGACTTATTATTAAGGCCCTGGGCTCTACTGAAATGTGGTTTTTTGTAGGATAGAAATCCACCAGGACGCTTTTCTCTAGACTGTTGCCTTACCTCAGATTTTTGGGCCCTATCCTCTAAACTCCTAGCATAAGTACTGGCAAACAAGTACCGCTCATGATTTGATTCTACCTCCTGTGCGAGTGCTAAAGCAGATGGTAAGTCGGTAGGTCGTGCCGAAAACAATACATCACAAAGTGGCTTTTTCGTACCTGAAATAAACACACGCAAGGCGTCCATCCTATACTTCTCGTTGAGTGATGCAGCCATTTGTTTATCGTGCGTCATGATTGTTTTGTTGGTGAAAAGTGTCAGTTTCTTCTCAACCTCGTCGTAATACTGTAGGAGAGTCAGACCCCCTTGGCGAAGGGTTGAGAGCTCCTGTTCAATCAAGTAAATGGGTCGTTTGTCACTGTATGTAAAGTCGAGGCGCCTGATTATGGCTTTGAAATTTAATACCGTATTAAAAGATGCCAACACCATGTCTGCCGGTCCCTTCACTTTATTCCTAATTATGGCAACAGCCTGGTAATATTTACTGCTGCCTTCATATTTTTCAAAAATTTTGTAGGCCGTCTGTGCTGCCTGTCGCCAGGAAACATAATAGCATTGACAGACGGCAGCGATAATCCCGATTACCGCAACACTTAATGCGATTAAAATTTTACCCTGACAGACGGCAAGTATTGCGGATTAACAAAACAGCTGAAGGAAGGTAGGCGCAGCGGCGAATTCAAAAACTTCTTGTTTTATTTCCAAAGGTAGGGTAATGTCAAAATCAAAACGAAATCACATCATGGTCAATGGGAATGGGCGAGTCCCAAACGAATTCAGATTTCAATTAAGGCGAAATATCATTTTGACATTACACTCTACCAATTACAATAACAAATTACATTCAAAATTTCTGAATTCACTTGTGCGCCAACCTTCCTAGATCTGATTTGGGTTCTTCTTTTTCTTCCCTTTCATTCACAATAGACATTTTTCACCAGAGATGTCATTACAAAATGCTCTAATCCGCTAAAATTTTGAGGACTAACTCAAGAGATATTCCGGATTACCTCCACTTAATTCTCAAGTTAAGTCCGAATTAGCTAGATATTCCGGATTATCGCTGCCGTCTGTCAATGCTATAACATTCCTGCTTACCATCGAAATCCGGTAAGGACTTCACGATGTCAAGTGGTTCGTCACACTGCCTGCCAGGGATTACCTCTATTTCTTTGTATGCTTCTACTTCAGGTGCATTAATCTTTACCTCATTGATGCGCTGACTAATATTTGTCAACCTCTCTTCGAAACTCTCTTTCTGCACGGCAAGTGCAGCACTAATGGCACTATCTATTAGTGCTTTAAGCTGATTTGCATCGAAAGCCATTCTTGTATGCCAATTCTCTTGATTACTATTACCGATAAATTTTCTTCTATTAACCTCTATCTCTGTTATCTTATCCAAGAGTTGGTTCAATTCACAATCACTCATGAAAAAGGTTTAAAAAAAATTATCAGATTGATTCACAAGTTTCCCGTGCAAGGATCTTCGTTGAATTCAATGGCCAAAAATTTAAAACAAGATCACAATATATCTTTATTTTCTCCTTTTTTATACTTCACAATTTATTCAATGGCCAAAAATTAAAACAAGATCACAATTTATCTTTGCTTTTTCCTTCTTTTTTTTTGCATTCTACTTACATTTTAAAATCTTATAATATTATCTACATAAATATTGATGTTCGATGTTGATGTCCTGATTGTCCTGGTTGTCCTTTCCAAGGGATGATGAGATTTGACAATTTGATGTTATACGATTTTCGGGTTCGTTTTTACTTTTTCCACGACGCGGCCGTGGCCCCACGTTGGGCGCCACTTATTAAGAGACTGTTTACTTTTTTGTATTTCGTATTTATTTTCCGGTCAGCTTGTCTGAGCCGGTGAGTTCCCAAATTAAAACTAAAAACTTATCCATCTAATCTACTGATACTTATAGCTACATAAATCTAAATCTAAAGTCGCCGCAGTTGCTGCTGTTATTACTGCTGGTATTGCTGGTGGGAGCGACGCTGACTGCGCTGTGACTGGACTGTGATGTTTACGTGGAAAACACCTGCAACCTGTGTCGCTGGTGGGAACAGTGCTGGCCGTGCCGTACATGCTATTATAATTTCTTAGAACCGTATGCAACTAAAGTGCACCTGCAGGTTGGTGTATTGCAGATTCGGGAATTTGAAATTGTTGACTATTGCTTGTGATGGGAATATGCCAGCTCAGCCATTTGACTGTTGGCTTCGAGCTGCATGTGATAACTTACATATATATCGTATGAAATACATTGTACATACATATTACATTAAACATACGTACACACATGTTGCACTAATGTTCTAAACGTTTGTACATATGTAGCGTTCTCACGCTTGGGCACATGAGCGCGGTTTCAGATAACGCACACGCTAGGAACGTAAATATGTTTATGCAATAAAAATATGAAGTGCATTTTGGGTAAATGGTTTAGAACAAATTCAAGATGTATGTATGTATGTATGTTACACCACCGGCTTTTAAAGAATATCATTACACTGTGTGTGATGGTATTCTATTTAAATGACAAATCTCAAGTGGCTTTGTAGTTTTTTATTTTGTTCGTTTTACTTGTGCGGTCTATTTGTGTCAAAATAAGGTAATTAAGTTTATGATTTATATTTCCTTTTCTTTTTGTTCTTTGGTGTTAGATGATTTCTTATGTTACAAAGATTTTTGTTTACTTCATTTTCAAATGGGCTATTAATATTTATTCATTCCAGATTTTTCTTTGTTTTTTTTTTTTTGTGTTTGTTTGTAGTTTCTTTTGTATACAATAAGAAAATAAAAGTGATTTTATTCTACGAGTTTAAGCCTATTCTTATGTACTATGATTTTCTTATTTTTATTGCTTATTGGATAATTTAGGTCTTCTACTTCATATGGTATTAATGTAAAGTTGTGGTTCTTATCGATATTTTCTACCTTATACGGCCCTTTATATCTATTGTCTAACTTATGACCTGCTTCATTTTTGATTAATACTAAATCTCCTATGTTTATCTCCTTATATTGTATTTTCCTATCATAACTAACTTTTTGTCTTTCCTTAGCTTCTTTTACTAATTTATAAGCTCTATCCTGTGCTATTTGTAACCTATATTTAATTTCTTTGTCGTAAGCTTCATAATTGTATAATGGGCTTATCGTATTTTCTTGTAAAAACTCGTAAATTTGAGGTTTTTTACCAAAAACTAGTTCAAATGGACAATAACCATGAACTGTAGATGGCGTTGTATTATAGCAATACGAAAAATATTTGAGACATTCATCCCAATTGTCCTTATTAATGGATATGTATGAACGTACATATTCATTGAAAGTTGGATGACTACGTTCAACTGTGCCTAACGATTGATGGTTATAGGGTGTTGAGGTTTTATGTTCTATTTTTAGAAGCTTGCATAATTCTTCAAATAAACTGTTTTTATATTCGCTTCCCATGTCCGTCAGTATTGTTTTCATGCACCCATAAGTTAATATAAAATTTTCAAATATTGCTTTGGCTATTATTTTTGCATGTTTGCTGGGTATTGGTATTGCAACGAAATACTTAGTCAAGTCACATACTAGAGTGACTGCATATTCATTTCCATTTTCTGACCTGGGAAGAGGACCAATTGTGTCTATTTGTACTATGTCAAATGCTTTTGTAGGTGTTTCCGTTATAGTCATAGGTTCCTTCAGATTTTTATGCACTTTATTTTTATTACAATGAATACATTTTTTAATATATTTTCTTATATCGTTTTTCATTCCTTTCCAGTAATATTTTTGTGTTATTTTATTTGTCATGCGATTTATTCCTGGGTGGCCACCAAAAACAGGGTCGTCACGATATTTCTGCAGAATTTCTTTAATTTTTTCATTATTTGTCACATGCATAACTTCTGGAGTTAATGCTATAATTAAATTTTTGAGAACTTTGGTACCAATCTCTTTAAATGTGTCTACTCGAGTATAATTATTCTTAAACAATTTGTCTCCTAAGGACAATTGTATTTTATTTATTTTCAAATTGTTGGCTTCTTTCATTAGCCTGGCAAAGAATTGACCTAAATCAATCTTCGTCTTAACAATTGAATTATTATTAATATTTGAATTGCCGGCTTCATTCGGAAGCCTGGCAAAGGATTGACCTGAATCAATCTTCGCCTCAACAATCAAATCATTAATATCTATTTTGCAAATTTTCTTTCCCTTTTTGAACTGCAGTTTCGGGGGATCGAAAACGAGCTGGACTAGTCTCTTTACTTCAAATTTATTTAGCGCTTCATATATTATTGGGTTCTCTTTGTGACTTATTTTTTCATTTTTACTACTGGAATCTTTATGGTTATAATTTCTATTAGTTTCCGATCTAGTCGTAACTTTTAGTATTTTACACGCTTCTATTGATATTTGTTTTAGGTCTTTAATATCTATGCGTGATAATGCGTCTGCTACATAGTTTTCTTTTCCTGCAATATACTCCACCTCAAAGTCATATTCCTCCAACTCCAATCGAACTCTAGTTAATTTTGATGAAGAGTTTTTCATCGAAAATAGGTATGTTAAGGGGCGATGGTCTGTTTTAATTAAAAATTTTCTGCCATAAACGCACTGAGAGAAAAAAAATATATGGAGGGGTCAAAGAAATTGTTTACCTATTTTGAACACTACTTTCTTTGTTTTGAGTAAATTTTCCTTAAAACATGTTAAAAGGTTTATAAAATATTGTTGTTACATGCGTTACCATGGTTTCATATACTTGTTTTGAAAAAATTCATACATTAAAATAATGAAAAATTCTTTAAGCGCCATTCCATTCCCAACTTTCCTTGTTTTGAAGACTTGATTTCTTTAATTTTGAGAAATTAAATTCCCATACAAATCCCCATGGCAACGAATTTGTTTGAATGTTTTTTTATGTTTTTTCCACATTTTTGAGAAAATTTACACAAAACAAAGAAAATTTTGTATTGGGACGCGTGTTCAAAATAAGGAAAATTATGTCTTTGATCGAGAGAAATTTTTTTTTGAGTGCGTATGATCTAAAATAAGTTATTGCCCAATGTATTGCCGCCAACTCCTTTTCAATTGTTGCTTTATTGCTTTCACCTTTTGTGAATGCTCTTGACGCATAGGCAATTGGTAGTTGTTTGCCTTCATATTCTTTACGCCGCAGGCAAATCCACTGGCATCTGCTGTTATACAAAATTCTTTATCGAAATCTGGGTATTGCAAAATATTTGGGTGTATCAATGCCTCCCTCAAATAGTCAAAAGCTTTTTGACATTCCTCTGTCCATTCGAAGGATACGTTCTTTTTACACAATCTCGTTAAAACTCTAGAATGGGTTGCAAAGTTTGGAACAAATCTTCGGTAATAGTTACAAAATGCGACAAATCGCTTGACTTCATCTGCGTTTTTTGGGATTGGGTAGTTTAGAATAATTTCAAATTTACTAGGGTCAGGTAAAATTCCTTTATTTGTGCATTTATGTCCAAGATAAGTGATTTCTTGGTAAAAAAATAAACATTTGTCCAGATGTAATTTTAAATTATATTTTCTGCAAGTAGAAAATACATCTCTCAAATTTGTAATCATATGTTTTTCTGAGCATCCCAATACTACCAAATCATCCATGTATAGAAACGCTTGTGATGGTTTAAGACCTGCAAATGCCAGAGTCATCATTCTTTGAAATGAGTTAGGCGCTACTTTCAAACCATACGGCAATCTTTTGAAACGGTATGTGCCATGATCCGCCGTAAACGAGGTGATGTCCCTAGAGTCTTTATGTAATTCAATTTGATGAAAGCCGGACATTAAGTCCAGGCATGAAAAATATTTAGCTCTGCCTAATTGATCCAGGATATCATCAATTCTATAATCAACGACTAGTCTCCAACTTTTATCATTTTTTCCGGGTAATGGTTTTTTTTGGGTACCAGGAGAATTGGGCTATTATATTCTGATATAGACGGCTCTATAATGTCGTCTTCAATTAATTTATTTACGTGTTTACTAATTTCATTTTTATGAGCTTGTGGAATTCTGTAGTTTTTGACATAAACAGGGTCATCATCTTTTATGTGTAATTTTTGCTTGTAAAAATTATTAGTGGTTATTGGTTCAGTTTCTAATGAGAATATATCAATGAATTCTGAGCATAATGTATTAAGTGATTGACTGGCGAAAGGTGGGAAATTTTTATTTAATCTTTCTAACTTTTCTTTATTATTTTCTGCTGATTCAGATTTAGTTTTTACTATTGTGTAATCATTTAAATTTTCTATATCGATTTTGAAATTTTGAGTGGTTGCGTTTTTATCTGTTGTATTTATAACTCTAATAAAGGTTTCATGTGAATTTACTAATGTATTGGCTATAAAAGTGCCTTCAGATAATGCTTGATGAGGTACTAATAGTTCAGATTTGTTATTTTTAATATGGATCTGTCGGATTACTTCCGATCTTGCAGGTATTGTTATAGTATTGATGGATGGTCTATTTGACATTTGTATTATAATGTTTTCTGGGTAATCATATGGCCGTAATATTATCTCCGCTTTTGTTGCAATCTAAAATGCAATTGTATTTTTTAATAAAATCAAGTCCTAAAATTCCGTCGCAAGGAATTGGAAAATTATCTTCTACTATGTGAAATTTGTGTCTGATTAGTAGGTAATCATCTTTTAAATCTGCTTTAACCGTTCCAAGAGTGCTTGTTATACCTTGACCAATGCCCTTTAATTCAGTTTTTTGTGAACAATCTATTGTGACATTACTGTCAATTTGACCCTTTTTTATAATAGAAATATCTGCTCCTGTATCGATCAGGAGGGTTGAAATTGAGTTATTTAGAGTTGTTTTGGAGGATATATAGCTATTGAGGTGTAAATTGAAAACATATAATTTTTTATTTATTGAGGTGGAGTTTGTTGGTTTTCCTGTTGGTTAATATTTCGTACGTTTCTGGTATTATTACGGTTAGAACCTCGTGATCCAAAGTTTCGACCCGATCTTTGGTTATTTAACCTATTATTATTGTTATTGTTGTTGAAATTGTTAAAACGTGGTGGGTATGTACGCCTTGGGCTACCTCTATAATTATTAGATTGGTAACCTCTGCGGAAATTACCGCGAAAATAATTTTGTTGGCGTATATGAAGTAACGAATTAGGGTTACCCGTTATTTCTGTGCAGCTATTTGTGAATTTCGATATAGCTTCGTTCATCGAGGTGAACGTTCCAGCTTGCATAATGGTTTTCACCTTTTCGTTGGAGCAGTTTTTACACATAGCTTTAACAGCTGATTGTGTAGCATACTTGGTCGCTAACTCTGGGGTTAGTCCGTCGGATATGTATGCTCCTTCCAACGATTTTGTGAGCTTCTCAATTTCAGCAGTGTACTGATTTGCAGTTTTACTGCGCTGCTGGATGTTTAGGAGTTTTGCAGTTAGAACTTCTACTGACCCACCTTTTACTGCATTTTTTAATTTTTGTTTTATATCTTGTATAGTTGCTTCAGTACTTACCAGATTTCTGGCCGTGCCCTTTAGCTTTGTCTTTATCATAGATACTGCGACAGCCTCATGTGTTTCTTTGATTTGCTCTACAATATCAAGGGCATCCAGAAAACTGGGTAGGTTTTCGGGTTTGCCATCGAATTCGGGCAATATTGAGGACGCAGTTTTAATAAACGCTACCATTGTTTGCGCTATGTTTGTATCTGTTTGGGTATTCTGGTCTATGTGAGGTACAAATGTCGCTGTCTGTGCAACAGTCTCGGTTTGCCAGAGTACATCTATACCTGGTAGAATTTTTTCTTCTAATTCTTGTTCTTCCTCAGTGTCTGAACTGTCTTCGTTCAAACTAGCAAACTAAAAGTTTTTGGTACTGTGAAGTCGATGCCATATCTCGATAACGAGTATATTAATTTGTCTCTAATGCTCGAAAATATTTGGTAGGCTTCTACCTGATGAGCTTTTGTTAGAGTATGGTTTACCCTTCGTAGTATTATTCCTGAATTATTTAATGACAATAATATAATTTTGAGGTGTTTCTTTATTGTCTCTAATTTTATTTTGGTGTTTTTACATATACATTTATATGATTTTTCAGCGTTTATCTTTTCTTCAGTAAGTTCCCGCAAAATATCATCCCACTTTTCCATTGGGTATAAGAATTAAATCTTATCCAGGCCGTCTGCGCGGCTCTGGTACTTCTTTTTCAAAAATTTATTATGAAGTGAGTATATTCTCAGGAACAGACTGATGCAAGTGCAAATTGTTACAATCAGAAGCAACACTTTAATAAATTCTAGTGTCTCAGTATGGTCAACTACTTTTATGTTGTTTATAACGTTAGCGTTTGGGTTTTCAATTTTGGACTTTGTACCCCCCATTTCAGAAAAAAGAAAAAAATTTATTATTATTAGTTTTTTTTTTGTATTTATTTATTTATTTCATTTTTACGTCTCATAAATTTTACTTCGAATCTATATATTTCTTCAGCTGCAGTTAACATTGGTGTTACAACGTTTTCCCTTGAGGGTTCCTCAGGCATTTCTATTAAATTCCACCATTCTTTTAAGTTTTCTAATGATAAATTTCTATCTTTTATACTTTGATTAATCTCTGACTGAAGCTGCTCATATGATGCTAATGGGCCTTTTTCGTATATTCTAGTCTTTCTTCTTCTTTCCATTATAAAATTTTTAAACTTATTTTGAACTTCTTAATAATTTGATTTTTTCTCTTAATTTAAACTTTTCTTCCGCACAAGTAACGAAGTTTAATGATTGGTATGCTTTGGCTATTTCTTTGAGCTTCCGATATTTTTTACCACCCCGAGTTTGTTTCTTTATTTTTAAAAGTTGTGGGATCTTTGGTTCCTCTTTTTTTATTAACTTATTCCGCCGCCGATATTCTTCAATAGTTATCGGTTGCGGACCTTGCCTCACGGCTGTAGAGGTTTGAGGAACCTCTTCAGTGGCTTCTGGGGTTTCTTCTCGTTCCAAAAGGAATTTTTCCCATCTATCAAAAATGGAATCAAATTCTTCTTGGGTTACTGTTTCCTCCATAAGAAATAGCCAAATCAAAATTTACAAACAATTTTTTTTTTTTAATAAAAATTTTTTTTTTTTTAATATTACCCTAGGCAGATAAAATCTGCGCTTTGGTGAGCGCCCTAGGACGCTGAAGTATTCTAATCTTATTTATATATATACTTATTTCTTCCAGTTGCACCATCAGTCGCCACAATTACCACCGAGTACAAATCCTTTACCAGCGATCCTTATTGTTCCGATCCACCGATCCTTTTTGTTCCGTTCCTTTTTGTTCACCTATCCTTATTGTTCCGATCCACCGATCCTTTTTGTTCTGATCCACCGATCCTTTTTGTTCCGATCCACCGATCCTTTTTGTTCCGATCCACCGATCCTTTTTGTTCACCTTTTTTGTTCCGCCGATAACTATTTTCGCCTTTAATTTTGTTTTATTTTAAATTTAGGCTGGGATTTCTGCAGTCTGCTGTATATAGCAGTCTGCTAATAAAATTCTATCTGCTTTAGGCTTCTGCTGGGATTTCTGCAGTCTGCTGTATACAGCAGTCTGCTAATAAAATCCTATCTGCTGTTGTAGAGCAGGCAGGGTCGCCATGAAGTGTGGCCAAGAATTCATTTTATTCAAATAGAATCAGCTCTATTTATACAAATTCGTTTTACAATGTTTTCTTATTTACTACTTATTTACTAACGTTCTTACATGCTAAACATATGGGCATACATAAAACATACGTACATATATATCGTATGAAATACATTGTACATACATATTACATTAAACATACGTACACACATGTTGCACTAATGTTCTAAACGTTTGTACATATGTAGCGTTCTCACGCTTGGACACATGAGCGCGGTTTCAGATAACGCACACTTTAGGAACGTAAATATGTTTATACAATAAAAATATGAAGTGCATTTTGGGTAAATGGTTTAGAACAAATTCAAGATGTATGTATGTATGTTACAACATATGTATGTATAAACTTCTAAGTTTTTTGTTTTTTTTTTTTTGTAAATCGTATTTTGTACCAAGTACAAAGAAAATGAATAAATTTGCTTAATAAAAAAATATTAAAGATATTAATATAAAAAGACAAAAAACTTTAAATCCTTGATTCTCCTTGTTTCTTGCGGGAACGGAATTCCTCGTAAGAAATAATATGGAAAGAAAGAATGAGAAAGCACAGTGATTTTAGTATGAGATATGGACAAGTTGATTTTATTTACAAGTTATAATGATTGGACATTAAATTTGTGGAATCTATATGTATGTATATATAGGTATAGATATGGAAATTTATTTATGTATATCTGGAAATTTAAAACTTACCGCTGTGGCTCGCTGTCGAAAAACAAGTGAAAAGTTTAACTTTCTTTATTGGCGCGTTGACTGGCAGAAAAGTATCTTCGTTCAGTCAACGGCTTTTTGTTGAAAATGTATATCATGCATACCCATATGTACGTACATATGTGAATATATACGAACATATGTATGAGTGTGATAACGCTAGTTTACATATGCATAGAGGATGCACATGCATTAGGGTGGTACTAAAGATTTAGACTACCGGTCTAAACATGCCGGCCCCCTTGCGGCAAGCAATCTCAGAAATAATATGGTCATGCCACAGCGCACAGTGGGGGCACCTCCATACAAACGCGGCCAAAAATAGTAATAATTAAGCTAGAATCTTGAAACTCGGAACTTAAGCTTTTTTGGTTGAAGTTAGTAAACTGTGAAAATTTGAACAAAATCCACCCACAAATACGCCCACCTCCCATATAACGGTATTTTTGAAATTTCAGCATTTTCCTAACTATTATAGCTAAAATGCTCCATTTTGATTAGTGTATACATTTTTGAAATATAAATCAAATGCGGTAATCATTTTGGAAAAAGGGTAAAGCACTTCACCGTTTTTAAATTAAAAATATATGCACTTTTAAGTATGTTATAAGCATTTATCATAAAACTTTCATACAAAAAAATCGCATTTCAAAAAAATTTTATACCGGAAATGAAATTACACTTTTCTAAAGGATTTCAGTGTGATAAACCTGAGTCTGGAGTCAGATTTTCCAAATTGTTTCTAGTTTCTGAGATATTCATGCCCAAATAGGAAAAAAACACGTTTTTTGGCTCTATTCCCTGCTTAATATCTTTTATATAATTACTTTCCACTCAAATTCGATTTAACCAGTTGAAAGCACAATCATTACCCTTGAAAACAGCGTTTAGTTTCTTCGAATATCTTAATTAGAATTGGAAATATCGATATTTAAGTTTCACCATTTTGACAAATATTCCCCATACAAAAAAATTTAAACTTTTTGAAGCATACTTCTGGGCATTTTGTATGGGAAAAATGTACCAAAACTCAAAAAACACCTTCCATAAAAATGTTCATAAAACAAAATGGAGCAAACGAATTTTTACAATTTTTACGCCAGTTTTTAAAAGACATTCAGGAGCATCAAATATTAAAAAATTGAGGAGGTAATATTTTTTGTTTTTTTTTAATTTCATTTTAAAATTTTACAATTTTAACAATTTTTTTTTTTATATTCTAAAATAAAAAAGCTGCCAAAGATAATAATTAACGCTGATAAAAAAAATTACCTCATAATTTTAAAGTATGGACCATTTGCTGAAAGACGATAGAGAAATATTCGATTAGTCGCCTAAATATACACGTTTTTCATAATGTCAAAGGTAACATAATTAATGCATTTACAAAAACACAGTTTTAGGCAGATGGGAAAAAAATTATAAAAGCAAATGGAGCAAGTGGATTTTTAAAATGAAAATGCAGTTTGATTAAGAATATATTATTTCAAAGCATAAAAAAAAATTGAGGAGGTAATATTTTTTGTTTTTTTTTATTTTTTTATTCAAAGTCGAGGAAAATTTTTTTATCATCGTCATTTTTTGTGAATATTTGAAAATTCATATAAATTCAACAGTGAGCGCTATTTACAACTAAGTTATTTTTTCTGAAAGAGAAAATCATTATCTATGTAACGATGTATCATTCGTGTATGTATGTTAACAGTTAAATGAGAAAGAGCGTTTTGTATGAGGTGTGTTCATTGAGAAATAAAAGGACCTATTTTTTGCTCAACTTTGGGCACCCTGTACGGCTAAACGAAAAGATACTCAAAAATTTTTATATAAGCTTTTTTATTACAATTTGATGTATCTGTCGATCTCTGTTTAAAAAAATGGTTTTACTCATACTTTAATTTTGAATTTATTTTTGGCCGCAATCACCCATTGTGCAGCGGTTGGTTTGACTTAATTCTAATACTAAAGTACGTGGTTGCTTTGGTGGTTGCATAAACCCTGTAAAAAAGTGTGCGACGAGTCTCTAAAAAGATTTGTCCGGGAGCGCTCTCTTTCGGGTACAATTAGTCTACAATTGTTCCCAATTGTACCCGAACGGGTTCATATGTATACTAATTGTAGACGAATTGTACCCGAAAGGGTATCAAACGGGTACAATTAGTCGCACAAATGGATGTGTCGCATTTGCTACCTGTTCGGGTACAAAACGGGTACAATTGTGCGCTTTTGCTACCCGTTCGGGTACAAACTGGGTACAATTAGTCTCTTCATAGGACATGCTCAAACAAAAGAGAACACTTCAACCCATATAAAGAGATACAAATGGGTAGTAATCGCATGCTCCCTTGCGAGTTGTCCCGGATGTATCCCGGAGTGATCGCATTTTTTGCAGGGAATGGATATGTGTATGTATGTATATGTGCCTATATATGTATTATTAGATTGGCTCTTTTTCTCGTGGTTGTAAGCGCAAATGGCTACGTATGTTTATGTATATATTGTATATATTGTATATTGTACATAACTATGTATGTATTTATATGTATGTTTATGCATTTTTTTCGCGTATGAGGTGCCTATGTATGTAGATATTTTTGTTTTTTACAGGTGGTAGGCCCCAGAAATGGTTAAGCCAAATACCGTGGCTTGGGCTGTTAGGCCCTCAATAGTTGTGGGTGGCGCACCGTCTATGACGAGTTTCGCGTAGATGTCGGCTCCCAATGTCAGTCGTACCGGTGATGACTTGTAAAAGTTCGCATCGGCGAGTCGCATGAACTGGAACCTTTGCGCTACTTGTACGTCGAGGTTGGTAGACGGAGTGATTCGACAATGCCGCGCTTGGATGACGGCTTGGGTCACCACGGTTCCGGCTACACCATATTTACTCCTTATCGTGAGGTTACACCTGTCACGGTCGATGTGTAGGCCCAGATCATAGGCTAATTCACGGTCCACGACTGTGATGGGAGCGCAGGGGTCGATGATGGCGCGAATAAGATGCAGTCGCCCACCTGCTTCAATTTTCACTATGGCTGTGGGTGATATCGCGCCAAATGGTCGTGACAAAGATATGGCATGTGTCGTGGCAGCCATACCCCTCCTAAAACCTGTTTGGCTCACGAGCGCATGTTGTGGCAAATGTGTAATATTGTTGTTGTTTGGTGCCGGTCGTTTCGTTTGTCGTCGCGATGAACGCCAGGTACTAGGTGGCGAACAATCGAGTCGACGAACGAAACGCTCATACGGCATAGTTCGATGTTGCGCCCTTGATTTTCTTTGCATTTCCCCTTTCGTTTGATACCCATATTGTAGGGTAATATTAAGGTTTTTGTGCAATCGCATTTTGACCGATAACTCAGTTATCGATAAATTTATCGAAATATATCGAAGTTCAAATGAAACCTGGGGCCATCCCCTTTCGTTTGATACCCATATTGTAGGGTAATATTAAGGTTTTTGTGCAATCGCATTTTGACTGATAACTCAGTTATCGATAAATTTATCGAAATATATCGAAGTTCAAATGAAACCTGGGGCCATCCCCTTTCGTTCGATACCCATATTGTAGGGTAATATTAAAGTTTTTGTGCAATCACATTTTGACCGATAACTCAGTTATCGATAAATTTATCGAAATATATCGAAGTTCAAATGAAACCTGGGGCCATCCCCTTTCGTTTGATACCCATATTGTAGGGTAATATTAAGGTTTTTGTGCAATCGCATTTTGACCGATAACTCAGTTATCGATAAATTTATCGAAATATATCGAAGTTAAAATGAAACCTGGGGCCATCCCCTTTCGTTTGATACCCATGTTGTAGTATAATTTAAATGTTTTTGGGCAATAACATTTTGACCGATAACTCAGTTATCGATAAATTTATCGAAATATATCGATGTTAAAATGAAACCTGGGGCCATCCCCTTTCGTTTGATACCCATATTGTAGGGTAATATTAAGGTTTTGTGCAATCGAATTTTGACCGATAACTCAGTTATCGATAAATTTATCGAAATATATCGAAGTTCAAATGAAACCTGGGGCCATCCCCTTTCGTTTGATACCCATATTGTAAGGTAATATTAAGGTTTTTGTGCAATCACATTTTGACCGATAACTCAGTTATCGATAAATTTATCGAAATATATCGAAGTTCAAATGAAACCTGGGGCCATCCCCTTTCGTTTGACACCCATATTGTAAGGTAATGTTAAGGTTTTTGTGCAATCAGATTTTGACCGATCTCAGTTATCGATAAATTTATCGAAATATAACCAAGTTAAAATGAAACCTGGGGCCATCCCCTTTCGTTTGATACCCATGTTGTAGTATAATTTTAATGTTTTTGGGCAATAACATTTTGACCGATAACTCAGTTATCGATTAATTTATCGAAACATATCGAAGTCCAAATGAAACCAGAAGCCATCTCCTTTCGTTTGATACTCATATTGTACGATCTTTCTATACATACGGAGTCTTTAAAATTTCATTTCTAACAGTTTCGAGGCCGCCCGGGTACCTGGGTAATTTTTCGATGCCCGGCTACCCGGGCCGAACGGGCCTGCCCGGGTAATAAAAAACCCGGGTACCCGGACATTACCCGGGTAGGGCTTCATTCACTACCCGGGTACCCGGGTATCTCATTACCCGGGTCAAATCATCAGCCCTACTAAAAACCGTTCATACCGAACTGTGGCACAGACTTGTGGCAACTTCAGTTAGTACGAACATGATGGATGAATGGGTGCATAACAAGCACCGTATAAATACGAAAAAATACGAAAGGGAACAAACATCGTCTTATGAAGGACACTTTTAAACTCTTAATGCCTGAAAAGGATATCGTACCACTAATGAGCGCGCTACTTTGTATTATAATACTACTCCCAATAATACCTAATTTGGTTCCAAATTTTTTGAGCGATTTGTTTGGAGTGTTTGGTCACTTAGCTTCATGGAATTGTCAAAAATCCCAAAGAAGGGCTTACAAGATTTTAAACAATATTTGGCAAATCCTCATGCCATACGTCATTTTTGCTAGTTAACCGTCGTCGCCATTACGTAAAGAAATCGAAGTCAATTTAATTTCACCGATGCATCAAGAGATGGCACCACCATCAAGTAGCAATGAACCGGGTGGCACGACTACGCTTATCGAACGAGAAAGAGATAAACGTGTGGTAACGCAAGTATCTACAACATATGATCGGCGTATACAACAGATTATGCATGATCGTAGTCGTTCGCATAGTCCATTTCAAACTATTGAGACGATGTTGGTTAAACAACAGGGCGGATTTCGTTCGCCTAATGAAATTAATTCCAAATGCGGTACACTAGATATAGATGGCAATGATTCATAGGCCAACAGCCACAATCAATCATTTAAAGTTTCAACACCGGCACCCACGCCCACACCCCTTCAAACGCCCACCCTCAGTAACACCCATACCAAATATATCGCCACAATCGGGTTCATCTATTCCAATATCCGTAACAAGCGCAACTTCAGCTTGTTCTACACTGGGAAATATCACAAAGGTTTGTCGTGATTGCAACGAAACCTAACGTTCGATGTGCACCGAAGCTAGCCTACACATTCTAACCAGTCGTTCTATGCAAGTTATGATTGTGAGAGGTCTTAAAACGTCGCAGGCGTATGGTCAGCGATTGTTATAATGATCCCAGTTATGTGCGTGGCAGGCTTTATAGAAAACATACTGAAGAAGCAGAGACTGAAGATGCCGATGATTTTGGCCTTGGTAATGTTCGACGTACAAATCGTACTCGTAAATCAACGCGATTTTGACGAGAAATGCGTTGCGTAAAAGGCAAATGCAAGGCGATTGTGGCGAGGATGATATGAGCAATGGGCTAGCGCAACATGCTTTTAGTCTGTAACTCGTGGGATTTGTAGTTGAGCACGGAAAAAATGGGAATGGGTATTTGATTATATGCCCTTTATTTTTTTTTGTTTTTTAATTATGTTTATTATTTTTAATGTATGTACATGTTCATTGCAGATTTATTTGACCGTTGGGCTGCCAACTAAATCAAAAACATTAAAGAAAACCCACACCGCAGGATTTTCCATTTGATACAGAAATGAGTGAGTTTTAACTATTTTTTCATGTGTATGTAGTTAGGTATTGTTCTCTTAGGTATTTGCAGTGTATGTATTTTGGGTTCTGTGGGACTGGGGAAGGCTTAGCCTACATTCCGTTGGCTCCTTCGGGATGCTTCATTTCTGGGGCTCCTCAGTGAGCTAGTTTTAAGGTCTGGGGCTTCTTTGATGAAGCGGGTTTTTTCTGGGCTTAAAGACACCGTATGGGTTTTATTGAAATATTTGTACAACTTGCGTATACATATTTCCGTTGATGGGTTTATGAATTTATTGTTAATTTGGGAACATAGGAAAAGTGCTTGTTGTACAACTTGCGTGTACGTGTATTTTTTTGAATTATGGTTTTTTGTTTGAACAGGACTGTTGAGGATTATTAGGGTGGTTCGTAACTTTTGTAGTTACTTTTGGGAAGTCGTTTCTTCGCCATTTGGTAATAGAACTAATTTTGCTATTGGGCGTGTAGTTACACCCTTTGCAGTGTCGAGGACGACAACTCTCACTCTATTGTCGGTTCCTATGTGCACTTTAGTAACTCGCCCTAATCTCCATTCGTTGGGTGAAAGATTTTCCTCTTTAATGACCACGAGATCTCCTTCCTTTAGATTTTGTTGCGATTGTTTCCATTTTACGCGTTTTTGTAACTCGATCAGGTATTCGGTTTTCCATCTCTTGCAAAACGACTGGTGTAACGCTTTAAGTTTTTCCCATCTGTTTACGATGGATGCCCTGTTTTCGCTGACATCCAGTTCGGCTGGCGCAAGAAGATGAGTTCCAATCATAAAGTGTCCAGGAGTCAGTGGCTCCAGATCTAATGGATCATTGGACATAGGGCTTAGTGGTCGCGAATTTAGACAAGCCTCGATTCTGCAGAGGAGAGTGCTGAGTTCTTCTAGGGTAAACTTATGATCGGACGCTATTTTTTTGAAATGTTTCTTAAAACTTTTAACGCCTGCTTCCCATAAGCCTCCCATATGGGGAGCGGCTGCGGGAATAAAGTGCCACTCTAATAACTGGTGGCAATATTTTGAGAGTTTTTTCCCTGGAGTCATTTAGAAAGGATTTAAGCTCTGCTTTTAGAGCACGAGAGGCTCCGACAAAATTTGTTCCGTTGTCGGAGTATATATTTTTTGGACAACCGCGTCTTGCAATGAAGCGGTCAAAGGCCGCAAGAAAGGACGCAGTACTAAAGTCACTGGTCGCTTCCAGGTGAATAGCCTTAGTATTGAAACAGACGAACAGACAAACGTAACCTTTCGACATGCGACATCCTCGTCCACTATATGACTTTATGTCAAACGGACCGGCAAAATCTACTCCAGTATTGGTGAAAGCACGCGAAAAAGTTGTTCGCTCCAACGGGAGATTTCCCATAAGTTGGGTTTGCGTACGCTTTCGCCAAATGGTGCAGACCTTGCAGTTATATATGACGGAACGTATCATAGTTTTCACACGGGGAATCCAATACTGAGTTCTTAAGAGACGCAGCATCAGTTGATTTTCTCCGTGTAAGGATATCTGATGGACTAAATGGACAATGAGACGAGTTAATCGACAGTCATAAGGTAGAATAATAGGAACTTTTTCAGTATCTGTTAGGTTAAGAGATTCGCGGAGACGACCACCAACTCTGATTAGTCCGTCGTTTCCGATAAAAGGGGTCAGTGAGAGAATTTCACTTTTTGCTCCTATGGGTTTACCACCTTTTATGGCTTCATATTCCTCAGAATAGTGTCTTTTTTGATAAAGTGCTATCAGACGTTGTTTAGTGGCCTTTATTTCGTCGCATGAAATTGTAGGAGTACTAGGTCTTTTGGACGATTTGGTTAAAGGATGGGTAAATCTGAAAAATCGGAAAATATATGAAATAACTCTCAACGCGCGTGAGAGGTCCGAAAACCTGTCTAGAGGATCAGTATTTGTTTGTGACGTATGGATCTGCACTCTTTTTTCCTCTACGGACATATTGTATGTTTCATCCTGTTTCGGCCATTCATCTTCTTCTTCTTGTAACCAAGAAGGGCCCTGCCACCACAAAGAATTTGCAATAAGTTCGTTCGCTGGATTCGATGCTGAGTCCACATGTCGCCACATTCTGCTTCCCACCTTGTCAACTATCTTGGTAACTCTGTGTGCCACAAATGTAGACCACGAACATGGAGGTTTCCTAATCCACGCGAGTACTATTGTGGAGTCCGTCCATAAATGCACCTTTAGATGGCCTAGGTTCAAGTCAACTATTGTTTCAATGATCTCCGCTAGCAAAACTGCACCGCATAGTTCTAATCGTGGAAGTGAAATCGTTTTCACGGGTGCAACTCTGGTTTTCGGAATGAGTAAATTAGTATGAATCTGGGTTTGGGCTTTAACTCTGAGGAAGACACAAGCAGCATAGGCCTTTTCTGAGGCGTCACTGAAACCGTGAATTTCTATTTCGTTTGTTGGAGTGAAATATACCCAACGGGGGATTCTAATGTATTTGATCGCTATGTAATCCTGCATAAATGATTGCCAACGTACCATCGTGGTTGTGGAAACTATCTCGTCCCAGTCTGTACCCTCTAGCCAAATGTTTTGCATTATAATTTTGGCCACTATTATTACTGGGGCGAGCCACCCTAATGGATCGAAGAGTTTAGCTATCGCAGATAGAATGGATCTTTTTGTTAATACTTCACAAACTTCAATTGGTTTGGCTGTAAAATAAAAGTAATCGGAAAGGGCATTCCATCTGATACCTAATGTTTTCACTGCACTTGTGTCTTCGAATTCTAGAAAATCGTCACTTAGACGATGTTGTTTTGGAATCCCTTTTAGTATTTTGTTACAATTGGACGTCCATTTTCGTAATAAAAAGCCTGCTGAACCTAATGCTTCCGCTATTTCGTCTTTGGCTTTTATTGCTGATTCAATAGTATGACCCCCGGATAGCACGCCATCGACATACATGCTATTTTTTAAAATATGGGATGCAATTGGATGGGAATTTCTAACATCATCTGCTAGCTGGTGTAGAGTGCGGATTGCCAAGTAGGGTGCGCAATTGACTCCGAAAGTCACCGTTTTTAATTCATAGGAACTTATAGGATCTGTGGTATTCTTACGGAAAATTATACGTTGAAATTTTGTATGATCCTCTTGGAACCATATTTGGCGGTACATTTTCTCTATGTCGCTATTGAATACGTATCGAAATAGTCGCCATTGTAGGATTAACAGAGGTAAATCCGCCTGAAGAACTGGGCCTGCATAAAGAATGTCGTTTAAGCTAGTTCCATTAGAAGTGGGACACGACGCGTTAAAGACGACTCTAACTTTTGTTGCAGTGCTCTCTTCCTTAATGACTGAATGGTGAGGAAGGAAATAGCAATCTGTTGTGTCTGGATGAACGCAGGAGGGAATTTTTTGCATATGCCCCAGAGTTTCATATTCAGATAGTACTCTATTGTATTCCGTTTGAAGTGAGGGATTTTTCGCTAATCTATTCTCATTCCGGTAAAATTGAGCGAAAGCATTCTTTAAAGAAGGACCTAGCTGAATATTTTTTGGGTAATCCTGTTTAAAAGGTAGTGCTACTATGTATTTGCCATCGGAACCTCTTCTTGTAGTAGATTTGAAAAGGTCTTCACAATAAATATTGTCGTCGTTCATTTCCTTCTTTTTCGGAACCTCTTTTAACTCCCAGAACTTCGAAAGCTGATTCTCTATACTAATTTCATTGAAAAATGAAACTTTATGGCTAGATGTACTCGGTGAATTGGCATGGCCGGTAAGGATCCAGCCAAATACTGTTTCCTGTGCTATCAAAGTATTCAGCGTATTTTTCCGAAGTCCATTTAAGATAATCTGTGGGTAAAGATCACCCCCGAGAATCAGATCAACAGGTTCGGTAACATAGAAACGTTTGTCAGCTAGGAGTAAATCAGGGAATGCTTGTTGTGTCATAGCGCTGACCTCAGATGTTGGCAAATCCCCTGTTAATTGCGGCAGTACTAGGACTACTGCGTCTATACATATTAAAGGATCAATAAGTGATCGCAATTCGATTTTACACGCTTCTTTGACTTGCGCTGATGGCGCGTTTTTAATTCCCGAAACTTGGACATTCATTCTTTTGGAGGGCAAATTTATTCTTTTTCGGAGTCTTTCAGTCATAAAAGAGCATTCCGAACCTGAGTCAATTAACGCTCTCGCTGAATAGTTGACACCATTATGGTGTACGTTTACGCGGGCTGTTCCGAGCAAAACCCCTTTGCTTGTTTTTGCATGGCATGATGAAACGTTTGGACTATTTGAAGTATTATTTTTCGAGGAATCACGCCATGAGTGCGCTTGCTTGAACGTAGAAGCAATTTATTCTGTTTGGTTGTCATTCGTTTTTCGTGAATTTGTTGCTTTTGGCTGAAAAGTCGGTAGATGGAGCAGGGTGTGATGTCTTGCATGGCACGTGCCACAATTAAATGAACTAGTGCACTTAGACACCGTATGTCCAACAGAGAGACAATTCAAGCAACTATTATTGCTCTTTATAAACGAAAATTTTTCAGCTGTTGTCAACTTGTTAAACGCGTACAATTTCTTAATTTGTGCTCCTTACTGTTGCACATTTTACAAGTGACATTTTTTGGAATACTCTCTTGATATACACCTAATTTGGAAGTGTTTTTGGAGGTATTGCCGTTTTGCGGTTTAATGGCCTTGGTGGTTTTTACACCTTTGAGGCCGGAGACTGTTTCCAACGTTTGGAAACGGTTAGAGAGGAATTTGTCCATATCCTCCCATTTGGAAATCTCTGACTTGTTTTCTATGGATTGCTCCCATAGAGCCAGAGGGCATTCAGGAAGTTTCGTAGAGCAAAGGTAGGTAATAATTGCATCCCAATTGGAAATGTCAATTTGATGACATTGTAGTGAAGAGATGCAATTATTAATCTCCCTTTGCAAGTTTTTAATTGCTGTACCACATTCAGTTTCTACGGCAGTTAAGTTGAAAAGTATCTTAAGTTGCGTGTTTATGAGAATACGCTTATTCTCATATCTGTCACTCAAATTTTTCCAAGCAGTGACGAAACCATCATTTGTCAAAGGACATCTTTTGACAATATCCTTCGCCTCCCCAGGGGTTTTTGCATTTAAATGGTATAACTGGCGTAAGCCGTTTATTCAGAATATAAATAGCCGTGAACATGTCCCTAAAGGACGGCCATGAAACGTAATCCCCTCTGAACACTTCGGTGTCGCACGGAGGGAGGCGTATATTATGCTCACGAGTATGTTCATCATCATTTCTATTTTGCTGTTGAGGAGGGGGAGCAGGGGTAGCAGGAGCAGCAGGGGGAGCAGGCGTGAAAGATGCTACCATTTCCGACATGGCCCCGGAACATTTAATATATACAGCGTATGCTGCTTTTTGTTTTTTCTTTACTGCAGCTATATCCTTCACTTCCTCTTCCCCGTTTAGAAGGGTCTCATGTGCTGTTTTGCACTTTCGCCATAGGGCCTTTAACTCTTCCTGATGGTAACCTATGGTGTGCTTTGTTATATATTCCTCAGGTGTATTGTTGAAATCTTGTTCAAACTCAACCACATTATCGGCTGCCCTGATGAAACTGTTTAGGTTGGTACTCATATTGGAACTTCTCTCAGACGAAATTCAGTTAGAAATCTTAGGATTTTGATTTATTGAAATCTCGGTACTGAGGAACTTAGGGAATAGACAGAGGAATGCTAAGATTCAACTGTATCGTATTTTCGATTTGGATTTGGAAATATTTTTGTGTGTAACGTAATGGAAGTTACACAGCAGTTATGACTTGGATGTTCGCACCAACTGAAATGCCACAGATATAAGTGAAAATCTCGCTAAGTACACTTCTTTATTTTTCAGAAAATTGCTTGGACGGTATATGGATGTGTAGTTGTGCGTTTTATTAAAAAACAACAGCAATGCCACAAACAAGTTTATATATAAAAAATATAAAAGTGAATATATCTGGTTCTAAGGAGTACCAGGAGAATAAATAGTGCGCGTGAGATTAGTTGCTTGAAGATTAGCACAATCGATAAAACGAAAAAATTGTGAAAATTGAATTTTCTCACAATACTTGTGTGTGTATGTATGTACACTATGAACTGTTCACCTAACCTCACTTTCGCAGTGAAAAATATTGCAAAATATTGCCAGTGCTTAAAATTTAAAAATTACCAGGAAATGTGCCAAATTTCCACTAAAGCCACCCAACTTCAACAAAGAATTTGTGCTTCCAACAGTGATAACGATTTTCAGTGAAATTGTGCAAATTTGGGTGTATGAGAAGTGTTGTTGTTGTTGCAACCAACGAATGTATTTTTTTTAGGTTATAGCCGGTGCAGAGATTTTCTTCTTGCAGCAGGGAAAATCGCTCACGGCTAGCCTTGAGCTATGTCGAGTAACTCTTACCACTGGTGGGGGAAATTACTTGATAGCAAAAGGCGCACTAAAGTGAAATAATCACAAATATTAAAAACCAAAAATGCACTTCAAAAAATATCTTTTTTTTTTTTTGTTAATCGCTATCACTTGTTGAACACTACACAAATTTTTTGCACTATTATAAAAATCACGAAATTCATTTTAAAATTTTATTTCTGCTGAATTATTTAATCTTTTAGTAAATTTTTGAAATTGCAACCAACCAAAACAACACGTACCTTAAAATTTTTTTTTGATGAGTATATTTGTTGTATGGATGAAGTGCTGGATGGATGGATGATTTAAACTGTGTGGGTGCTGCTTGTGAGTGTATCGCTTTGATGACGCTGGTGTACTATATGGACAATTTCTAGGTTGTATGTATATGATGAAGTGGACCGTAATATATGGTAATGTTAGAGCGGTATCCTCTCACTGGCGAGATAGGACCAATGTTTCTTGCGGGAACGGAATTCCTCGTAAGAGATAATATGGAAAGAAAGAATGAGAAAGCACAGTGATTTTAGTATGAGATATGGACAAGTTGATTTTATTTACAAGTTATAATGATTGGACATTAAATTTGTGGAAATCTATATGTATGTATATATAGGTATAGATATGGAAATTTATTTATGTATATCTGGAAATTCAAAATTTACCGCTGTGGCTCGCTGTCGAAAAACAAGTGAAAAGTTTAGGCATGGGTAACACTGCGCTGCGCGGCGCAATTGCGCTAACACCAACCCTGGTGTTATTGCGCTAACTCCGATTTGGGAAATTCGCCAACTCAATATAGCGCCAACTCAATGTAGCGCCAACTCAGTATAGCGCCAACTCAATGTAGCGCCAACTCAATGATGCGCTATTGCAATATAACACTGACTCAATTTGGTGCGCTAACACCAGCTCCAATATAGCGCTAGTGTAAAATGGCGCAACCACAACGCCAATAACAGCATCATAGTATATGTATACGTATGACAACGTCACAATTATGTGTGCTTGATAGTGATCTAAGTGACTCTAATTTCCAGCATATTTTCACATATATACGAAATATTTTTCCAAATAATTATGAAAATTAAAATTAATTGTGCCCTCGTATATGTAAGCAGAATTGCGCCAAAAGAAATAAAACGGGGATGATAAACAGTAACAAGCGAAAAAATGTTATTTATCGATTATTCGATGACAATTGCGCTAAAGGTGTTAATGCGCCAGTACCGTGAGTTGACGCCACGGTTGGCGCTGGCGTTATTGTATCAGCGCCAAAAAAATTGCGCCATTACCCATGGCTAGAAAAGTTTAACTTTCTTTATTGGCGCGTTGACTGGCAGAAAAGTATCTACGTTCAGTCAACGGCTTTTTGTTGAAAATGTATATCATGCATACCCATATGTACGTACATATGTGAATATATACGAACATATGTATGAGTGTGATAACGCTAGTTTACATATGCATAGAGGATGCACATGCATTAGGGTGGCACTAAAGATTTAGACTACCGGTCTAAACACTCCTGATATTAATGGATATAACTTCAGCACGTGGTTGGGATCACCATGGGATTTCCTGATGGCGGGGGATTGCTATCACCAGCACATTGACGTTTCGGGTTTTCATCCAGCATTTATTTTTGGTTTATTTTTATTTTTCTTCTCA
Organism: Urophora cardui; assembly: GCA_960531455.1. Classification (NCBI taxonomy): domain Eukaryota; kingdom Metazoa; phylum Arthropoda; class Insecta; order Diptera; family Tephritidae; genus Urophora; species Urophora cardui. Next base: position 18,823,204 of record OY482675.1, on the reverse strand, counting down.
CAAATTAATTTAATTTCTGGGAAGATGTTGCGGCCATGTTTTTCTGGCGGAGCTTATATCATTTCACCATTTCACGTATCGACACATGGATTTTAGTTAACAAAGTATCTTGTTTTATTGTAGCGTTTAACTTTTATACACAAAAGGTTTTTTTTTCTTATTTACTTCTTTTGGTGTTTATCAATAAATTAGCTTAGAATTATTTTGATTATAAATAATAAAATAAAACCTGCACTACTGACTGTTCTTTTGTTTAACTTAAAATTTTAAATTTCGTCATTGTCGCTGTGAAGATCCAAACGAAAAAGAAGGGAACGACCAAAGTCCAGCAATAGTCAACTAACACGTTTGTTTTATCTGCGATCAGCTGAACATAGCTCTAAAACCCTTATTGCTCTCAGCTGTTCGAGTAATAAACTATTCCCAGTCAGAGCTGCTAAGCGCGGCATAAATAATAAAAAGTTTTGATTAAAATCGCGCTCACATAACAGTTGGTTTCTAGCAGGGTAATTTACTATGATGGAAAACAGCTGAAAAAGGCGATGAATTTAACATGGTTGCATGTCCTTAGCGTGAAACGTACCTATCAATTTACCTGCCGAGTCTTCGAGAACGTAATATGATGATCCTAATTTTTCTCGAACCCTTGCCCTGAGAAAGGTCTTAGCTAATTTTGCATTGAACCCCTTTGCCAAATTGCTCTGTGTGAAATTCCTTCGTAGTACTTCCTGTCCAACTGCATAATTTATTTCCCTAGATCGCAAGTTGTAACTCTGTTCATTACTTTCAAAAGCTCTATGTAAGTTCCCTCTAACTTTATCCCTAACAGACAAAATGTTATCAAAACGTGTCATAGGTTCACTTACACCTTCTGACGTCATACCTATGTTACGCAACAGCTCGTAGTTGTCACCATGGGTGATCATATGCTGCCCGAAAACGACAAAATAAGGACTATATCCGATGGATTGGTGAATTGAATTTCGAAGTGCTGAATTTATACTACTGAGATGACAATCCCAGTCGCGCTGATATTTTTCAATATATGCCCTCAAAGCAGCATTTATTGAACGGTTTACCCGCTCGGATGAGTTGCTTTGAGGTGAATATACGGCAGTAAAAGTGTGTTTTATTCCGCATTTAGTTAAGAAGGCTTCAAACTCTTTTGCTTTAAACTGACTGCCATTGGCACTTACAATATACTCAGGTATTCCGAAAACATCAAAAACTTGTACCCTGAGAAAATCTACAATAGGAGAGGCAGTTAATTTCTTTAGCGGACACAAGAATGTAAACTTTGACATATGATCTAGTACGATTAAAATTCCAATATGGCCATTTTTCGATCGTGGGAAAGGCCCAATCAAATCAATATATAGCCTTTGAAAAATCCTTTCAACTGGTGTATATTTACTCATCGGCGGACGCAGAATTTTGGTAGGATGTTTCGTTGTTTTGCCTACCTCGCAACTTGTCACGTAATTTGCTACGTATTTGAAAAGTCCTGGCCAGTAAAGGTATCGACGAATTATTTCGATTGTTTTCGCTACACCACCGTGAGCGCTTGTTGGAGTGTCGTGGGCGTTTCTTATTTCATCCATGCGTAAGGAGTTTGGAACTACTAATTTCCAAGCGGCGTTTTCTTTTTCTGGATCGCCGTCATAAAATTCGTTTCTGTGGTAAATGTATTTGCCACATACCTTAAAATCGGGAAATTTTCCACTTTGCGTTTCTAGCTTGTCTCTTAATTCTACATAATCTTCATCCGAAAAGGCTTTTGGAGAAATGTCTATATCAGGGACATACTCAACATTCAGTGATGCTATTTCTCCTTCCTCAAACATGCGTGATAAGGCATCAGGGACAATATTCGCACTTCCTTTATGAAGTTCGATTTTGAAATCGAATGCTTGCAGTTAAAGAGCCCAACGAGCTAAACGACCGCTGAGGTCAGTCTGGTTCATTAACCAACGCAAACTAGCATGGTCTGTTATGACCGTAAACGACTGACCCTCTACGTAGGCTCTGAACTTTTTATGGCCAAAACTGCTGCCAAACACTCTCTCTCAGTCACTGAATAATTTTTCTGTGCCCTGTTTAATTTCTGAGACATGTAAGCTATCAGAATTTCATCGCCCTCCTCATTCTTTTGTGCAAGTACCGCGCCTATTCCATGCATACTGGCATCACATTGGATTATAAAGGGTTTCATAAAATCTGGATTTGCTAAGAAGGGTGCAGATGTCAGCCTTGATTTTATTAAGTCAAAGGATGCTTGAGCTTCGTCTGACCACTGGAATGTCTTAGATTTCTTTAAAAGTTCAGTGAGCGGATGAGTAAATCTCCGATACCATCCGGCCATGCCAAGAAACCGGCGCAGTTGCTTCACTGTCTTTGGAACGGGGTAGTTGGCTATTGTCGATACTTTATCCGGACCTGTTTTTAATGTACCTAAACCCACTATATAGCCTAAGTAACGGACTTCGGTCAAACAAAATTTACTTTTTGATATGCTTATTGTCAGTCCTGCTTTGCGAATATGACTGGCAACTTCTTTTAGCAGTTTCATATGTGACTCGAAATCTTCTGACACAAGCAATAAGTCATCAAAGTAGACATGAGATGGTAAGGTATAACTCGGTCCATTAATCTACACATGGTCTGAGGAGCATTACAAAGTCCAAACGGCATCACCGTATATTTATAAAGTGGTCTATTCGGTACTGTGAAAGCCGTCTTTTCGCGAGAATTCATTTCCAGAGGAATTTGCCAGAATGCATCCTTTAAATCCAGGCTGGAAATGAACTCCGCTCGTGGCAATCGTGACAATATTCCTTCAATATGTGGAAGGGGATATGCATCTTTAACGGTTTCTGCGTTAACGTTCCTGCTATCCAAACATAACCGCACCTTCCCTGGTTTCCGAACTAAAACTACCGGAGACGACCAAGGACTACTGGACTCCTCTATAACTCACAGTTCCAGCATCCTATCTAGCTCCTCACACATAAGTTTTTCAACTGCTGGTGAAACAGGAGAATGTCGTTGCTTTATATCCTGCGCTTCACCAACGTCGATAATGTGCTCGACTAATGACGTTCTCCCTAACCCTTCTACATCAAAATTCGGAAAACACAAAATTGCTTGTTGTAATTTGCTCTGTTGGTCGTTATTTAAAGGATGTACTGTTGGATCTACCTCTGTTACGTCGATTTTGCTTATTATATTAGTAGCTATTTTAAATGCCTTCCAAAAATCGACGCCGAGATATAAGTCTTGAGTCAATGATGGAATAATATAAAATTCAATGATTTTAGTTTCGTTCTTGTAAGTTATTTCCAACGATACAACCCCAGCTATCTCTTGCCGTGCACCATCAGCTGTATGAACTTTAGATTTAAGTTTTTTAATACCAGAGTTACTAGCTAAAAGCTTTTTCGCCAATTTCCCCCCCAAGCAACTCACGGAATCAAGAAGGCCTAACTGCGTTTCACCTAAGATTACAATGGATGCATACGGACGAATATCATTGGATTTGCGGAAAATTGAAGAAATAGATTTTAATCTATTCTGTTTTCGTTTAATTTCCGCCCAGTACAGTCTTGCACGATCGGCTGAGCGAGATCGTTCAAAAATATTGTTTCGTGCATTCTGATAAGCAATTAAACGTTGGTGAAAAGGTACAATGGAGAAAGTTTGGGTAGTTGTTCAGATACAGACGTCGCATTTTTCAGGATAGAAATATTTTTATTTACTTTTGGTAATCCGATTTCTTGAAGGGATGTCTGAGCTTTTTGCTGACATCTCCCAATGTGTTTTCCGGGTTATTACACCTTGGACAAGATGGTAGGAAATGTGCAATGAGTCCACATCCGTAGCAAAATACTCTACGTGGCTTCACGCAGTTCTTGTATTGATGCTCGCTTCCGTCGCAGTTCCAACATAGCCTGTGCATTAGCTGCAATGCTAACACAGTTTTCCTCTTTATAAACAGATTCGTCCTTTAAATCTGCTTCTGCTACATTTCTACGTACTTGACCTTGCATATTCGATCTTTGAACAGGTGCTTTAATTTGCATTTCGGCAAATAGATTCTCTCTTTTTCTACACGCCTTGCGCAGATCTGAAATGTTATGGAGCTCCAGATGCAAAAGCTCTAACCGAATATCTGGTTGTAAATTCCTTAAAACAATTTCTACAAGCTCCTGTTCAGTTAATGGATTTTTCAGACTATCAGCTGTTGATAAAATATGGTCCAGGTAATTCTCAAAAGATTCACCTACTTTTTGTTTTAAATTCCTAATGAATTCCTTTATTTCGAAATCCGTACGGAAATCCTTAAAATTACTTCGTAAATGTACACATATGTCATCCCAATCTAGGTCTCTAGGTGGTACCTCCAGAACCAACGTTTTGCTTTACCCTCAAACAGCATATGTACGTTATGACATAAGGATTGAAAATCGCCTCGTATATAAATTCGTCTATAGGCATGCTAGTAAGCGAACCATCATAAGAGAGTTTCCAAACCAACATTATTTTACAAGCAGTAGCTGGATATACTGTGGTCGATTCACCACGAGATCTACCGGGGCTATGCAGTGAGTTCTGCTCCTGGTTGGAATCGTGACCGTGATTTCTACTTGATCGATTTTCCCTGTCTGATACTTGTACTATATTTTGCGTTTCTGTCAATTTGAGATCTCTCAAATACATATCAAGAGTCTCGCCAACTAAACGTCCTATCTCACTTTCCATTTGTCTCGAAAAACGTTCTTCATATCTCCTAAAACTTTCTTGAACTACATTCTGAATATGAGTTTGATTTTCATTGCGATTATTAGAGCGCGGAGTACGATTAGTGTTCGCGCCACGACCTCTACCATGAATAAAATTCTGAGCTCCTCTGAATGAACTATTCGCTTTAGATCGAGTAAAGGGACCCTGTGGAGGCTCCTTAAGTCTAGCACCCTGAGCTGCGAATAAATCTACATTCTCCTGCTCTTCAAAACTTTTCATTGACTGCGTGTCAAGCGTCTGACGACAAACCGGACATGCGTCATTATCGTTAAGCCACCCAAAAATACATGCTCGATGAAATCTATGTTGACAAGGAGTTGTAAACAGATCGCGTTCGGTAATCTCCTCATTGCATACATCACACACCACGGTTGGATTGCTAAGCTGAGTCAAGATTTCGTTGCTGTGGCGAACTGTCATTTTTATACCATAAATTTTTTTTTTTTTCACAAAAATCTAATACAAAAAAATCACCAGCAAAATATTCTGTTTATCCTGATTTATACAAGCAGATAATTGAACAAGGAAGCCTAAGTTCGAGTGGAATCGAACATTAGATACTCAGCTGTATGTTTTCATAGTTTGTTTGCGTTTGATGGAAACACGGTGTACTTTATATAAAGCGAGTGCTGCATAAAGTGGGCGTAGCCACGCCCATTTTCAACATTTTTATCAGTCATCCAACTAAGCATATGAATATTATTCTTTGTGCAAAATTTCATTCCTTTTTGACTTCTAGTTATAAAGATGTCACGTTACAAATTCCCAAAGAGTGTTCCAGATATATCTTTCTTAAAAAGTAGGCGTGGTCATAAACCGATTTCAATAAATTTTTGCGTGGCTATTAACACATGTTATTAAAGTGTATAAACCAAGTTTCGTCATAATATCTCAATTATTTGTCGAGTTATAGGCTAAGAAATCACGTATATCCCTTTGTGTAAAAAGAGGCGGTGCCACGCCCATTTTCCAAAATTTTTCTATTTGTTGTTTCTGGTCTATTGTAGAAATCAGACCACAAAATTTCAATGAATTATCTTTACATTTGGCAAAGATATCGCTTAAAATGTTTTTATTAGGTCACTTTATAATACCCATATATAAAAGTGGGCGTGGTCGTCAACCGATTTCGCTAAAATTTTCAACATGTATTACCACAAGTAATAAAAGTGCACACACCAAGTTTAGTCATTATATATAAATTATTTGTCGAGTTATGGGCTCAGAAATCTCTTATATTCCTGTTTATAAAAAGAGGCGGTGCCACGCCCATTTTCCAAAATTTTTGTGGTTTTCGTTTTATGTTCATAGTTGGACTCATGCCACAAAATTTCAGTGATAGATCTTTATATTTGACAGAGATATCGCTTAAAATGTTTTTATTAGGTCACTTTATAATACACATATATAAAAGTGGGCGTGGCCGTCAACCGATTTTGACAATTTTCCGTCAAAACATTTGCCTAAGTAAGTAAATCACGCGCACCAAATTTCATCGATATATCTTCAACGGTTTCTGAGTTATGACTCATAAAACTTTCAATGTTTGACCCTTAATAAGTGGGCGTGGCAACGCCCATTTTCCAAAATTTCATAAAATTTCTTCATAGGGGCCTGAGCTCAACATGTGAGTAAAATTTTATCGCTCCAGCTATATTAGGGACTGAGATACCAAATTTCCGATTTTTTCTATATGGGAAAAGTGGGCGTGGTCATGGTCCGATTTCGCCCATTTTCAATACCAACCGTCCCAGTCTCGATACCAACTTGCATTCCAAATTTCATCAAAATATCTCAATTTTTGCGCGAGTTAGAGTGTTTACAGACGGACGGACGGACAGACGGACGGACGGACGGACGGACGGACGGACATGGCTCAATCGATTTCTCTTTTCACCCTGATCATTTTGATATATATAAGTCTATATCTATCTCGATTATTTCATTCTGTTACAATCCACCGTTATGTGATTAAAACTATAATACTCTGTGTACTAGTACAGCTGAGTATAAAAAAAGTAATGTATAAATAGAATAAGTAATTGTGGAATATTGATTTATTGCCGCAGATCTGAAAAAGGAAAATGGGTTTGATCTAAAGTTTCTATTACGCAACGACTAATTCATGCATGCGTTTAATTCATAACCAACCGGAATCTGCTCTTAACAAGAAACAAGTAAGAGCGCGGCTGTCTTCGGCCGTACCGAAGACTTCATACCTTTCATGAATGGGAAAATGAAAAGTTACCTATGCACATAGCCTGATTTAGTTTAATTTATAATTTCAATTCTGCCGGTGTTATAGTGGTCCGATCAAGACAACTTTCGGTAACCTTATTTGGGTCCACATGGGTACAAATATTCCAAAGTTTCATGTCCCTAGCTGTAAAAAGGGAGAAGTTATACCCCAAAATGTGTATATCTGAACAATCGGTTGTATGGGAGCTATATGTTATAGTGGTCCGATCTTGACAATTTTCAGTAACCTTACTTGAGTCCATATGGGTACAAATACTCCAAAGTTTCATGTCCTTAGCTGTAAAAAGGGGGAAGTTATACCCCAAAATGTGTATATCTGAACAATCGCTTTTATGGGAGCTATATGTTATAGTAGTCCGATCTTGACAATTTTCGGTAACCTTATTTGGGCCCATATGGGTACAAATACTCCAAAGTTCCATATCCTTAGCTGTAAAAAGGGAGAAATTATACCCCAAAATGTGTATATCTGAACAATCGGTTGTATGGGAGCTATATGTTATAGTAGTCCTATCTTGACAATTTTCGGTAACCTTATTTGGGTCCATATGGGTACAAATACTCCAAAGTTTCATGTCCTTAGCTGTAAAAAGGACGAAGTTATACCCCAAAATGTGGATATCTGAATAATCGGTTGTATGGGAGCTATATGTTATAGTGGTCCGATTCGGCCAATTCCGACAAATGATCAATTGAGCATCAAAACTCACCCGTGTTCCAAATTTCAATCAAATATCTCAAAAACTGAGGGACTAGTTTGCGTTCACACAGACGGACGGACGGACGGACGGACGGACGGACAGACGGACATGGCTTAAACGACTGAGCTCATGATTCTGATCATATCGGTATATATATTGATGGGTCTGGCACGCCTCCTTCTAGTACTTTCAAGATTTGATTTTCGGCACAAAGTTATAATACCATTTCATTCTCATGAAAGATATAAAAACAAATTTTCCACTTAGGCTGAATTAAAACTCCTCAAAGTTATCTACCCAGATTTTTTCTTAAACCGGTTATGAATGCCGTAGACGACCACAATTAATAATTCCGATGTAATCAAAAACCCCAAAAAAAAAATTAATGTTTAATTGATTACAAAAGTGGTTAGTTAGGAGAACGCTCCTAGTCACTAATTCCAAAGTTTGCAATCACTTAAAGTATGAGATACATTATTGGTCGGTAGGCCAAGCAGCGAAGCAACCCTATTTGCAACTATTCCAAACCATTCATGTTTCTTTTTGAACAGTTAAGTAAAATAATGGACCCTCTAAATCTATCGGGCCCCACGTTGGGCGCCATTTTTATTGTCATGAAGTCGTACCTGGAAGCCATTTTTAACTCCAATGGAATCACCCAGAAGTTGTTTGCGGATAGCCGAGCTTTGCATGCTAGCTTGCTCCTGGTTCTAAGCTCGTCGGATTGGGGTGGGTTTTTGCTCACTACCTTAATGCAAACACACGACCGTACAATAAAAAGAAATTCATGCACATCAATACAAAAAAAAAACTAATTAAATTTTCCAAAAAAAAAAAAAATCCCCACATAGGTTTTTACCCCTTCTAAACAGACGGACCTCAACAGCACAGAAACTCAGATCAAACCCGAGAAGCAATAAACCCGCTTCTCTAATCTCCCCTACCCAACCATTGAGGGATACTTACCGTATCGCCAAACCCAGCCAAATTCCACAGATCGACGGCTCAATCATTCCACAATAAATAGATACTCTAGCAATCCATTTTGGAATTTACAAAACTTCATTTATTAATTAATTCACAAATTTCGGACATTTTAATATTCTTATTTATACTAAGTAAGTTAACTGCTTCATACAAAATTTAATTAACCAAAAAAAAAATTTTCCTTTCTTATAATTTTACACGACTTTTAGGCATACCCTAATATTCCATTTGGCCATCTCAGCGTACTACCAATTTACATTTTATTATATGTATAAGTGTGTATGTATCAATCAAATTATGTATTCATATATTATATGTTTGTACATGCAAAACTCAACTGAACGAGGAGGGTAATATGATCTCAAAGCTAGAGAAAAATTATTCAAAGAAATCCATCAGAGATTCAAAATAAATGTATATATGTGCATACGGAAGTACACAAATTTAAGAGATCATACTTCTCTTATGTTAGTTAGGTATGTATATGAGTTAAAAGTTTGTAAATAATAAATATGTACGTAGGTTGTAGCATATAACGTAGTAAAGCTATAACGAGCTGGTGTTGTTTTCACTCGAGCAGCGAGCACGCGCTTGTACCGGCTCAGCAACGTCGGCTTGGGGTGGGTTAATAGCAACTGCTGGGTGGTTTGCTCGCACTACAAATAAAACAAACAAAAAAAAATCGCGTGCTATGGTAGGTAAAAAGGGGGAATAAAGGAAGCGGGGACTACACATTAACGATTTGAGATAGGAAAGAATATAGAAAAGGTAGAATGACTCCAACTGATTATGTCGATCAACTGTTTGATGTTGTTGTTGTTTCTAGTTGACGGCGCAAGAACTGAGATTGCCCACCCTACCATGATCACTTGTTACCAATATCAAATTCTATAGTGATCCCTCAAAAGGATCAGAAAAAGGTCACACCTTAATGTCTCTATTCACATATCCTCGATGCATGGTTCCACCAAAATAATTACCTCAAAACATAATTTAAATATATCTTACAAAAAACTTTACTTACACTGAAATTCATTTCAAACAATCTCAATGAACTTAAAGGAAACTACTGTTTTTGGTTATCAGAGGTTCACAAAAGCTTAAGTCTAAAATATAGTTCATAAAGAAAATATATGCATATGCTACGGGGTATATGAGCATATAAAAATATGCACGGCTGTGCGTGTGCAAACAAAACAAAAACAAAATATATATGCATACATACATACATATATATAGGTATAGCTAATATTTATGTTGTAGTTGTTTTTGTTTTACGTTGGGAAAATTTTCTCATGTAAGTATACAGATGCCTAGATAAATATGTATGTTAATCTTACGAATTAAATATTAGGGAAAGGTAAAGATTTTTCACAAAATAAAATCAAAGTACATACATATATATATGTGTTGGATTTTTATGCGCTTAGCGTATGTATATCATAACCTACACGGCCTGAAAGTTATTTTGGTTCTACGGTTGACGAAATGCAAAATGCAAAGGAAAGCTTGAAAACAAATTTGTGCTCTAAATAAAATCTCTACCAACATACATATAGGTATATGCAAATCAAGAGAGTTTATACATAATTAATAAATAAAGAGACCACTTACATACATCATGTGTCCCACGACGAAAGATCTTTCGGTGCGTGTGTACTTTTGATGAGCGATATTGCTGGAATTGATTAGTGAGTATGCATATTATGTATATTGGCAATTTCCATTTTACTACACTTTGATTTTCGCCGCTCAAAACCTGTTTGTACTTACATATGTACAAATATGTTTAATTGTATAGATGAAGAAAAATCTCTCCCTTTAACTATAAATATTAAAGCAATAAACTAAATCTCTAAAAGTGTAGTGGGAACAGATGCTCCTACTATGTTACAAAAATCCAGATTTCGTTACTCTAAATTATGTTTCTACAAAAACACTTTAACTTTTCATTTTAAATTTTAAAATCCACTGAGTCAAATCGTTCTTCTTACGCATTTAGCTTAGATTAGTTATGTTGAATAGAAATTCTTTTCTATGCCATTAATTTCACTTATGGATCTGCTTTCTATCTAACAAACAAATTCATTACGACTATTTAAATAATATTAGGGTGGGTCGAAATCTTCTCGAACCAAAAATGTCTAAGAATATATAGGTATATTACTAATTAGGCTGTTTTATACGTGATTCGAGCAAGAAAAAAACAAATTTCGGCGATATGGTTAATTACGGTATGACGGCTATTTGATTAAAATTCATTTATTGTCCGTCTGCTGGAACATGCTGGAATGATTATGCGGTAATTCTGAAGTCTCTCGGTGTGGCTTAGATGTACCATTAGATGTCTCGATGGGAGTTTGGATGGTGGCACATGTGCACATACATACTTGTATATATGGTTGTGGAGTTTATGTGCCACTAAATGATTATGACGAATATGTAGAACGTCTTAAGTAGGTAGCGTTAAATTAGCGGCGGAATCATCTGATGCATATACATATGTATATTTCTTATCGGAATTTATTTGGAGTTATTGCATCCGAAATTAGAAAGGCTTTAGTTGGTTTTAATAGATTTTTGTAGTTGCAACTAGATGAAGATTATGGATGCAACTACATTCGTTGATCTATATCAGGAATTGGCATTTAGATGAACATTGATTATGCAAATTGTGTTAGGGTTTATTAGGTCGCAAATTGGTGGGCATCCATGATGCAAATACGTTGGCTTAGATACGGATTTATTAAGTTGTACTAGGTTTTATTAGGTGTCATTAAGTTTTATTAGGTGCCAAATCTGCACAAGAAATAAAAGAAAAAAAAATAATACTAATTTAGGATGAATTTTCCACGTGGGTTTTACAAAAAGAAAACTTACCCATTTCGGAATTGGCACCAATGTGCGGAATATATTCTATAATAAGATGTCTTAAAATTCCACGTGTGTGGGCCAGAATCGATGGGTTATATCTTTAATAAAAATTAAAGTTATCACACCGAAATTTTATTGAAATTTATTTCACCGATCAAAACTTACTTTATTTCAGGAACAACGGAAAACAATTTAACATTTGTTAATGATTAAACTTTTAACAAAATTACAAATTATAACTTTTAATAAATTTAACACTTGTTGAAGAAAACTATTTTTATTCACACAACTTATCTGCTCAAGATCCAGGATGTAAAAGGTTGAGGTTGATTTTTGCTAAAAGCGGAAAACCTCATATGGAGAAAACTGTTCTCAGATAGATTTGACAGACAAAGTGTAGAGAGCGATAAACTTTTCGATCAAAGAAAAATCGTGAATGACATAATGCCATTGGGTATATTTGGAAATGACTGATAGATGGCGGTAAGCAACTATGGTGTTCAAATTTCCTAGTAAGCATTTGTTTTACCATGGACAGACGACAAGCGACACTACAAGGTAAAGAGCGATAATTAAAGAGCACTTATATTTTGTCCGAGCGGTGTCAGCAGGCGCCTGATGAGCTGCGTCGGTCAGCTGGAATTTCTCAACAAAATTTTTTACTCATATACAAACTTATTTATGTACATACCTCATATATATAATACTTCTATATTGCTACTATTCAATTGTTTTGTTGGTCAAACTTCACAATAACGATATACTGTAAGAAAGGGAAGCAAGATTCCATGGGCGTCGTTAAACATTTATTTTCAAAGACAAGGGGGACTACAGAAAAATTTGATAATATGAAATACATAGGTATTTTATTTAACAAAGATATTCAGATAATTTTATTTGAAAACTAGGTTTCAACAATTGGGCATGATTTAAAAAAAATCAACTTCGTATAGAAGTAGGAACATATTGAATTATTGGCAAATTTTATTTTTGGCACAAGTGCCGCTTAGGCGGTTAGCAATTTCACTTAGGCGGTTATGAAATTTAAACGACGATATATATATTGTGACTTTATTTAATTTACGAAAATATAAATTATCTGCCTTATTTTTAGCATGTAGGTATGCATACATAAGTTATTTGGTTGTGAACTACGTTGAAATAATAAATACATGTGTACAATTTTGTTTTCGAAAGATTGGCATTTCATTGTTTATTCTACTGCTTTGTGTTTTTATAACGATCATGAAAGTTTTATATGAAGGGAATAACGACCCCTTTTTTATCCCCCTTCTGTTTTTTTTTGTAATGCTACTACAATTTTACAAATGTGTGTGTGACCAGGGTTTGAATTGCTGACTGTGCTGCGACTAGCTCAGTCTAGTGACTAGACTCTAGTCGCATAGTCGTTTAATTGAAATAACAACTAGCTCATTCGGTTGCTAGTCGTTTTTTTTTTTTGGCAACTTGACTAGACTACGACTAGGAAAAGTAAACAACTTGACTAGAAAATGAGATAGTCGTTGGCCAACAAACAGCTTGTAACTGTGGCAGCAAATGCGACGGCGCGCAACTTGTAGTTTTTAGTCGCAGTTATTTTCTCAATAAACAACTATGAAAATGTGTATACATATACCCGGATACCGGTCAAAATGTGATTGCCCAAAAACATTAAAATTACACTACAATATGGATATCAAACGAAAGGGGGAGGCCCCAGGTTTCATTTGGACGTCGATATATTTCGATAAATTTATCGATAACTGAGTTATCAGTCAAAATATGATTGCCCAAAAACATTAAAATTACACTACAATATGGGTATCAAACGAGAGGGGGAGGCCCCAGGTTTCATTTGGACGTCGATATATTGCGATAAATTTATCGATAACTGAGTTATCGGTCAAAATATGATTGCCCAAAAACATTAAAATTACACTACAATATGGGTATCAAACGAAAGGGAATGGCCCCAGGATTCATTTGAACTTCGATATATTTAGATAAATTTATCGATAACTGAGTTATCGGTCAAAATGAGATTGCCCAAAAACATTAAAATTACACTACAATATGGATATCAAACGAAAGGGGGAGGCCCCAGGTTTCATTCGGACGTCGATATATTTCGATAAATTTATCGATAACTGAGTTATCGGTCAAAATATGATTGCCCAAAAACATTAAAATTACACTACAATATGGGTATAAAACGAAAGGGGGAGGCCCCAGGTTTCATTTGGACGTCGATATATTTCGATAAATTTATCGATAACTGAGTTATCGGTCAAAATATGATTGCCCAAAAACATTAAAATTACCCTACAATATGGGTATCAAACGAAAGGGAATGGCCCCAGGATTCATTTGAACTTCGATATATTTAGATAAATTTATCGATAACTGAGTTATCGGTCAAAATGCGATTGCGCAAAAACCTTAATATTACCCTTCAATATGGGCATCAAACGAAAGGGGATGGCCCCAGGTATCATTTGGACTTCGATATATTTCGATAAATTTATCGATAACTGCGTTATCGGTCAAAATGCGATTGCGCAAAAACCTTAATATTACCCTTCAATATGGGCATGAAACGAAAGGGGATGGCCCCAGGTTTCATTTGGACTTCGATATATTTCGATAAATTTATCGATAACTGAGTTATCGGTCAAAATGCGATTGCACAAAAACCTTAATATAACCCCACAATATGGATATCAAACGAAAGGGGATGGCCCCAGGTTTCATTTGAACTTCGATATATTTCGATAAATTTATCGATAACAGAGTTATCGGTCAAAATGCGATTGCCCAAAAACATTAAAATTACACTACAATATGGGTATCAAACGAAAGGGGATGGCCCCAGGTTTCATTTCAACTTCGATATATTTCGATAAATTTATCGATAACTGAGTTATCGGTCAAAATGCGATTGCACAAAAACCTTAATATTACCTTACAATATGGGTATCAAACGAAAGGGGATGGCGATCTCTTTTAGCGATGGCAATTTCTATACTCCGGGTATTGCTTAGCCACGGAATATTTCTGAGGAATATTGGTATCAAACGAAGGAGCATTCCATGGTTTGTACGGGACAAATTGTACGAATTTTTACAGTTTTCGATTTGAATTAAAGGCACACCAAAATGTTAACCAACAGAATACCTGGCGCATTATTACTGTTTGATAATTAGACTGCGGATCTTTATGCAATTGCATATTTTTAAGGAAAAGAGATAGCGATATGGTTCCAAAGAGAAAAAATGAAAGTTATTAACAAAACATTCTAAATTTTCATATTTATTTCTGCATATTTTGCATATTGCATATAACTTGCATATAGCATATAACTTGCATCTTTGCATATAACTTGCATATTTGCATAATAAATGAGGTTTAGCATTTTTAATCCGCTAGTTAGAGTCTCGCGGAGTTCCCCTAATGGCTTCAATGGCCCTAATAACATAAGCTTTTGAAGGACTTGACGCTACGTCAGGATCATGTGGGCAAATAGTTTTGGTCAAAATTGAAGCTATTTCAAAAAAGAACCTGCTTTTGAAGTCATATTAGGAGTAGCCAAACTACTTTCAGGTGACAACAAAATATTAGAAACTGGAATACAGATTCCCAGTCAATTTTGGAGCGAATTTAAGTATGCTCCGGTTACATCTTGTGATGTTGAGCATTCATTTTCAACATATAAACGGATCTTAACCGATAAGCGTCACAATATTTCCATTGGAAATGTGGAGAAAACACTTGTAGTATATTGTGGTCTTAACTACAACTAAAATTACCTCTACATTAAAAATTATTGTAATAAAAATTAGTTCCCATTTGCAGTTTGTTTTTGGGTGTTAATGGGTTTTATATTTCCATAGAACAAAAGATTCAGCATAGAATATATGATTTTTGCATTCAACTATACTTTACTTATTGTGTATATCACTTAAAATTCCATATCTGATGTAAAAATCCCCGCGTGTAGCATAGTACACGTGATAGAAGTTAACTTCTAAATTGTTATATATAAGTATCTATATTAGAAGAGTTTATTCGATTCGATTTCATCTTGTAGTGAAATCTTTTAAAAAAATTAAGTATTTTCTCCAAATATTTAAAGTTTTGAGAATGCATTATGCGATATGTGAGGAATTTTTCAAAGTTGTTAGCCAAGGCTATTTTTTATAACAATCTTTAAAAATTATAAAAATTATACTTTTGTAAAAGAATCTATTCAATAAATTAAAATTTTTTAAATAGTCAGTTTTCAGTGTATAATCGTATTGATTTTTCAAAGGATATTTTTGGTAAAATTTTGTCAAAATTATTATTCATCATTGTTATTAAAAGAAAGCGTGTTCAATTAGTTTTAACTATAGTTTTTTTAATAAATACATTGAATATTTTTGTAAAATTTCTACATATAATCAATCTAGATTTATACCCGTTCGGAAACAATTAGTCTACATTTATACCCGTTCGGAAACAATCGGGGACTAATTGTGGACCGATTGTTCCCGAAAGAAATCAATCCGGGACAAATCTATGTATATCGGGATTAACCGCACATTTTTTTTGTAGGAATATTGCAATGAAAACTATCGCATGTACATACATGTGGTTGTGTGTTTTTGTTTGTACAAATTCTATTTATGGAAAAGGCGATGCTTGTTCTTGTTATTAGATTTTGTTTATCTATCGGCAAGCTCATCCGATTGGTTTTTATATTGGTTGTTTGGTCGTTTTTATTTTAATAATTAACTAGTATCTATGTAACCCCCGATATTCGGGTGGCACTTTTATTTAATAAAAAATTATAAAAAAAAATTATTTAATAAAAAAAAGGAACAAAAAAACTGGCTCGACCTGGATTTGAACCATTGTCACTTGAATTGTAAGCCTAGCATCTTACAGCTGAACTACTGCGCTAGTTACGCAAGTTGTGTCAAACGGTGTACTCTAATTTCTGTTTGTGTTATTAACATTCTCACCACGCTATGGTTAGAATTTCTTATGTACTTACACATATATGTACATACGTGGGTGAGTTGTAATTGTTAGTTCAGTTTAAGTGCAGCATTTGACATACCCAACGCAGGTGGTATGATGGCACAGCGGTAGAGCGTCTGGTCTGGAAGCAAGGGGTCGGGGTTCGAACCACGAACCACGACATATCAAGGTTGATTTTTTTAAAATTAAAAATTAGCTAAAATGGCTGCTATTTCCGGGGCCAACTTCCGTTGCATCAAATTTCAAATTTCACTCTCCATAAAAACTCTGTATCGCCGCCTAAGAAGTTAACTTCAAAAAATTTGCATATAACTTGCATATAACCTGCATATAAGTTGCATATATTTTGCATATCCAAAACAGAGCAAGAAAATTCGCTTTGGAATGTGAATATATAGTTTTGAATCAATATAACTCTTAATAAATCATTTTAAATTTTTTGCATAAAGATCCGCAGTCTATTGATAATACTCTTATTAAAAGCAGAAACTTGCTTTTGAAATATTCGTGTATGTAAGAAAAATCTTAAAAAAGTTATTTGTTATGGGTTAACATTTTGGTGTGCCTTTAATTCAAATCGAAAACTGTAAAAATTCGTACAAATTGTCCCGTACAAACCATGGAATGCTCCTTCATTTGATACCAATATTCCTCAGAAATATTCCGTGGTTAACCAATACCCGGATTCTAGAAATTGCCATCGCTAAATGAGATCGCCATCCCCTTTCGTTTGATACCCATATTGTAGGGTTATATTAAGGTTTTTGTGCAATCGCATTTTGACCGATAACTCAGTTATCGATAAATTTATCGAAATATATAGAAGTTCAAATGAAACCTGGGGTCATCTCCTTTCGTTTGATACCCATATTGTAGGGTAATTTTAAGTTTCTGGGCAATCATATTTTGACCGATAACTCAGTTATCGATAAATTTATCGAAATATATCGACGTCCAAATGAAACCTGGGGCCTCCCCCTTTCGTTTGATATCCATATTGTAGTGTAATTTTAACGTTTTTGGGCAATCACATTTTGACCGGTATCCGGGTATATGTATACACATTTTCATAGTTGTTTATTGAGAAAATAACTGCGACTAAAAACTACAAGTTGCGCGCCGTCGCATTTGCTGCCACAGTTACAAGCTGTTTGTTGGCCAACGACTATCTCATTTTCTAGTCAAGTTGTTTACTTTTCCTAGTCGTAGTCTAGTCAAGTTGCCAAAAAAAAAACGACTAGCAACCGAATGAGCTAGTTGTTATTTCTGTTAAACGACCATGCGACTAGAATGCACAGTCGTATTTATGTTGCTTTGACTACTTGCTAGTCAGCAATTCAAACCCTGTGTGTGACATATATTCACATATACGACTTTTGCTTTTGTTGACGCATGCGCACAAATTACATATGTAGTCATAAACGAGTTCACCGAGGCCAGAACTGAAACACATTGAGTAGATAGGTTGTTAGCAATATAGAAGTATTATATATATGACATACATAAACATATGTACAATTGTTATCAATTTTGTTGGGGTAAGTGGAAAAAAATTCAACAACTATTTACAGCGAAGGTTGAGTGTATAGCTATTTCACGAAAAACCATTTTCGATCATCAGCACTCTTTTCGGAAGTGGATGCACCGGGGATTGAACCCGAGTCCATTCCAACTTCAGCCGCAATGACCCAACGGATAAACACACTCGGCCATTGAGACTCTGTGCAAGCTGTTGGATTTTCCCCACTTTTGCCTTTTTCATTTTCAACATTAACGTTAGTGTGTATATGCTTTTGCATATATTCTCCACAAACGTGGTGAATTTTTTGTTGTAGGCAGTTCGCAATGAACATTGTTGTTGGTATTTTATTTTATGTATATACCAAACAACGTTAACAATTTTACTTGAAAGAGTTTTTAGTGCTTAGCACGAAATTTTTATTTTAATTCAATTTTTAATTGTTGGGGTAAGTGGAAGTCTCTTTCAAGTAAAATTGTTAACGTTGTTTGGTATATACATAAAATAAAATACCAACAACAATGTTCATTGCGAACTGCCTACAACAAAAAATTCACCACGTTTGTGGAGAATATATGCAAAAGCATATACACACTAACGTTAATGTTGAAAATGAAAAAGGCAAAAGTGGGGAAAATCCAACAGCTTGCACAGAGTCTCAATGGCCGAGTGTGTTTATCCGTTGGGTCATTGCGGCTGAAGTTGGAATGGACTCGGGTTCAATCCCCGGTGCATCCACTTCCGAAAAGAGTGCTGATGATCGAAAATGGTTTTTCGTGAAATAGCTATACACTCAACCTTCGCTGTAAATAGTTGTTGAATTTTTTTCCACTTACCCCAACAATTAAAAATTGAATTAAAATAAAAATTTCGTGCTAAGCACTGAAAACTCTTTCAAGTAAAATTGTTAACGTTGTTTGGTATATACATAAAATAAAATACCAACAACAATGTTCATTGCGAACTGCCTACAACAAAAAATTCACCACGTTTGTGGAGAATATATGCAAAAGCATATACACACTAACGTTAATGTTGAAAATGAAAAAGGCAAAAGTGGGGAAAATCCAACAGCTTGCACAGAGTCTCAATGGCCGAGTGTGTTTATCCGTTGGGTCATTGCGGCTGAAGTTGGAATGGACTCGGGTTCAATCCCCGGTGCATCCACTTCCGAAAAGAGTGCTGATGATCGAAAATGGTTTTTCGTGAAATAGCTATACACTCAACCTTCGCTGTAAATAGTTGTTGAATTTTTTTTTCCACTTACCCCAACAATTAAAAATTGAATTAAAATAAAAATTTCGTGCTAAGCACTAAAAACTCTTTCAAGTAAAATTGTTAACGTTGTTTGGTATATACATAAAATAAAATACCAACAACAATATTCATTGCGAACTGCCTACAACAAAAAATTCACCACGTTTGTGGAGAATATATGCAAAAGCATATACACACTAACGTTAATGTTGAAAATGAAAAAGGCAAAAGTGGGGAAAATCCAACAGCTTGCACAGAGTCTCAATGGCCGAGTGTGTTTATCCGTTGGGTCATTGCGGCTGAAGTTGGAATGGACTCGGGTTCAATCCCCGGTGCATCCACTTCCGAAAAGAGTGCTGATGATCGAAAATGGTTTTTCGTGAAATAGCTATACACTCAACCTTCGCTGTAAATAGTTGTTGAATTTTTTTCCACTTACCCCAACAATTAAAAATTGAATTAAAATAAAAATTTCGTGCTAAGCACTAAAAACCCTTTCAAGTAAAATTGTTAACGTTGTTTGGTATATACATAAAATAAAATACCAACAACAATGTTCATTGCGAACTGCCTACAACAAAAAATTCACCACGTTTGTGGAGAATATATGCAAAAGCATATACACACTAACGTTAATGTTGAAAATGAAAAAGGCAAAAGTGGGGAAAATCCAACAGCTTGCACAGAGTCTCAATGGCCGAGTGTGTTTATCCGTTGGGTCATTGCGGCTGAAGTTGGAATGGACTCGGGTTCAATCCCCGGTGCATCCACTTCCGAAAAGAGTGCTGATGATCGAAAATGGTTTTTCGTGAAATAGCTATACACTCAACCTTCGCTGTAAATAGTTGTTGAATTTTTTTCCACTTACCCCAACAATTAAAAATTGAATTAAAATAAAAATTTCGTGCTAAGCACTAAAAACTCTTTCAAGTAAAATTGTTAACGTTGTTTGGTATATACATAAAATAAAATACCAACAACAATGTTCATTGCGAACTGCCTACAACAAAAAATTCACCACGTTTGTGGAGAATATATGCAAAAGCATATACACACTAACGTTAATGTTGAAAATGAAAAAGGCAAAAGTGGGGAAAATCCAACAGCTTGCACAGAGTCTCAATGGCCGAGTGTGTTTATCCGTTGGGTCATTGCGGCTGAAGTTGGAATGGACTCGGGTTCAATCCCCGGTGCATCCACTTCCGAAAAGAGTGCTGATGATCGAAAATGGTTTTTCTTGAAATAGCTATACACTCAACCTTCGCTGTAAATAGTTGTTGAATTTTTTTCCACTTACCCCAACAATTAAAAATTGAATTAAAATAAAAATTTCGTGCTAAGCACTAAAAACTCTTTCAAGTAAAATTGTTAACGTTGTTTGGTATATACATAAAATAAAATACCAACAACAATGTTCATTGCGAACTGCCTACAACAAAAAATTCACCACGTTTGTGGAGAATATATGCAAAAGCATATACACACTAACGTTAATGTTGAAAATGAAAAAGGCAAAAGTGGGGAAAATCCAACAGCTTGCACAGAGTCTCAATGGCCGAGTGTGTTTATCCGTTGGGTCATTGCGGCTGAAGTTGGAATGGACTCGGGTTCAATCCCCGGTGCATCCACTTCCGAAAAGAGTGCTGATGATCGAAAATGGTTTTTCGTGAAATAGCTATACACTCAACCTTCGCTGTAAATAGTTGTTGAATTTTTTTCCACTTACCCCAACAATTAAAAATTGAATTAAAATAAAAATTTCGTGCTAAGCACTAAAAACTCTTTCAAGTAAAATTGTTAACGTTGTTTGGTATATACATAAAATAAAATACCAACAACAATGTTCATTGCGAACTGCCTACAACAAAAAATTCACCACGTTTGTGGAGAATATATGCAAAAGCATATACACACTAACGTTAATGTTGAAAATGAAAAAGGCAAAAGTGGGGAAAATCCAACAGCTTGCACAGAGTCTCAATGGCCGAGTGTGTTTATCCGTTGGGTCATTGCGGCTGAAGTTGGAATGGACTCGGGTTCAATCCCCGGTGCATCCACTTCCGAAAAGAGTGCTGATGATCGAAAATGGTTTTTCGTGAAATAGCTATACACTCAACCTTCGCTGTAAATAGTTGTTGAATATTTTTCCACTTACCCCAACAATTAAAAATTGAATTAAAATAAAAATTTCGTGCTAAGCACTAAAAACTCTTTCAAGTAAAATTGTCAACGTTGTTTGGTATATACATAAAATAAAATACCAACAACAATGTTCATTGCGAACTGCCTACAACAAAAAATTCACCACGTTTGTGGAAAATATATGCAAAAGCATATACACACTAACGTTAATGTTGAAAATGAAAAAGGCAAAAGTGGGGAAAATCCAACAGCTTGCACAGAGTCTCAATGGCCGAGTGTGTTTATCCGTTGGGTCATTGCGGCTGAAGTTGGAATGGACTCGGGTTCAATCCCCGGTGCATCCACTTCCGAAAAGAGTGCTGATGATCGAAAATGGTTTTTCGTGAAATAGCTATACACTCAACCTTCGCTGTAAATAGTTGTTGAATTTTTTTCCACTTACCCCAACAATTAAAAATTGAATTAAAATAAAAATTTCGTGCTAAGCACTGAAAACTCTTTCAAGTAAAATTGTTAACGTTGTTTGGTATATACATAAAATAAAATACCAACAACAATGTTCATTGCGAACTGCCTACAACAAAAAATTCACCACGTTTGTGGAGAATATATGCAAAAGCATATACACACTAACGTTAATGTTGAAAATGAAAAAGCCAAAAGTGGGGAAAATCCAACAGCTTGCACAGAGTCTCAATGGCCGAGTGTGTTTATCCGTTGGGTCATTGCGGCTGAAGTTGGAATGGACTCGGGTTCAATCCCCGGTGCATCCACTTCCGAAAAGAGTGCTGATGATCGAAAATGGTTTTTCGTGAAATAGCTATACACTCAACCTTCGCTGTAAATAGTTGTTGAATTTTTTTCCACTTACCCCAACAATTAAAAATTGAATTAAAATAAAAATTTCGTGCTAAGCACTAAAAACTCTTTCAAGTAAAATTGTTAACGTTGTTTGGTATATACATAAAATAAAATACCAACAACAATGTTCATTGCGAACTGCCTACAACAAAAAATTCACCACGTTTGTGGAGAATATATGCAAAAGCATATACACACTAACGTTAATGTTGAAAATGAAAAAGGCAAAAGTGGGGAAAATCCAACAGCTTGCACAGAGTCTCAATGGCCGAGTGTGTTTATCCGTTGGGTCATTGCGGCTGAAGTTGGAATGGACTCGGGTTCAATCCCCGGTGCATCCACTTCCGAAAAGAGTGCTGATGATCGAAAATGGTTTTTCGTGAAATAGCTATACACTCAACCTTCGCTGTAAATAGTTGTTGAATTTTTTTTCCACTTTCCCCAACAATTAAAAATTGAATTAAAATAAAAATTTCGTGCTAAGCACTAAAAACTCTTTCAAGTAAAATTGTTAACGTTGTTTGGTATATACATAAAATAAAATACCAACAACAATGTTCATTGCGAACTGCCTACAACAAAAAATTCACCACGTTTGTGGAGAATATATGCAAAAGCATATACACACTAACGTTAATGTTGAAAATGAAAAAGGCAAAAGTGGGGAAAATCCAACAGCTTGCACAGAGTCTCAATGGCCGAGTGTGTTTATCCGTTGGGTCATTGCGGCTGAAGTTGGAATGGACTCGGGTACAATCCCCGGTGCATCCACTTCCGAAAAGAGTGCTGATGATCGAAAATGGTTTTTCGTGAAATAGCTATACACTCAACCTTCGCTGTAAATAGTTGTTGAATTTTTTTCCACTTACCCCAACAATTAAAAATTGAATTAAAATAAAAATTTCGTGCTAAGCACTAAAAACTCTTTCAAGTAAAAATGTTATCAATTTTTTTTTTTATTTTTACACATAATACCGCTAGAACGCCAGTGGCGCCTAAAGCAAAAAGTCCGAAAAGGGTTATATCTTATGCTAATTGCAAAAACGGCTTAAATCAATAGTTTTCCTCTTTTTTTTTTTTCAAAACCAAAAATATAGATATATATGTAGGTATATATTATAAGTTCATACTGTTCCTTACAAAAAAATCAATATTCTTCTGACCAAAGATTTACCTAAGGAATTTTTGCTTCTGCATATACATATGTGTTGTTCTTATACACCTTAAATTCCTTTACATACCACTTTATATCTAACTCACTATAGCCTGATTTTTACATTAATTTTAACTTCATATGTATGTCTTATTTTAATTAATTTTTCTTTTCTTTTTTTTCTGGTTTAGGCCCAAGTATATACCCACGTGTAGGTACGTATGTACATACATATAGATATCCACATGTGGATAGGTACATATGTATGTATAAACTTCTAAGTTTTTTGTTTTTTTTTTTTGTAAATCGTATTTTGTACCAAGTACAAAAGAAAATGAATAAATTTGCTTAATAAAAAAATATTAAAGATGTTAATATAAAAAGAAAAAAACTTTAAATCCTTGATTCTCCTGATATTAATGGATATAACCTCAGCACGTGGTTGGGATCACCATGGGATTTCCTGATGGAGGGGGAATTGCTATCACCAGCACATTGACGTTTCGGGTTTTCATCCAGCATTTATTTTTGGTTTATTATACTCAGCTGTACTAGTACACAGAGTATTATCCCTCGAGTACTCGCGCCTCGTAGAGTAACACGGATTCTCGCGCATGAGCATTTTGCTCACTCGCTCTTGTAATGTAATTTTTTAATGCATTTACATTGTTAAACATTTCCTTTTTGTCGTAGAAATATTACTAACTAATTGTTTTTGAAAAAGCATATTTATTTAAGGAATTCACCTTTTAAAATTTTAGTAAATCAATCGAATAAAACATAAAATGGCCATTTCACATTTCCCAAGTAGTACATTAACAAAAATATTTATTGAAAAAAGAAATAACTAAATAAAATTATAAAATCAGTCTGCGTTATGATTCACATTAATGTTGCTTTCGAAGAAAAATGAGCACGTGTATATTACATGTTCCTCGCAGAGTAATTTTGCACATAAAGTTCACCCTCTGTTTTGAACGCCTATTTTTACTCCTGAGGAACAGCTCGCAAAGGCCAGGCCTTTTAGTATACTCACTTATGTTGTCCTCCTTCTCCAAACTATCGGCGGATTGTTCAGAGGTAGTGTTGTGATCACTTTTTTCTGTTTCGCCATCACTTTGTTCAAATAATTCATTTTCGTCAATGTCTAAGCCTTCGTCATATAACACTTCTTCCAACCAAGAAGCAAGTTGTGAAGAGGCCCTACTACAATGACGTCTGCGTTCCATTTCAATACTATTTGCAAATACAAATGAAAGTATTGGAAAAATAATAAATATCAGCGTTAAACCCTAGGTTTCCAGCAAAAAAGATTAACATAAAATACTTACATCGTTTCTCGCGCAATGAGCAAAATGCCGCTCTCAAAAAACAATATCCCATCTGAAGCTGTGATGGTGCACTAATGGAAAGAAATATTCGTCAAAGTGTGAATCACAACCATTTGCGAAGGTACTCAACACATCAAGTGCCACAAATTCTTAGAAATCATAGAAATTTCGCGAAATAAAAAATTGCTTGAGCAAAATGCTCATAGCGCGAGTGCTCGAGGGTTATAGTTTTGATTTCCTAACGGTGGATTGTAACAGAATGAAATAATCGAGATAGATATAGACTTATATATATCAAAATGATCAAGGTGAAAAGAGAAATCGATTGAGCCATGTCCGTCCGTCTGTCCGTCTGTGCACACGATAACTCGCGCAAAAATTGAGATATTTTGATGAAATTTGAAATGTAAGTTGGTATCAAGACAGGAACGGACGGTATTGAAAATGGGCGAAATCGGACCATGACCACGCCCACCTCCCCTATATAGTAAAAATCGAAAATTTTGTATCTCAGTCAATAATAGAGCTAGAGTGATAAAATTTCACACACGTATTGAGCTCAGGCCCTTATGAAGAAATATGGTGAAATTTTGGAAAATGGGCGGTGCCACGCCCACTTATTAAGGGGCAAACATTGAAAGTTTTATGAGTATTAACTCAGAAACCGTTGAAGATATATCGATGAAATTTGGTAGGCGTGATATACTTACTTAGGCAAATGTTTGGACGAAAAATTGCCAAAATCGGTTGACGACCACGCCCACTTTTATATATGGGTATTATAAAGTGACCTAATAAAAGCATTTTAAGCGATATCTCTGTTAAATATAAAGATATATAATTGAAATTTTATGGAAGGTGTCCAACTATGGACATAAAACAAAAAATACAAAAATTTTGGAAAATGGGCGTGGCAACGCCTCCTTTTAGAAGCAGGAATATACGAGATTTCTGAGCCCATAACTCGACAAATAATCGATATATTATGACAAAACTTGGTCTTTACACTTTCACTACTTGTAGTAATACATGTTCAAAATTTTAGCGAAATCGGTTGACGACCACGCCCACTTTTATATATGGGTATCATAAAGTGGCCTAATAAAAACATTTTAAGCGATATCTTTGTCAAATATAAAGATAATTCATTGAAATTTTGTGGCATGAGTTCTACAATAGATCGGAAACAAAAAATAGAAAAATTTCGGAAAATGGGCGTGGCACCGCCTCTTTTCAGACAAAGGAATCAACGAGATTTCGGAGCCCATAACTCGACAAATAATTGAGATATTAGGACGAAACTTGGTTTATACACTTTTATAACTTGTGTTAATAGACACGCAAAAATGTATTGAAATCGGTTTATGACCACGCCTACTTTTTAACAAAGATATTTCTGGAACACCCTTTGGGAATTTGTAACAAGACTTCTTTGTAACCAGAAGTCATAAAGGAATGAAATTTTGCACAAAGAATAATATTCATATGCTTAGTTGGATGACTGATAAAAATGTTGAAAATGGACGTGGCTACGCCCACTTTATGCGGCACTCGCTTTATATAAAATACACCCTATATCGAACAAACGCAAACAAACAATGAAAGCATACAGCTGAGTATCTAATGTTCGATTCCACTCGAACTTAGGCTTCCTTACTTGTTTTTATTTTTCTTCTCACAAATTAATTTAATTTCTGGGAAGATGTTGCGGCCATGTTTTTCTGGCGGAGCTTATATCATTTCTCCATTTCACGTATCGACACATGGATTTTAGTTAACAAAGTATCTGGTTTTATTTTAGCGTTTAACTTTTATACATAAAAGGTTTTTTTTTCTTATTTACTTCTTTTGGTGTTTATTAATAAATTAGTTTAGAATTATTTTGATTATAAATAATAAAATAAAATCTGCACTACTGACTGTTCTTTTGTTTAACTTAAAACTTTAAATTTCGTCGTTGTCGCTGTGAAGATCCAAACGAAAAAGAAGGGAACGACCAAAGTCCAGCAATAGTCAGCTAACACGTTTGTTTTATCTGCGCTCAGCTGAACATAGCTCTAAAACCCTTATTGCTCTCAGCTGTTCGAGTAATAAAATATTCCCAGTCAGAGCTGCTAAGCGCGGCATAAATAATAAAAAGTTTTGATTAAAATCGCGCTCACATATTTCCCTAATTTGAGACGCGTTCCTTAATTTTTGTTTTTTTCCTACTAATTGAGTGGACCTACAGTTTTATGCCGGCTCCGAACGGAGAATGCATTTTTTTCTGATTTCAGCAATTCCATACGAACGGAATGGAATCGGACTTAAAATGGTAACAAATTGTTACCACTTATTGAGGTGGTAATATAATTTTCCTGCACCGCAGTAAATTCATGAGTTTTAGCGTTGCGTAAGTCAAATCCTTTTTGATTTCATATAATGAATCAATTTTATTTCTGATTTCGTTCTTCAGCCAAATCCAGACAACTTTTTATTTGTGATTTGATTTTCAGTCAAATCAAAGAATATCGTGTATTTCATTTTTTGAAAATAGAAACCTTTCCAGTAATAACTAGTACAGCTGAGTATAAAAAGTATGTTTTATCAGTATCTTTTATTTTGAAAATCAAATCACTAATAAGATGATGATGACTGTTGATTACTGAAAGCCAATGCGAAGCTTGGTCGAGTATGCTAGTATTTATATACATAGGTGTTTAATTTTAAAGGCATGTGTCTGCATATTTGTACATACTCTGCAGGGAAGTCAATAACTAGAGAACAGAATTTCTGTGTCAAAAAGGCACCAGTTCATTTACCGTCGGCTTTGCATATTTCTGCAATTCTTATACATACATACATATGTATATATGTACTTATATACATATTAGCCGTATTCGTTTGGGCAGGAGTTAGAGACTTGCGAAAAAAATACCACTGGTATAAAAACAAGTGAAAATTATACGACCGTTCGTTAAAGTAAAAGAATTTGGAAAAAGGTGTGTTTATTGTATGATTTCTTCAAATTTTTATCGATAGATGTCTCCCTATCTTCGAACCTAGCCAAGACTCAATGTAACACCGTTCGTTAAAGTACGGACAAAGAACGTATATTGTACAATATATACAATATACATTCTTTGGTACGGAATTGGAGAAAATTTTCTAATGAACGGTATTGCGTTGAATTCGAAGATAGAGGAGACATCTATTGACAAAAATTTGAAACCATTTCACTTATTCACAATAGAAAAAATTGGCATAATCAGTACAGATCAGTTTAATGAGTAGCTGGCATACTATCTAAAGGTTTCTTAAAGTCTCTAACATTTTCTATGGAAACTGTCAGCCAAGAGAGCAGAATCGAGTATAAGCGAGCAGAGAAGTGCCCAATAAAACACTCCTTATGATATCGCACCCTAAATCATAAAGTGGCACAACTCAAAAGTCAAAAATTTTCAGGAGAGCCAAAAACTTTTTTTCATTACAAGCAATCGTATGGCAAAGGGCCAGATATAATGGTTATTTTTCGGCCGAAAGAGACAGTTATACAAAAGTTTTTTTTGGCAATCGCTAGAGATATGTTCCGTATACCCGTTTATGAAAAAAACTCGATTTCGAAAAATTTTGAGTTGTGCCACTTTTTGATTTAGGGTGCGATATGTTAATATGTGTTTATTCGATGAAATTTCTCCAACTTTTTATCGATAGATGTCTCCCCTATCTTCGAAAACCGTTCGTTAAAGTACGGACAAAGAACGTATATTGTACAATATACGTTCTTTGGTACGGAATTGGAAAAAATTTTCTAACGAACGGTTTTGCGTCGAATTCGAAGATAGGGGAGACATCTATTGACAAAAATTTGAAACCATTTGACTTAGAATAGAAAAAATTGGCATAATCAGTAAAGATCAGTTTAATGAGTAGCTGGCATACTCTCTAAAGGTCTCTTAAAGTCTCTAACATTTTATATGGAAACTGTCAGACAAGAGAGCAGAATCGAGTATAAGCGAGCAGAGAAGTGCCCAATAAAACACTCCTTATGATATCGCACCCTAAATCATAAAGTGGCACAACTCAAAAGTCAAAAATTTTCAGGAGAGCCAAAAACTTTTTTTCATTACAAGCAATCGTATGGCAAAGGGCCAGGTATAATGGTTATTTTTCGGCCGAAAGAGACAGTTATACAAAAGTTTTTTTTGGCAATCGCTAGAGATATGTTCCGTATACCCGTTTATGAAAAAAACTCGATTTCGAAAAATTTTGAGTTGTGCCACTTTTTGATTTAGGGTGCGATATGTTAATATGTGTTTATTCGATGAAATTTCTCCAACTTTTTATCGATAGATGTCTCCCCTATCTTCGAAAACCGTTCGTTAAAGTACGGACAAAGAACGTATATTGTACAATATACGTTCTTTGGTACGGAATTGGAAAAAATTTTCTAACGAACGGTTTTGCGTCGAATTCGAAGATAGGGGAGACATCTATTGACAAAAATTTGAAACCATTTGACTTAGAATAGAAAAAATTGGCATAATCAGTAAAGATCAGTTTAATGAGTAGCTGGCATACTCTCTAAAGGTCTCTTAAAGTCTCTAACATTTTATATGGAAACTGTCAGACAAGAGAGCAGAATCGAGTATAAGCGAGCAGAGAAGTGCCCAATAAAACACTCCTATTGTTAATACTTAGAGTTCGGCTTTATTAAAAATAACGAATTTATTATTTTGGTATTAAGATTGTACAGCCTCTCACCTAAAATTAAATAAAAGGCAACTACCTAATCTATAAAAGGAAGTCGTTACATATGTAGGTATGTATATATATGCAAAAAAATGTTAAACGAAAGATTCAATAATGTATAATAAAGATGGAAAATTGCATTACCTGCTTTCCATTCCACCAGATCGCAGGCATACCGGCGTACCATTTAGTATAATTTCATACATATGTATGTACATACCAGGGATGGGCATTATTCAAAATTTGAATAATTCAATAACGAAAAAATAAAAATAAATTTTTATTCTTCATTCTCATATCCTTGAATAAAGAATAAATTTTTATTCTTCATTCCGGCGCCCTTGAATAAAGAATAATTTTTTAATAAAGAATAAAGAATAAAAATTTATTCTTCATTCTGATACCCTTGAATAAAAAATAAATTTTTATTCTTCATTTTGGTGCCCTTGAATAAAGAATAATTTTTTATTCTTCATTTTGATACCCTTGAATAAAGAATAAAAATTTATTCTTCATTCTGATACCCTTGAATAAAAAATAAATTTTTATTCTTCATTCTGATGCCCTTGAATAAAGAATAATTTTTTATTCTTCATCCGAAATTGGTTGAATAAAAAATAAAATTTTATTTTTCATTCAGATAATTTTGAATAAAGAATAAATTTTTATTCACGTTATTCAAATTATTCTTGCAGGTCACACAAGTAAATGATTTTGCGAAAATTTTTCTGAATACGAACCAAGTATTTTCCCGAGCCCCAACCGAATATTTTTCCGAATACTTTCCCCAATCCGAATCCAAATACTCAACCGAATATTTTTCTGAATCCGAACCGAATATTTTACCGAATACTTTCCCGAATCCGAACCGAATATTCTCCCAAATCCGAAACCGAATACTTTCCCGATTCCGAACCGAATACTTTTCCGGGTTCGAACCGAATACTTTTCCGAGTTCGAACCGAATACTTTTCCGAGTTCGAACCGAATACTTTTCCGGGTCCGAACCGATTACCAGATGTAAGTAACGAAGTTATGGTAAAAATTAATATGCAAACGAATATACATACAGTACATACATATTTACATATGTACTTATATACATATTTATGTATGTATAAGCAAAAGAAGTATGTAGTTTCTTGTTGTCATTATGTTCTGGTCATCGGTTTTAATGAAATTCGGCGCCCTTCTATTCAAATATAAGGACATTTTAATTTTTAAAATAACTTCGATAATTACAGAGCCAGCGGGTCCCGGACTCGGTACAGTAATCGGTTCAGACTCGGGAAAGTATTCGGTTCGGAATCGGGAAAGTATTCGGTTTCGTATTTGGGAGAATATTCGGTTCGGATTCGGGAAAGTATTCGGTAAAATATTCGGTTCGGATTCAGAAAAATATTCGGTTGAGTATTTGGGTTCGGATTCGGGAAAGTATTCGGAAAAATATTCGGTTGGGGCTCGGGAAAATACTTGGTTCGTATTCAGAAAAATATTTGCAAAATCATTTACTTGTGTGACCTGCAAGAATAATTTGAATAACGTGAATAAAAATTTTTTCTTTATTCAAAATTATCTGAATGAAAAATAAAATTTTATTTTTTATTCAACCAATTTCGGATGAAGAATAAAAAATTATTCTTTATTCAAGGGCATCAGAATGAAGAATAAAAATTTATTCAAAACCGCCCATCCCTGGTACATACCTACATACTAGAGGTCGGAAACTATCGATAGTATATAGTATATCGATAGTTGACGATAGTTTCGGGTGATTTGGGAGAGTCTACGGCTACGCTCACACTGTAACCGCCTTTTGCCGTCCGGCAGCAAACACATCCACAAACACATCTGTTTTAAATGAGCTCACCCGATTTCACCCGAATGTAAACAAACTTTGCCACCTGTCCTGGTCTTATTCTTACCAATACATGAAAGTAATAGAAGATGATCCAATAAAACTTTTTTCAGTACATTGTTTTGTTTTATTTATTAGCCATTTATTCTTGTTCAAGAAAATTAATATATTAACCAGAGACCATAACAATTATAATAAATAAATATAAAAATCACTTGATACTCTGAAAAAAAAAAAACGTTGTAAATACAAAGACTTTTGCAGTTAAATGAACAACTTTCCGCAGTTGAAATGTGCCCAACAACGCTCCGTTGTTGTTTCAAAGATGCGAGCGTTTTTGATTCAAATACTTTTCGTATTTAAGTTAACAACTTTTGCTTTTGAATTAACCGCAAAAGTTTTTGGTTGAAAAACGGGCACCATTGAAGCAAATACTTACCCATTTAAGTTAACCTCAAGAAAATTGTAAAAATTGTATTTTTTTTAATATAATAGATATTATTTTATTTTATTTTATTTTTTTATACATATAATATATGTATGTTTACATATCGAGCCCTAACCGCCATAAAGTGTATCCAACAAAATTATCGATTTTAGCGTTTTCAAGGAAATCAATAACTTATTATAGTACTCATCAACCCCCAAAATTTCATAGACTTAGGGCCGGTTTCACCACCTCCGGTTAAGCACTTAACCAGAGATTTTTGCCCGGTGAACCAATTTATTTGACAGCTCGCCATACAATTTACGTCAAACTAACCAGCGATTAAATTAACCGCAGATTGTGAAACCGGCCATAAATAAATTTCAAGGCTGATTACCAACTGTATGAAAAGAAAATAAAAAAACCTCCTGTAAAATTTAATTTTTGTTGGATACACTTTTTGGCGGTTAGGGCTCGATATGTAGTAATATTAATACTAAGGCCCGCCGTCACCAAACGAACTTTAGTCATTCATCCATTCACCATTTCCAAACGCATCAGTACATCTGCAGACAACTCTCACGACATCGATAGTGTAAACGATGTTCAGAAACCATCGATAGTGACGATAGTGCCATCGATAGTTTCCGACCACTACTACATACCTCCATATGTTCATCCTCAACGGAGTGGCACATGTACGTGCGTACGACACATACATGCACAAAGGACTTTTATTTTTTCTCTGTCCGAAATATCCATCCTTTCGCGACAGACATTTTTCGCTGCTCAACGAAAACCGTCGCTGTCCAACAGTGACGGAAAAAAATTGAAAATAAAAGTTTCCCACTGACGGAAACAGCTAGTCTGTTAACAATAAGTGTTATCGGCGTTGCTCAACTATTAGGGTGAAAACAGAATCGGGACGTAACGACACGACGTTGCGACAACGACAGTCTGTCAAAATTAAAACCCATGCGTTCTTATGAAAGCAATTATAATAAAGACGACGCGGCACGACGTCGTCCACCGACAAAATTACGTTGTCGCCAACTTAGACCGATTTCTAATTTTGGTGACGACGACGAGCGGACGACGAGTTGCCACTGCGTTATGAAATATGAATATTTTGACAACTCAATAAATCTAACGAAACTTCACAAAAAAAACTTTTTAGCTGTGAATGAAAAACTGTAATGTGGCAGCAACGAGCCTTCTGTAGGGGCGGTCGTTGCCGCATTTATTATGTTTCAGTCGCTGGCTTCGCACCGTCATTTTTACGTCAAGAGGCTGTCGTTGTCGCAATGTCGTGTCGTTACGTCCCGGTTCTGTTTTCACCCTTATGCTTTTGTTTTTACATGAAACTGTTATTTTAGGACACTTTTTCAAAGCTTACCATCGGTATAATTGAGCACTGCTTCCGGAGTTCCACTCCGCTCAAAACATAGATTGGTAATTTTCTTTTCCCATACTTTTGTTATTTCGTTTTTGTCGGGTGGTAGCGTTCTGCGTCTAAAGGTACATTTCGAAAAATATACCAACGCAGAAAATATACCAACGCAATTCATATGCCTTTTTTTCCACACAAAATTTTTCAAAATTTACCACCGCGAGAATAATGTACCTATGTACATACAAGGAACAATTTAAAACTTATAGAGCCTCCTTAATAGGAATTATCGATGCGGTTCAGAACTCGGCTAATCAGGTGCATGTGGAAGGTATGTGTTATGTTCCACACATAACCAATGTGAGCTTGTCCTAGCTACACACAGATGGCGCCGGAATGAAAAAATAACTAAAAAATACATAGTGGGTTACGCTCACTGGCTGTGGGTTAAAAAAAATAAGACCAGCCGAAATTGAAGTGACCAAAAATTATGACTATGTATTAGATAGTTGAATTTTGAATATGCCACCCAATTAGGAAACAATATTTCTAAATTAGTCCCTGCTTCGTTTATTACGTAGACATGGGACTTACTAGAGAGCGCATCAATGCAGAAGCCTACCCGGCCAAATTCCTGCTGAGCTGCCGTTTTTGTAAAAGGCACCATCCGGTTCGGCTTTGAAAAACTTCTTTTTTTATTTACAAAGGTAGAGTGTAATGTCAAAATCAAAGCGAATTCACATCATGGCCAATAGGAATGGACGAGCCCCAAGCGAATTCAGATTTTAACCACGGCGAAATATCATTTTGACATTACACTCTACCAATTACAATAACAAAATACATGGGAAATTTCTGAATTCGCCACCGGGCCTACCTTCCTAGATCTGTCTTGATTTTGACCATGATTTCGCGTCGGACCGTGATCAAAAAAGCAAATCAGTCTTGCGGTACAACAGGAATTTGGAAAGTGTTGCTTATCTCGGCGAAAAGGAATCATTTTTGTACCAATACAAAGTTGAAAAAATAAATTGCATGGTCGAATTTCGAGCACCGGCGATACTAGTTATTATTATTATTATTATTATTATTATTATTATTATTATTATTATTATTATTATTATTATTATTATTATTATTATTATTATTATTATTATTATTATTATTATTATTATTATTATTATTATTATTATTATTATTATTATTATTATTATTATTATTATTATTATTATTATTATTATTATTATTATTATTATTATTATTATTATTATTATTATTATTATTGTTATTATTATTATTATTATTATTATTATTATTATTATTATTATTATTATTATTATTATCATTATTATTATTATTATTATTATTATTATTATTATTATTATTATTATTATTATTATTATTATTATTATTATTATTATTATTATTATTATTATTATTATTATTATTATTATTATTATTATTATTATTATTATTATTATTATTATTATTATTATTATTATTATTATTATTATTATTATTATTATTATTATTATTGTTATTATTATTATTATTATTATTATTATTATTATTATTATTATTATTATTATTATTATTATTATTATTATTATTATTATTATCATTATTATTATTATTATTATTATTATTATTATTATTATTATTATTATTATTATTATTATTATTATTATTATTATTATTATTATTATTATTATTATTATTATTATTATTATTATTATTATTATTATTATTATTATTATTATTATTATTATTATTATTATTATTATTATTATTATTATTATTATTATTATTATTATTATTATTATTATTATTATTATTATTATTATTATTATTATTATTATTATTATTATTATTATTATTATTATTATTATTATTATTATTATTATTATTATTATTATTATTATTATTATTATTATTATTATTATTATTATTATTATTATTATTATTATTATTATTATTATTATTATTATTATTATTATTATTATTATTATTATTATTATTATTATTATTATTATTATTATTATTATTATTATTATTATTATTATTATTATTATTATTATTATTATTATTATTATTATTATTATTATTATTATTATTATTATTATTATTATTATTATTATTATTATTATTATTATTATTATTATTATTATTATTATTATTATTATTATTATTATTATTATTATTATTATTATTATTATTATTATTATTATTATTATTATTATTATTATTATTATTATTATTATTATTATTATTATTATTATTATTATTATTATTATTATTATTATTATTATTATTATTATTATTATTATTATTATTATTATTATTATTATTATTATTATTATTATTATTATTATTATTATTATTATTATTATTATTATTATTATTATTATTATTATTATTATTATTATTATTATTATTATTATTATTATTATTATTATTATTATTATTATTATTATTATTATTATTATTATTATTATTATTATTATTATTATTATTATTATTATTATTATTATTATTATTATTATTATTATTATTATTATTATTATTATTATTATTATTATTATTATTATTATTATTATTATTATTATTATTATTATTATTATTATTATTATTATTATTATTATTATTATTATTATTATTATTATTATTATTATTATTATTATTATTATTATTATTATTATTATTATTATTATTATTATTATTATTATTATTATTATTATTATTATTATTATTATTATTATTATACTCAGCTGTACTAGTACACAGAGTATTATAGTTTTGATTTCCTAACGGTGGATTGTAACAGAATGAAATAATCGAGATAGATATAGACTTATATATATCAAAATGATCAGGGTGAAAAGAGAAATCGATTGAGCCATGTCCGTCCGTCCGTCCGTCCGTCTGTCCGTCTGTCCGTCTGTACGCACGATAACTCGCGCAAAAATTGAGATATTTTGATGAAATTTGGAATGCAAGTTGGTATCAAGACAGGAACGGACGGTATTGAAAATGGGCGAAATCGGACCATGACCACGCCCACCTCCCCTATATAGTAAAAATCGGAAATTTTGTATCTCAGTAACTAATAGAGCTGGAGTGATAAAATTTCACCCACGTATTGACCTCAGGCCCTTATGAAGAAATGTGGTGAAATTTTGGAAAATGGGCGGTGCCACGCCCACTTATTAAGGGGCAAACATTGAAAGTTTTATGAGTCATAACTCAGAAACTATTGAAGATATATAGATGAAATTTGGTACGCGTGATATATTTGCTTACGCAAATGTTTTGACGAAAAATTGCCAAAATCTGTTAACGACCACGCCCACTTTTATATATGGGTATTATAAAGTGACCTAATAAAAACATTTGAAGCGATATCTCTGTCAAATATAAAGATATATCAATGAAATTTTATGGCAAGATTCCAACTAAGGACATAAAACAAAAAACACAAAAATTTTGGAAAATGGGCGTGGCACCGCCTCCTTTTAGGAGCAGGAATATACGAGATTTTGGAGCCCATATCTCGACAAATAATTGATATATTATGACGAAACTTGGTGTATACACTTTTATTACTTGTAGCAATACATGTTGAAAATTTTAGCGAAATCGGTTGACGACCACGCCCACTTTTATATATGGGTATTATAAAGTGGCCTAATAAAAACATTTTAAGCGATATCTTTGTCAAATATAAAGATAATTCATTGAAATTTTGTGGCATGAGTTCTACAATAGACTGGAAACAAAAAATAGAAAAATTTTGGAAAATGGGCGTGGATACGCCCACTTCATGCAGCACTCGCTTTATATAAAGTACACCGTGTTTCCATCAAAGGCAAACAAACAATAAGCATACAGCTGAGTATCTAATGTTCGATTCCACTCGAACTTAGGCTTCCTTACTTGTTATTATTATTATTATTATTATTATTATTATTATTATTATTATTATTATTATTATTATTATTATTATTATTATTATTATTATTATTATTATTATTATTATTATTATTATTATTATTATTATTATTATTATTATTATTATTATTATTATTATTATTATTATTATTATTATTATTATTATTATTATTATTATTATTATTATTATTATTATTATTATTATTATTATTATTATTATTATTATTATTATTATTATTATTATTATTATTATTATTATTATTATTATTATTATTATTATTATTATTATTATTATTATTATTATTATTATTATTATTATTATTATTATTATTATTATTATTATTATTATTATTATTATTATTATTATTATTATTATTATTATTATTATTATTATTATTATTATTATTATTATTATTATTATTATTATTATTATTATTATTATTATTATTATTATTATTATTATTATTATTATTATTATTATTATTATTATTATTATTATTATTATTATTATTATTATTATTATTATTATTATTATTATTATTATTATTATTATTATTATTATTATTATTATTATTATTATTATTATTATTATTATTATTATTATTATTATTATTATTATTATTATTATTATTATTATTATTATTATTATTATTATTATTATTATTATTATTATTATTATTATTATTATTATTATTATTATTATTATTATTATTATTATTATTATTATTATTATTATTATTATTATTATTATTATTATTATTATTATTATTATTATTATTATTATTATTATTATTATTATTATTATTATTATTATTATTATTATTATTATTATTATTATTATTATTATTATTATTATTATTATTATTATTATTATTATTATTATTATTATTATTATTATTATTATTATTATTATTATTATTATTATTATTATTATTATTATTATTATTATTATTATTATTATTATTATTATTATTATTATTATTATTATTATTATTATTATTATTATTATTATTATTATTATTATTATTATTATTATTATTATTATTATTATTATTATTATTATTATTATTATTATTATTATTATTATTATTATTATTATTATTATTATTATTATTATTATTATTATTATTATTATTATTATTATTATTATTATTATTATTATTATTATTATTATTATTATTATTATTATTATTATTATTATTATTATTATTATTATTATTATTATTATTATTATTATTATTATTATTATTATTATTATTATTATTATTATTATTATTATTATTATTATTATTATTATTATTATTATTATTATTATTATTATTATTATTATTATTATTATTATTATTATTATTATTATTATTATTATTATTATTATTATTATTATTATTATTATTATTATTATTATTATTATTATTATTATTATTATTATTATTATTATTATTATTATTATTATTATTATTATTATTATTATTATTATTATTATTATTATTATTATTATTATTATTATTATTATTATTATTATTATTATTATTATTATTATTATTATTATTATTATTATTATTATTATTATTATTATTATTATTATTATTATTATTATTATTATTATTATTATTATTATTATTATTATTATTATTATTATTATTATTATTATTATTATTATTATTATTATTATTATTATTATTATTATTATTATTATTATTATTATTATTATTATTATTATTATTATTATTATTATTATTATTATTATTATTTTTATTATTATTATTATTATTATTATTATTATTATTATTATTATGATTATTATTATTATTATTATTATTATTATTATTATTATTATTATTATTAATATTTCAGGCCCCATAATACTTGAATACAATTATTCGGAGCTACCTACGAGATCGCACACTACTGTACGAAACATGTAGCGGGACAAAGACGATGCAGATCACAGCTGGCGCAGCACAGGGCTCAATTCTCGGACCTGACCTCTGGAACGCTGCCTACGACGATATACTGCGCATAGAAATGCCGGACATCACCTTTTTAACTGGTTTCGCAGATGACGTGGCTGTCATCACCGCCAGAGACACAAATGAAGCACAACGCAAGATCAACCAAGTGATGATTCGAACACAGCATTGGCTGGCGTCTCAGGGACTGCAGCTAGAAACTGAGAAGACAGAAATAATGCTCATCACGAGACGACAAATACCACTGCAAGTTGAACTGCGCGTAAGTGATACTCTAATAACCACACAGACAGCAGTAAAATACCTAGGTATTAAAATTGACTCCAAGCTTACTTACGGAGCTCACATCCAGTATGCCACAGAAAAGGCGTCGAAGACCACAGCAGCGCTAAGCAGGCTGATGGCCAACATCAAGGGGCCCCTACCCAGTAAACGGAAACTTTTGATGGGCGTATGTCAGTCCATTTTGCTCTATGGCTGCGAAATATGGGCGGACGCACTATCCGCGGACAAACGCAAGCGCACAATGATGAGGGTGCAACGCACGGCAGCGCTACGAATCGCTAGCGCGTACCGCACAGTCTCCGCGGCGGCAATACTTGTCATAGCGGGAGTCATACCGATATACCTGATGGCGAAAGAACGCAAGGAGCTGTATGAGCTCAAACGATCATCGGAGTACAACATACAAGTTGAAAAAGATTTTAGAGGACGCACAATAACAATCTGGCAAGACAGATGGCGAAACGACACAACAGGCAGGTGGACAGCACGACTGATTCCGCACCTATTATAGTGGCTAGAGCGAAAACACGGCGAAGTGAATTATTATCTGACTCAGTTGCTAACGGGTCATGGGTACTTCCGCCGATACCTCCACAGAATGGGTAAATGCAGAGACGCGCGCTGTATATATGGCGACACAGAAAACGACGACGTAGAGCATACATTCTTTGAATGTGTGAAATGCCAGACACTGCGCTCAGAGTTGGTTAATGTCATTGGCGTCATTACTGCAGAAAATATTGTACGAAAAATGACAGAAAACGAAGATAAGTGGAACCTGATTGCTTTTTATGTAGAAAAAGTGCTAAGGTTGAAGAAAGTCGACCTTGATCGCGATACCACTAATCGCAGTGAGCCATAAACGCGCAGCATAGACAGGGGAGTTACCACACCCCTTTAGTGACACGTTGCTTCCGCTGCTGAAGCGTAACATGCAGATTGCATAAAGGCGAGGCCTGGACGCAGGCTACATATGTATAAGTCAGCTGCTGACGTATGAACGACATCTACTCTGAAGTAATGCCACCGCAGTTCCAGGGTAAGGTGTTTGACATCAGAGGGGGATTGTTTTTAGTGGCATCACCACTCGAACCGGTGATAACGTGTTACCGGGAAGTCCGAAGGGATTTTTCAACCTCCTCACGCCACAAAAAAAAAAAAAAAAAAATTATTATTATTATTATTATTATTATTATTATTATTATTATTATTATTATTATTATTATTATTATTATTATTATTATTATTATTATTATTATTACTAGTACACAGAGTATTATAGTTTTAATCACATAACGGTGGATTGTAACAGAATGAAATAATCGAGATAGATATAGACTTATATATATATTAATGATCAGGGTGAAAAGAGAAATCGATTGAGCCATGTCCGTCCGTCCGTCTGTAAACACTCTAACTCGCGCAAAAATTGAGATATTTTGATGAAATTTGAAATGCAAGTTGGTATCGACACTGGGACGGTTGGTATTGAAAATGGGCGAAATCGGACCATGACCATGCCCACTTTTCCTATATAGAAAAAATCGGAAATTTGGTATATCAGTCACTATTACAGCTAGAGTGATGAAATTTTACCCACTTGTTGAGCTCAGGCCCCTAAGAAGAAATTTTGATAAAATTTTGGAAAATGGGCGGTGCCACGCCCACTTATTAAGGGTCAAACATTGAAAGTTTTATATGTCATAACTCAGAAACCGTTGAAGATATATCGATGAAATTTGGTACGCGTGATTTACTTAGTTAGACAAACGTTTTGACGGAAAATTGTCAAAATCGGTTGACGTCCACGCCCACTTTTATATATGTGAATTATAAAGGGGCCTAATAAAACATTTTAAGCGATATCTCTGTCAAATATAAAGATATGCTATTGCTATAGACATAAAACAAAAAACACAAAAATTTTGGAAAACGAGCGTGACACCGGCTCTTTTTAGAAGCAGGAATATACGAGATTTCTGAGCCTATAACTCGACAAATAATTGAGATATTATGACGGAACTTTGTTTATAATCTTCTATCACCCGTGGTGATACATGTTCAAAATTTAGCGAAATCGGTTTATGACCATGCCTACTTTTTAACAAAGATATTTCTGGAACACCCTTTGGGAATTTGTAACGTGACATTTTTGTAACTGGAAGTCATAAATGAATGAAATTTTGCACTAACAATAATATTTATATGCTTATTTGGATGATTGATACA
Source organism: Urophora cardui (assembly GCA_960531455.1). NCBI lineage: Eukaryota > Metazoa > Arthropoda > Insecta > Diptera > Tephritidae > Urophora > Urophora cardui. The sequence goes on along the minus strand of OY482675.1, from coordinate 18,781,460 downwards.
AATTTTGAAAATGGGCGTGGCTACGCCTACTTTATGCGGCACTCGCTTTATATAAAATACGCCGTGTTTCCATCAAACGCAAACAAACAATAAAAGCATACAGCTGAGTATCTAATGTTCGATTCCACTCGAACTTAGGCTTCCTTACTTTTTGTTGTTGAAATTTGGCTGGATGGTGCCGGTAAAGGTAAATGTAAATGTAAATGCAAATGTAAAGGTAAAGGTAAAGGTAAAGGTAAAGGTAAAGGTAAAGGTAAAGGTAAAGGTAAAGGTAAAGGTAAAGGTAAAGTTAAAGGTAAAGGTAAAGGTAAAGGTAAAGGTAAAGGTAAAGGTAAAGGTAAAGGTTAAGGTAAAGGTAAAGGTAAAGGTAAAGGTAAAGGTAAAGGTAAACGTAAAGGTAAAGGTAAAGGTTAAAGGTAAAGGTAAAGGTAAAGGTAAAGGTAAAGGTAAAGGTAAAGGTAAAGGTAAAGGTAAAGGTAAAGGTAAAGGTAAAGGTAAAGGTAAAGGTAAAGGTAAAGGTAAACGTAAAGGTAAACGTAAAGGTAAAGGTAAAGGTAAAGGTAAAGGTAAAGGTAAAGGTAAAGGTAAAGGTAAAGGTAAAGGTAAAGGTAAAGGTAAAGGTAAAGGTAAAGGTAAAGGTAAAGGTAAAGGTAAAGGTAAAGGTAAAGGTAAAGGTAAAGGTAAAGGTAAAGGTAAAGGTAAAGGTAAAGGTAAAGGTAAAGGTAAAGTTAAAAGTAAAGGAAAAAAAAGAAAGGGAAATGTAGAGGGAAACCCAAAAATTTTTTTGTCGCTGCGAAGCAGGATGGGTATTTGCTAGTTTATTATGAAAGTGTAGCTCGTTATGTTAGCCGCTTTCGATTCACAATTTCTCTGCTGGCTATAAATTTCCCTCTGTCAAATTTATATGTGAATGGTAGCGAGCAGAGGGAAATTTTTATCGACCAGTTAGCGAGTATGGCTACTACTCATTATGGGTTCAAACATTTTTGTTCGATCCGACCTCGCTTGTATGATGGCGAATCGAAAACGCCAATAATAAAACATACATGAATACATAAATCCAAATTTAAAATAGTGTACCAAAATATCATAACATTTTCAATTGGCAGCATATATGTAGGTACCTACATATATTACTTTGCAGAAACAGTTCTAGTATGTTTATTATAATTTATGAAGCTAGAAAATGCTTTGAACTGAACGGAACCATTAGATTTTTTGTATTTTAAAATAAAAACGGTTCGGTTCAAAGCCCTGGTAATGATAAAGTAATTATGAGATACTTTACTGTAGTTATTTCTATTCAGCATAGCTTTGACAGTATTATGAATGGAATTCTAACAATTTTAGGTAAGCATGGTTGCTAAAATAGGGTAGAAGACGGGTAAAATAATTGTGACTATACTCCGAAAAATAAAACCGTCGCACACTGGGGTCGAGCGTGCTCAAAATTCAGTTTTTAAATAATGAGTTTTTCAAAAAAATAAAAACGCAGTATTGTTCCCTATAAAATTCTACACTTCCGGCCCAATTTTCAGCTTTCGAGCGTTTTTCAGTTGGGAGTTATCCATACACAAACATGGCAAATTTTCAAAAAAATAATTTTTTTTTCAAAGTGAGAAATTTTAAAGTGTATTTGAAATAGTTGGTTTAGGATATAAAATTTTATAATTCTGCTTATTCCATAACATTAAGTGAAGCTTATGTAAGCGATGAGTGTTTTTCTTTTGGAACTAGATGTTTTAAAAAATTAATTTTTAGTATAAAACTAAACGTACCTCTTTTTTTTAAATACTTTTTTTCAAAATGGATTTTTTTTTACTTCAAAAAGTTTTTTAGTGCTTAGCACGAAATTTGTTTTAATTAAATTTTTAATTGATGGGGTAAGTGGAAAAAAAAAATTCAACAACTATTTACAGCGAAGGTTGAGTGTATAGCTATTTCACGAAACACCATTTTCGATCATCAGCACTCTTTTCGGAAGTGGATGCCACTGGGGATTGAACCCGAGTACATTCCATCTTCAGCCGCAATGGCCCAACGCATTTTCACGCTCGACCATTGAGACTCTGTTGAAGTTGTTGAATTTTCACCACTTTTGCCTTTTTCATTTTCAACATTAACGTTAGTGTGTATATGCTTTTGCATATATTCTCCACAAACGTGCTGAATTTTTGTTGTAGGCAGTTCGCAATGAACATTTGTTCAGCACTTTTGTGGAGAATATATGCAAAAGCATATACACACTAACGTTAATGTTGAAAATGAAAAAGGCAAAAGTGGTGAAAATTCAACAACTTCAACAGAGTCTCAATGGTCGAGCGTGAAAATGCGTTGGGACATTGCGGCTGAAGATGGAATGTACTCGGGTTCAATCCCCAGTGGCATCCACTTCCGAAAAGAGTGCTGATGATCGAAAATGGTTTTTTGTGAAATAGCTATACACTCAAACTTCGCTGTAAATAGTTGTTGAATTTTTTTCCACTTACCCCATCAATTAAAAATTGAATTAAAATAAATTTCGTTGCTAAGCACTAACATCTCTTTCAAGTAAAATTGTTAACGTTGTTTGGTATATACATAACAAGTAAGGAAGCCTAAGTTCGAGTGGAATCGAACATTAGATACTCAGCTGTATGCTTTCATTGTTTGTTTGCGTTTGATGGAAACACGGTGTAGGTACTTTATATAAAGCGAGTGCTGCATAAAGTGGGCGTAGCCACGCCCATTTTCAAAATTTTTATCAGTCATCCAAATAAGTATATGAATATTATACTTTGTGTAAAATTTCATTCCTTTATGACTTCTAGTTACAAAGATGTCACGTTACAAATTCCTAAAGGGTGTTCCAGAAATATCTTTGTTAAAAAGTAGGCGTGGTCATAAACCGATTTCAATAAATTTTTGCGTGTCTATTAACACAAGTTATAAAAGTGTATAAACCAAGTTTCTTCATAATATCTCAATTATTTGTCGAGTTATAGGCTAAGAAATCTCGTATATTCCTGCTTCTAAAAGTAGGCGGTGCCACGCCCATTTTCCAAAATTTTTATGTTTTTTGTTTTATGTCCATAGCTGGACTCCTGTCATAAAATTTCAATGATAAATCTTTATATTTGACAGGGATATCGCTTAAAATGTTTTCATTAGGCCCCTTTATAGTTCCCATATATAAAAGTGGGCGTGGTCGTCAACCGATTTCGCTAAAATTTTGAACATGTATTACTACAGGTAATAAAAGTGTACACACCAAGTTTCGTCATTATATATAAATTATTTGTCGAGTTATGGGCTAAGAAATCTCGTATATTCCTGTTTCTAAAAAGAGGCGGTGCCACGCCCATTTTCCAAAATTTTTGTGTTTTTTGTTTTATGTCCATAGTTGGACTCCTGCCATAAAATTTCAATGATATATCTTTATATTTGACAGAGATATGGCTTAAAATGTTTTTATTAGGCCACTTTATAATACCCATATATAAAAGTGGGCGTGGTCGTCAACCGATTTTGGCAATTTTTCGTCCAAACATTTGTCTAAGTAAGTATATCACGCCTACCAAATTTCATCGATATACCTTCAACGGTTTCTGAGTTATGACTCATAAAACTTTCAATGTTTGCCCCTTAATAAGTGGGCGTGGCACCGCCCGTTTTCCAAAATTTCACCACATTTCTTCATAAGGGCCTGAGGTCAATACGTGGGTGAAATTTTATCACTCCAGCTCTATTAGTTACTGAGATACAAAATTTCCGATTTTTCTATATAGGGGAGGTGGGCGTGGTCATGGTCCGATTTCGCCCATTTTCAATACCGTCCGTTCCTGTCTTGATACCAACTTGCATTCCAAATTTCAACAAAATATCTCAATTTTTGCGCGAGTTATCGTGCGTACAGACGGACAGACGGACGGACGGACGGACGGACGGACATGGCTCAATCGATTTGTCTTTTCACCCTGATCATTTTGATATATATAAGTCTATATCTATCTCGATTATTTCATTCTGTTACAATCTACCGTTAGGAAATCAAAACTATAATACTCTGTGTACTAGTACAGCTGAGTGTAAAAATAAATACCAACAACAAATGTTCATTGCGAACTGCCTACAACAAAAATTCAGCACGTTTGTGGAGAATATATGCAAAAGCATATACACACTAACGTTAATGTTGAAAATGAAAAAGGCAAAAGTGGTGAAAATTCAACAGCTTGCACAGAATCTCAATGGTCGAGCGTGAAAATGCGTTGGGACATTGCGGCTGAAGATGGAATGTACTCGGGTCCAATCCCCAGTGGCATCCACTTCCGAAAAGAGTGCTGATGATCGAAAATGGTTTTTCGTGAAATAGCTATACACTCAACCTTCGCTGTAAATAGTTGTTGAATTTTTTTCCACTTACCCCATCAATTAAAAATTGAATTAAAATAAAGTTCGTGCTAAGCACTAAAAACTCTTTCAAGTAAAATTGTTAACGTTGTTTGGTATATACATAAAAATAAATACCAACAACAAATGTTCATTGCGAACTGCCTACAACAAAAATTCAGCACGTTTTTGGATAATATTTGCAAAAGCATATACACACTAACTAACGTTAATGTTGAAAATGAAATTGGCAAAAGTGGTGAAAATTCAACAACTTCAACTGAGTCTCAATGGTCGAGCGTGAAAATGCGTTGGGACATTGCGGCTGAAGATGGAATGTACTCGGGTTCAATCCCCAGTGGCATCCACTTCCGAAAAGAGTGCCGATGATCGAAAATGGTTTTTCATGAAATAGCTATACACTCAACCTTCGCTGTAAATAGTTGTTGAATTTTTTTCCACTTACCCCATCAATTAAGGATTTTTTTTAGTTTGCGCAAAAACGTAGCAAATGTAAAAATGCAGCAGTAAAATATGGTCCTTTGCACATAGGTAGATTTTCAAGTTTTATGCTGCCAAAAATATTTTATTGTCTACATCTATTCCAAATTGCTTTGTTAAATGCAAAATTTTAATAATTTGTGTTAAAAGTACATTTTATTGAAAAATATATACAGTGACTCAAAGAGTTCTGTCGAAAATTTTACTTTCTTATTTTAGTTTAAAAATATAGACAATTTTTCAATAAAAATCGTTTTAAGCAAGATTTCTAAGCTTATGGAAAAAATCCGGAAAATCGTAGAAATTTCTAAAAGTGGATTAAAAATTTCAAATTGAGGCCAGAATGTATAGAATACTAGCTGACCCGGCAAACTTCGTTCTGCCCAAAATAGATTTTTTTTATTAATTTCATTTCCAAAATTGTTATTACACCGGTATTGTTTTTAATAGAAAATTAACGATTTTTCACTACTTCATTGTGTATAGAACTTCAAAAATATATAATTTTAGTATTCAGTTTAAGGCTGCACGATATACAACATTTTTAGTTTTCTGTTCCGGATATTTATTTTCACTGAGTATTGGCTATTTGAACCAAGTAAGTAAGAGTATTGATACGTATAGTATACCTCCATAATCGTTTTCAGGCCCTTCCTCCAACCCATTTAGATATATTCAGCCTCAAAAGTTTAGTACGTATGGGAGGTGCAATGCCCCATTTTTCGATAAATCTTTTCTTTTTTTTTTTTGGTGAAGATGGTATTGATATCGTATATCTGCACAGTGATTTCTATGTACATGCCATGAACGCTTTTAAGGATATTTAGCCTTAAAAATTAAGAGCGCATGGGAGGTGCCACGCCCCCTTTTCTCAAAACTACTGTTTTTTTCATAAGCATGCTATTGATATCGTTAATCTCCTGATCAATTTTCAGGTCCCAACCTTAAACGCTTTTATAGATATTCAGCTTGAAAATTTAAGTTTGTATGGAAGGTGCCACGCCCCCTTTTCCGATAACCTACACTTTTATGCGCAAAAATTGTTTTGATATCATATAGCTCTGTACCAATTTCCAGGTCCCTGACTTAAATCCTTTTAAAGATATTCAGCTTAAAAAATTAAGTGTTGTTGGGAGGAGCCACGCCCCCTTTTCGTATAACTCCTATTAGTTTGCGTTAATATGGAATTGTTATCGTTTATCTCCACACCAATTTCCACGTCCCTAGCGTAAACAATTTTAGAGATATTCAGCATGAAAAATTAAGTTTGTATGGGAGGTGCCACGCCCCTTTTTCCGATAACCCCCACTTATATGCGTGGGAATGGTTTTGATATCATTTAGCTCTATACCAATTTTCAGGTCCCTACCTTGAACAGTTTTAGAGATAATCAGCTTTCAACATTAAGGTTGTATGGGAGGTGCCACGCCCCCTTTTCTGATTACCCCCACTTTTCTGAGTGAGAAGGCTTTTGATATCACCTACCTCTATACCAATTTTCAGCTCCCTACCTTGAACTGTTTTAGAGATAATCAGCTTTAAATATTAAGGTTGTATGGGAGGTACCACGCCCCCTTTTCTGGTAACCCCCACTTCTCTGAGTGAGAAGGGTTTGGATATCACCTACCTCTATACCAACTTTCAGCTCCCTACCTTGAACTGGTTTAGAGATAATCAGCTTTAAAAATTAAGGTTGTATGGGAGGTGCCACGCCCCCTTCTCTGACAACCCCCACTTTTCTGGGTGAGAAGGGTTTTGAGATCACCTACCTCTATACCAATTTTCAGCTCCCTACCTTAAATTGTTTTAGAGATAATCAGCTTTAAAAATTAAGGTTGTATGGGAGGTGCCACGCCCCCTTTTCTGATAACCCCCAATTTTCTGGGTGAGAAGGGTTTTGATATCACCTATCTCTATACCAATTTTCAGCTCCCTACCTTGAACTGTTTTCGAGATAATCAGCTTTAAAAATTAAGGTTGTATGGGAGGTGCCACGCCCCCCTAACATTTTTAAATTTTTTCTTCGACTAAACCTACGCGAGGTAACAACAAACAAACCCCCCTAAGGAAGTATTTGATTTGGTTCAACCGTTTTCAAGTTTTAGCGTTTCAATTAAATACCAAATCATTTATATATATATATAGATTTTTAGGAGATTTCTAAATGTATTGTTATATAGGCAACCAATTTTAGTCTAAAAAGTGCAAATCTCAATGCTGTGAAAAATTCCGTCGATTTTAGAAATTTGTTTATGTAGGGTGTTTGCCTTATGTATGTACGTGAGACCGTTCCAATTAAAATTTCCGAAAACCCAATGAAATTTTTCAAAAAGTTGAATGTTGCATATTATTATATTAAAATTGAATGAGCTGCAAAATTGCATACTCAAAACTCTTCTAAAAAATGTAGCTTTAGGATTCTTAGCCCCTTTTTATGATAAGTATTTCCTTGACTTTGAAAAATTGGAAATACTAAAAATACGAAAGCAGGTAATTTTCCATATAGGTCAATTTTTCATCCATTGTTGATAATTTCTGGCTTTGCATTTTTCCGTAGAGGAATTGACGGGTAACTAATTTTTTTCCAGATGAACCAGGAGAATATTCGATGAAAATAAAAAAAAAAAAAATTGTTTGGACATTTTTTCAATGTATCTTTTTTTACCCCAGCCGCACCTGTCCGCAGCTGATTTTCATCAGAACCATAAGAAGAGACTACCCACTATTAAAATGCATAAAAATTTTGAGGCGATCTTCTTCTTCTTCTTGATTGGCGCTTAACCGTCTAGACGATTCTGGCCGAGTCCAACAGAGCGCGCCAATTGCTTCTGTTTCGTGCAGCATGGCGCCACTTGGGAACACCTAGGGAGGCAGCATCGCTGTCCACCTGATTTTCCCAACGCAGTGGAGGTCTCCCTTTTCTTTTGCGTTCAGCGGGTTTCGATAGAAATGCTTTCTTGGCCGGAGCGCCTTCGTCCATTCTCACGACATGACCTGCCCAACGCAGCCGCTGGATCTTTATTCGCTGAACAATGTCGATGTCTGTGTAAAGCTCTTACAGCTCATCTTTAAATCTCCGTCGATACTCGCCCACGCCAACGCGCAAAGGTCCATAAATCTTACGAAGAACTTTTCTCTCGAATACTCCAAGTGCCATCTCATCTGATTTTGAAATTGTCCATGCTTCTGCGCCGTACATGAGGACTGGAACGATGAGCGTCCTGTAGAGTGTGATTTTTGTTTGTCGAGAGAGGACTTTACTTTTCAGTTGCCTACTTAGTCCGAAGTAGCATTTATTGGCAAGCGTGATTCTTCGTTGGATCTCCGTGCTGACATCATTCTTGGTGTTAACGCTGGTTCCCAGATAGACGAAGTCCTTAACAGTTTCGAATTTGTAGCTATCAACATTGACGTGGCTGCCAAGGCGTGCTGTTTCTTTGTGTGATGACAGGAGGTACTTCGTCTTGTCCTCGTTGACCGCCAAACCCATTTTCTTAGCCTCTTTATCCAGCTTGGAGAAGGCAGAATATACGGCGCGAGTGTTAGTGCCAATGATGTCGATATCATCGGCCATCGGAGGCGATAATATAACTAAAATGCTTTTGCTGTAAATAGTTGTTGAATTTTTTTCCACTTAACCCAACAATTAAAAATGCTTTTGAGTTAAAAAATGAACAATATTTTTTCAAGAAAACGCAATATGCTTAAAAGCTTCAAAATGGTGGGTCTTTTATTATGCTAGGTTGACGATTTCTTCAATAAATAATGATATTTACCTGAAGCACTCGAATCCATGTTGTTTACTTTGATAACTGTCTTAAAACTAAAAATATGAACGTTTAAAAATGGGTTACTTAAAATACGTAAAAAATAAAAAATCGAAAAAGTGGGAGAATAATAGGTTTCGACTAGCGGCAGGGGCACAACGGTTGTGCATAGAAGCCGAGAAGACAGGTTTATTATCGCCCGGTCTATTATAAACGTAGAGCAATTTTGGATTTTGTATTTGTACCAATTTTAAAATTTTCAATTTTGGCCGCATAAATCTGTAAAATCTACCTTTGTGCTTTGTGACAAAGAATGCGGGTTCAGAACCAAAAGCAAAGTGCGCATTTAAAAAAAAAGTGAGTTTAAAAATTGCATTCCAATTTTAGTTAAAAAAAACGCCTATATCTGGTTGAATTTGATTCTGTTCTATCTTAAATTTAGTTGACCCATTATTTACTGGTTACTTTAATTACAAATTGAGGTTTAGATTACTTGTCAAGCCAGGTTTCTTTAATTTAGACTTTTAAGTTGGATTATAATATGAGTTCTTTGAAGCACAAGTTGTGTTACTCCAATTTTGTTTTTTTTTATGTTAGGCATGAAAATGTGTGGGGAAATACGCGTTCTGCTCAAAACGCAAACGGTGAAACTCCTCATTCCCATATAAACATACTTGTGACAACAGAAAACTTTTAATACATATATCGAAACAAAAAATTGGAGAAAACCATTTTTGTATACATACATATGTACCTGCACCTGCATATTTCATCAATGGGTTAATACATAGCCGCTAATGGGTTAATATAATACACATTGGCTATTTTTGTACAGACATACTAATATAATAATAATATGATATAATGGCGCTATTATATTATTTATGGCCGAGCTTCTGTCCCAATTCGGGGTGTGTTCCTTTTGTTTTTCCTACCAATTGGGTGGACCTACAGCTTTATGCCGGCTCCGCACGGCGAATGCATTTTATACTCAGCTGTACTAGTACACAGAGTATTATAGTTTTAATCACATAACGGTGGATTGTAACAGAGTGAAATAATCGAGATAGATATAGACTTATATATATCAAAATGATCAGGGTGAAAAGAGAAATCGATTGAGCCATGTCCGTCCGTCCGTCTGTCCGTCCGTCAGTCTGTCCGTCTGTCCGTCCGTCTGTAAACACTCTAACTCGCGCAAAAATTGAGATATTTTGATGAAATTTGAAATGCAGGTTGGTATCGAGACTGGGACGGTTGGTATTGAAAATGGGCGAAATCGGACCATGACCACGCCCACTTTTCCTAAATAGAAAAAATCGGAAATTTGGTATCTCAGTCACTAATACAGCTGGAGCGATGAAATTTTATCCACGTGTTGAGCTCAGGCCCCTAGGAAGAAATTTGATGACATTTTGGAAAATGGGCGGTGCCACGCCCACTTATTAAGGGTCAAACCTTGCAAGTTTTATATGTCATAACTCAGAAACCGTTGAAGATATATCGATGAAATTTGGTACGCGTGATATACTTACTTAGTCAAATATTTGGAAGAAAAATTTCCGAAATCGGTTGAGGGCCACGCCCACTTTTATATATGGGTCTTATAAAGTGACCTAATAAAAACATTTTAAGCGATATCTCTGTCAAATATAAAGATATATCATTGAAATTTTATAGCAGGAGTCCAACTGCGGACATAAAACGAAAAACACAAAAATTTTGGCAAATGGGCGTGGCACCGCCTCTTTTTATAAACAGGAATATACGAGATTTCTGAGCCCATAACTCGACAAATGATTTATATATAATGACTAAACTTGGTGTGTACACTTTTATTACTTGTGGTAATACATGTTGAAAATTTTAGCGAAATCGGTTGACGACCACGCCCACTTTTATATATGGGTATTATAAAGTGACCTAATAAAAACATTTTAAGCGATATCTTTGCCAAATGTAAAGATAATTCATTGAAATTTTGTGGTATGATTTCTACAATAGACCAGAAACAACAAATAGAAAAATTTTGGAAAATGGGCGTGGCAGCGCCTCTGATTACACAAAGGGATATACGTGATTTCTTAGCCTATAACTCGACAAATAATTGAGATATTATGACGAAACTTGGTTTATACACTTTTATAACATGTGTTAATAGCCACGCAAAAATTTATTGAAATCGGTTTATGACCACGCCTACTTTTTAAGAAAGATATATCTGGAACACTCTTTGGGAATTTGTAACGTGACATCTTTATAACTAGAAGTCAAAAAGGAATGAAATTTTGCACAGAGAATAATATTCATATGCTTAGTTGGATGACTGATAAAAATGTTGAAAATGGGCGTGGCTACGCCCACTTTATGCAGCACTCGCTTTATATAAAGTACACCGTGTTTCCATCAAATGCAAGCAAACTATGAAAACATACAGCTGAGTATCTAATGTTCGATTCCACTCGAACTTAGGCTTCCTTACTTGTTTTAACTAATTTCGCTTGGTTTTTTATTTTTTATACTCAGCTGTACTAGTACACAGAGTATTATAGTTTTACACATAACGGTGGATTGTAACAGAATGAAATAATCGAGATAGATATAGACTTATATATATCAAAATGATCAGGGTGAAAAGAGAAATCGATTGAGCCATGTCCGTCCGTCCGTCCGTCCGTCCGTCCGTCCGTCCGTCTGTCCGTCTGTCCGTCCGTCCGTCTGTAAACACTCTAACTCGCGCAAAAATTGAGATATTTTGATGAAATTTGAAATGCAAGTTGGTATCGACACTGGGACGGTTGGTATTGAAAATGGGCGAAATCGGACCATGACCACGCCCACTTTTCCCATATAGAAAAAATCGGAAATTTGGTATCTCAGCCACTAATATAGCTAGAGTGATGAAATTTTACCCACATGTTAAGCTCAGGCCCCTAAGAAGAAATTTGATAGAATTTTGGAAAATGGGCGGTGCCACGCCCACTTATTAAGGAGCAAACATTGAAAGCTTTATGAGCCATAACTCAGAAACTGTATAAGATATATCGATGAAATTTGGTACGCGTGATATACTTACTTAGGCAAATATTTGGACGAAAAATTGTCAAAATCGGTTGACGGCCACGCCCACTTTTATATATGGGTATTATAAAGTGACCTAATAAAAAACATTTTAAGCGATATCTCTGTCAAATATAAAGATATATCATTGAAATTTTATATCAGGAGTCCACCTGCGGACATACAACGAAAAACACAAAAATTTTGGAAAATGGGCGTGGCACCGCCTCTTTTTAGAAGCTGGAATATACGAGATTTCTGAGCCCATAACTCGACAAATAATTGATATATAATGACGAAACTTGCTGTGTACACTTTTATTACTTGCGGTAATACATGTTGAAAATTTTAGCGAAATCGGTTGACGGCCACGCCCACTTTTATATATGGGTATTATAAAGTGACCTAATAAAAACATTTTAAGCGATATCTTTGTCAAATATAAAGATATATCATTGAAATTTTATGGCAGGAGTCCAACTGCGGACATAAAACGAAAAGCATAAAAATTTTGGAAAATGGGCGTGGCACCGCCTCTTTTAAGAAGCAGGAATATACGAGATTTCTGAGCCCATAACTCGACAAATAATTGAGATATTATAACGAAACTTGGTTTATACACTCTTATAACTTGTGTTAATAGACACGCAAAAATTTATTGAAATCGGTTTATGACCACGCCTACTTTTTAACAAAGATATTTCTAGAACACCCTTTGGGAATTTGTAACGTGACATCTTTGTAACTAGCAGTCATAAAGGAATGAAATTTTGCACAAAGAATAATATTCATATGCTTAGTTGGATGACTGATAAAAATTTTGAAAATGGGCGCGGCTACGCCCACTTTATGCAGCACTTGCTTTATATAAAGTACCTACACCGTGTTTCCATCAAACGCAAACAAACAATGAAAGCATACAGCTGAGTATCTAATGTTCGATTCCACTCGAACTTAGGCTTCCTTACTTGTTTTTGAGAAGCTTTTTCATGGCAGAAATACACTCGGAGGGTATGCCGCCCACTGTCGAGAGGTGACCTCTGCTCTTAAAAAACCCAATAATTGGATTTTTACTAATTAGAAAAATTTTTTTGGTGTTTGCTCGGACTGGGGTTTGAACCCGAGACCTCTGGCATAGCAGGCGAGCACTCTATCCACTGCACCACAGCGGCCACCATACCACAGACATACTAATTGTGATTTAAATAATTTGTTTACAGTGTTAAAAAAAAATGGTCACCAATGGGTTAATTCATGACCGTTAATGGGTTAAGATTCCAAAGATTACTGGTTTTAGTGTAGATACAACTAATATGATTTAAATATTTTGATCTAAGTATTAAGTGAAAAAATTTGGTTAAAAATTGGTTAATGCGTGGTCGTTAAGGGGTTAAAATTCTTGGGATTTACTATTTTAGTATCGATATACCGATTCTGATTCAAGAAAATTAAACTCGAAACTAAAATAAAAAACATAGGTCACCAACGGGTTAACTCATGACCGTCAATGGGTTAAGATGCTATAGATTAACTGCTTTAGTGCAGATAAAGCGATTCTGATGTAAAAAATTTGATTTCAGAATTTTGAGCGTCCTCATATATAAGTGGCCTCAGTGTGCGTCGCACTATGGCGCCTTTTGGCTTTTTTCGTTGCTAAAATCATAACTTTTGAGAGATATTTCAAAGATTTAAACTGCATCTGAAATCTAATTATTTGAACTTTTTGTGGTAGAAAATTCATAGGCCCACAGTAAGAGGGTGCCTCAAAATAATTCGTCAAAATTTAAAATTTTTATAAAAATGCAAAAACAAGAATTTATAAGTTCAAAATTAATGAAAACAAGTAAGAGCGCGGCTGTCTTCGGCCGTACCGAAGACTTCATACCTTTCATGAGTGGGGAAATGAAAAGCTACCTATGTATGTATGTACATAGCCTGATTTAGTATAATTTATAATTTCAATTTTGTGGGTTATTTATGGAACGATTTATTTGAAAAAATAGTGTCTGGGCTATTTAAATGGAGGAGTTATACGACAAAATGTGTATATCTGAACAATCGGTTGTATGGGAGCTATATGTTATAGTGGTCTTATCTTGACAATTTTCGGTAACTCTATTTACTCATTATTTGTTAAAATAGAGAAGTTATATCCCAAAATGTACATATCTGAACAATCGGTTGTGTGGGAGATATATGTTATAGTGCTTCGATCTGGAAAATTTTCGCTTACCTTGTTTGGGCCAACATGGGTACAAATACTTCAAAATTTTGTGCTTTTAGCTGTTAAAATGGAGGAGTTATACATCAAAATGTGTATATCTGAACAATCGGTTGTATGGGAGATATATGTTATAGTGGTCTGATCTTGACAATTTTCGGTAACCTTTTTTAGGCCAACATGTGTACAAATACTTCAAAATTTCATGTCCTTAGCTGTTTAAATGGGGGAGTTATACACCAAAATGTGTATATCTGAACAATCGGTTGTATGGCAGCTAAGTATATGTTATAGTGGTCCGATCTTGACAATTTTCGGTAACCTTCTTTGGGTCAGTATGGGTACAAAGTTTCGTGTCCTTAGCTGTAAGAAGGGAGAAGTTATACCCCAAAATGTGTGTTTATGCAACTTATGCTGTATAGCTTTCGTTCGTGCATTTGCATGCGGCTGTGAAAAACTGCGGTAATTCTCAGCCGTCTTATGCATTGTTCGAGCTATATAGCATGAAGGAGCAAATCGTACTCGGGATTTTTCACAAACGAAAAAGAGGTTGGCACTCTCGCCCAACCTTGGAGCCGCAATCACGCTCCTCCCCAACTGAATAAATACAAGGGTTACACACAATGTATGTATGTGCATATATACATCAAATATATGCACATATGTACATACACACGTACATATGTACACGCATAAAAGATGCTACACCTCCCCGTAGCCACCCCCACTCTACCCAACAAAAGATGCTACATCTCCCCGTAGCCAAACCCACTCCAATTCCCTCCAAAAAAAGCAACTCGCCTTCCCCTCTCCCATCAAAGCTTACACAATATGTATACCTGAACAATCGGTTGTATGGGAGCTATATGTTATAGTGGTCCGATTCGGTCAATTCCGACAAATGATCGATTGAGCATCAAAACTCACCCGTGTTTCAAATTTCAATCAAATATCTCAAAAACTGAGGGACTAGTTTGCGTTCACACAGACGGACGGACGGACAGACAGACATGGCTTAAACGACTCAGCTCATGATTCCGATTATATCGGTATATATATTGATGGGTCTGTCACGCCTCCTTCTAGTACTTTCAAGATTTGATTTTCGGCACAAAGTTATAATACCATTTCATTCTCATGAAAGGTATAAAAATAATGAAATTTGGTTTATAAGGTTTCAATTGAGCGTTAGACTAGATAAGTCAACTACTTTGGCAAAGGGATCATCTCATTATTTGTTTACGTTTGACCGAAACTCGGTGTATTTTATATAATGCGGATACCGTTTAAAGTGGGCTTAGCCACGCCCATTTTCAAAATTTGTATCAATTATCCGAATAAGCGTATACATATTATTGTTAGTGCAAAATTTCATTCCTTTATGACTTTTAGTAACAAAGATGTCACGCACAAATTTCACAAGGCCATTTTAGAAATGTTTTTGTAAAAAAGTAGGCGTGGCTATAAACCGATTTCGTAAAATTTTTTAACGTATATTAGCACAAGTAATAAAAGTGTAAGCACTAAGTTTCGTCATCGTATATTAATTACACTACTCGACAAAAAAAATCACCAAGAATAAAATAATACGTTTCTAATGCGAAATTTTACGCTGATTCCGAATATCATCTCCATTTTGTGGCAGACCCAGCTTTTGAGATATTGGTAAAAATGTAGAAAAAGCCATATATGCAAGACATTGCATCACATAAGTGCATCAAAAAGTTTTATTAGACATAGTCTCAATCTGACATCTAGGAAGATCTCGTAGAGGGAGCTCCAACAAACATTTTTTGCCTTCACAGTCCAAAATTGGTCAAGTAGTTTGGTTACAATGGCAAAAATAATGAAAAAAAATTTGATAAAAATCGAATTTTTTTAAAGAAATTTCAGATTTGACTGTCCTAAAATCAGAAGAATTGTATGGGGAACAAAAAGATAGCCCCCCTATCCTATAGAGAATTTAATTGTGAACATTTTAATACTAATTGTGTAATAATCGATTGTACCGTTATTTATATTTATCTATTTTTATTGAAAGTCCTTAACCAACAATTTTCCGGAAGAGTAAAATTTCAACAACAAAATTGGGTTTATTCATAAAACTTTATTAAGGAGTAATACTCAATATTATTTCATTCCATTTATTACGTGTTTTGAAGTGCACAATATCTCCCAAAGCAGCGATTAATAGGAAAAAATTAATTGAATAAAAAAATATCTGCATTTCGCCAATTAAAAGAGAGGATAAATAATGAGCGATATGAGTAAGTACTTTTAACTGCTCTTTTGTGATTTTCTGCATTTGTTACACGTATGATTGTCCAAAAAATAGTCTCCCATCATATCCTCGTACCAAGACCCTTGATATCGCCATTCAAAAACTATTAAGTCCATCTCTCACTGTATTCATCACTTTCAGCACCTAAGTTTGTACGGAATTATGAAGATGTGAAGCAATTTTAGATGGCATATTACAATTTTTGCAAATAAACTAACTTTTTGTGTGAATTTAAATGAGCTATTGGCCATTTTTTAATGAAGAAAAATTGAAAAAATTTTTTTTTTGGTAGAAGTTATGGATCCATTTCGGAGATCACCACATCCCCTCATCAGACTTCTTCAAGCGGCCTCAACCAAGAATCGAACTTAAGTCGTTCGATTGGTAGTCACATGTCTATCCCATTGAGCTACCACCGCCGTCAGCTTTGTTTCGCTTAAATTTCAATTTTCCTTCCATTACAATCCACATACCAACAACAGTAGCTTAATGACACTCTGCCTTTGCTACCTAGTATGTTGGTGCGATTGTGTGTTTGGTTTGTACAAAGTTCTAAAGCTATTAACAAGCAAAGCTTTTGTACATGCAATGCTTGTTATTGTTTTCAGACTTTTTGTTTTTCGGCAGGCTCTCCGATATACATATTTACGTTTGTATTTATATGGCCGTTTTAATTCTAATAATTATTTTATGTGAATTTAAATGAGCTATTGGCCATTTTTTAATGAAGAACAAGTAAGAGCGCGGCTGTCTTCGGCCGTACCGAAGACTTCATACCTTTCATGAGTGGGGAAATGAAAAGCTACCTATGTATGTTGTACATAGCCTGATTTAGTATAATTTATCATTTCAATATTGTGGGTTATTTATGGAACGATTTATTAGAAAAAATGGTGTCTGGGCTATTTAAATGGAGGAGTTATACGACAAAATGTGTATATCTGAACAATCGGTTGTATGGCAGCTATATGTTATAGTGGTCTGATCTTGACAATTTTCGGTAACCTTATTTAGGCCAACATGTGTACAAATACTTCAAAATTTCATGTCCTTAGCTGTTTAAATGGGGAAGTTATATACCAAAATGTGTATATCTGAACAATCGGTTGTATGGCAGCTATATGTTATAGTGGTCCGATCTTGACAATTTTCGGTAACCTTGTTTAGGCCAAGATGTGTACAAATACTTTAAAATTTCATGTCCTTAGCTGTTTAAATGGGGAAGTTATACACCAAAATGTGTATATCTGAACAATCGGTTGTATGGCAGCTATATGTTATAGTGGTCCGATCTTGATAATTTTCGGTAACCTTCTTTTGGGTCAATATGGGTACAAATACCCCAAAGTTTCGTGTCCTTAGCTGTAAAAAGGGAGAAGTTATACCCCAAAATGTGTATATCTGAACAATCGGTTGTATGGGAGCTATATGTTATAGTGGCCAATTCCGACAAATGATCGATTGAGCATCAAAACTCACCCGTGTTCCAAATTTCAATCAAATATCTCAAAAACTGAGGGACTAGTTTGCGTTCACACAGACGGACGGACGGACGGACGGACAGACGGACATGGCTTAAACGACTCAGCTCATGATTCTGATTATATCGGTATATATATTGATGGGTCTGTCACGCCTACGTCTAGTACTTTCAAGATTTGATTTTCGGCACAAAGTTATAATACCATTTCATTCTCATGAAAGGTATAAAAATTGAAAAAATTTTTTTGGTAGAAGTTACGGATCCATTTCGGAGATCACCACATCCCCTCATCAGACTTCTTCAAGCGGCCTCAACCGAGAATCGAACTTAAGTCGTTCGATTGGTAGTCACATGTCTATCCCATTGAGCTACCACCGCCGTCAGCTTTGTTTCACTTAAATTTCAATTTTCCTTCCATTACAATCCACATACCAACAACAGTAACTTAATGACACTCTGCCTTTGCTACCTAGTATGTTGGTGCGATTGTGTGTTTGGTTTGTACAAAGTTCTAAAGCTATTAACAAGCAAAGCTTGTGGTGATCTCCGAAATGGATCCATAACTTCTACCAAAAAAAATTTTTCAATTTTTCTTCATTAAAAAATGGCCAATAGCTCATTTAAATTCACATAAAATAATTATTAGAATTAAAACGGCCATATAAATACAAACTAACTTTTTGTTACCTAGAAATCCACAAACAGTTTGTTAAAAACTGCTGCAAGCAGTAACAAAAAGCACACGATCTATCGTGAAATAGTTAGAAATTTTGTTCTGTTTGTGGATTTCTAGTTAACGAAAAGGTGCTTTATTGCAAAACTATATAGCAAGGAAAGTAATATACCGCCTAAAATTCATTTCTAGCATTAAAATATTGATAATTTCCCTACAAGCTTAGGTGCTGAAAGTGATGAACAAGGTGAGAGATTTCATCAGGACTTAATAGTTTTTGAATGGCGATATCAAGGGTCTTGGTACGAGGATATGATGGTAGACTATTTTTCGGACAATCATACGTGTAACAAATGCAGAAAATCACAAAAGAGTAGTCAAAAGTACTTACTCA
Organism: Urophora cardui; assembly: GCA_960531455.1. Lineage (NCBI taxonomy): Eukaryota > Metazoa > Arthropoda > Insecta > Diptera > Tephritidae > Urophora > Urophora cardui. The sequence continues at coordinate 18,762,709 of OY482675.1, read as the reverse complement.
CATCGCTCATTATTTATCCTCTCTTTTAAATGGCGAAATACAGATATTTTTTTCTTCAATTAATTTTTTTTCCTATTGATTGCTGTTTTGAGAGATATTGTGCTCTTCAAAACACGTAATAAATGGAATGAAATAATCTTGAGTATTACTCCTTAATAAAGTTTTATGAATAAACCCAATTTTGTTGTCGAAATTTTACTCTTCCGGAAAATTTTTGGTTAAGGACTTTCAATAAAAATAGATAAATATAAATAACGGTACATCCGATTATTACACAATTAGTCTTAAAATGTCCACAATTAAATTCTCTATAGGATAGGGGGGCTAACTTTTTGTCCCCTATAAAATTTTTCTGATTTTAGGACAGTCGAATCTGAAATTTCTTTAAAAAAATTCGATTTTTTTTCAAATTTTTTTTCATTATTTTTGCCATTGTAACCAAACTATTTGACCAATTTTGGAGTGTGAAGGCAAAAAATGTTTGTTGGAGCTCCCTCTACCAGATCTTCCTAGATGTTAGATTGCCATGATGTCTAATAAAACTTTTAGATGCACTTATGTGATGCAATGTCTTGCATATATGGCCTTTTCCACATTTTTACCAATATCTCAAAACCTGGGTCTGACACAAAAAAACGGGATGACGGTGGTTAAAGTTGATCAAAATTTGTCGAGTAGTGTTATTTGTCGAGTTTTGGGCTCCGAAATGTCGTATATTCCTGCTTCTAAAAGGACGAGATGCCACGCCCATTTTTAAAAATTTTTGTGTTTTTAGTTTTATGTCTATAGTTGGACTCATGGTACAAAACTTCAAAGATTTATCTTTATATTTGCCAAAGATATCGCTTAAAATGTTGTAGTTACACCGCTGTATAATACCCATATATAAAAGTGGGCGTAGTCGTCAACGGATTTTGGCAATTTTTCCTCCAAAAATTTGCTTTAGTAGGTATATCACTCGTACCAAATTTCATCGATATATCTGTTATAGTTTCTGAGTTATGACATAAAAATTTCAAATGTTGTCCTTTAATAAGTGACGGTGGTGCCGCCTATTTTCGAAAATTTTAGAATATTTCTTTATAACGGCCCGATCTCATTACATGGATGAAATTTCATCATTCGTGCTATATTAGTGAGTGAGATATCCATATCTATACCTGCGCAGATGCGTTTGTACCAGACCTGTTAAATTCCGATTAGGATTAGTAATCAATTAAATTGTTTTGTTTTTTAATTGGTAATCATTATTTTAATTCTTTTGCTGAAAAAAAGTAATCTTAATGATTACCATTAAAAAAAATCAAAAAAAAAATCAAAAATAATCAAAAACAAGTAAGGAAGCCTAAGTTCGAGTGCAATCGAACATTAGATACTCAGCTGTATGCTTTCATTGTTTGTTTGCGTTTGTTCGATATAGGGTGTATTTTATATGAAACGAGTGCTGCATAAACAGGGCGCAGCCACGCCCATTTTCAAAATTTATATCAATCATCCAAATAAGCATACAAATATTATTGTTAGTGCAAAATTTCATCCCTCTATGACTTTTAGTTACAAAGACTTCACGTTACAAATTCCAAAAGGGTGTTCCAGAAATATCTTTGTTAAAAAGTAGGCGTGGTCATAAACCGATTTCAATACATTTTTGCGTGTCTATTAACACATGTTATAAAAGTGTATAAACCAAGTTTCGTCATAATATCTCAATTATTTGTCGAGTTAAAGGCTAAGAAATCTCATATATCCCTTTGTCTAAAAAGAGGCGGTGCCACGCCCATTTTCCAAACTTTTTTATTTTTTGTTTCCGGTCTATTGTAAAACTCATGTCACAAAATTTCAATGAATTATCTTTATATTTCACATAGATATCGCTTAAAATGGTTTTATTAGGTCACTTTATAATACACATATATAAAAGTGGGCGCGGTCGTCAACCGATTTTGGTAATTTTTCGTCCACACATTTGGCTAAGTAAATATATCACGCGTACCAGATTTCATCGATATATCTTTAACGGTTTCTGAGTTATGGCTTATTAAACTTTCAATATTCGCTCCTTAATAAGTGGGCGTGGCACCGCCCATTTTCCAAAATTTTTGTAGTTTTTGTTTTATGTCCATAGTTGGACTCCTGCCACAAAATCTCAGTGATTGATCTTTATATTTGACAGAGATATCGCTTAAAATGTTTTTATTAGGCCCCCTTATATTTCCTATATATAAAAGTGGGCGTGGCCGTCAACCGATTTTGATAATTTTTCGCCAAAACATTTGACTAAGTAATTATATTACGCGTACCGAATTTCATCGATATATCTTCAACGGTTTCTGAGTTATGACTCATAAAACTTTCAATGTCTGCCCCTTAATAAGTGGGCGTGGCACCGCCCATATTCCAAAATTTTTGTGTTTTTTGTTTTATGTCCATAGTTGGACTCATGCGACAAAATTTCAATGATAGATCTTTATATTTGACAGAGATATCGCTTAAAATGGTTTTATTAGGTCACTTTATAATACACATATATAAAAGTGGGCGTGGCCGTAAACCGATTTTGATAATTTTTCGTCAAAACATTTGTCTATGTAAGCAAATTACGCGTACCAAATTTCATCGATATATCTTCAACGGTTTCTGAGTTATGACATATAAAACTTTCAATGTTTGACCCTTAATAAGTGGGCGTGGCACCGCCCATTTTCCAAAACTTCATCAAATTTCTTCATAAGGGCCCGAGCTCAATACGTGGGTAAAATTTTAAAACTCTAGCTATATTAGTGGCTGAGATACCAAATTTCCGATTTTTTCTATATAGGAAAAGTGGGCGTGGTCATGGTCCGATTTCGCCCATTTTCAATACCAACCGTCCCAGTCTCGATACCAACTTGCGTTCCAAATTTCATCAAAATATCTCAATTTTTGCGCGAGTTAGAGTGTTTACAGACGGACGGACGGACGGACGGACGGACAGACGGACGGACGGACGGACGGACGGACGGACGGACGGACGGACATGGCTCAATCGATTTCTCTTTTCACCCTGATCATTTTGATATATATAAGTCTATATCTATCTCGATTATTTCATTCTGTTACAATCCACCGTTATGTGATTAAAACTATAATACTCTGTGTACTAGTACAGCTGAGTATAAAAATCAAAAATAATCATAAAAAATCAAAAATAATCAAAATAATTTTTTTTGATTGTTTTTGATTATTTTTGATTTTTTATGATTATTTTTGATTTTTTATGATTTTTTTTTGATTTTTATACTCAGCTGTACTAGTACACAGAGTATTATAGTTTTAATCACATAACGGTGGATTGTAACAGAATGAAATAATCGAGATAGATATAGACTTATATATATCAAAATGATCAGGGTGAAAAGAGAAATCGATTGAGCCATGTCCGTCCGTCCGTCCGTCCGTCCGTCCGTCCGTCCGTCCGTCCGTCTGTCCGTCCGTCCGTCCGTCCGTCCGTCTGTAAACACTCTAACTCGCGCAAAAATTGAGATATTTTGATGAAATTTGGAACGCAAGTTGGTATCGAGACTGGGACGGTTGGTATTGAAAATGGGCGAAATCGGACCATGACCACGCCCACTTTTCCTATATAGAAAAAATCGGAAATTTGGTATCTCAGCCACTAATATAGCTAGAGTTTTAAAATTTTACCCACGTATTGAGCTCGGGCCCTTATGAAGAAATTTGATGAAGTTTTGGAAAATGGGCGGTGCCACGCCCACTTATTAAGGGTCAAACATTGAAAGTTTTATATGTCATAACTCAGAAACCGTTGAAGATATATCGATGAAATTTGGTACGCGTAATTTGCTTACATAGACAAATGTTTTGACGAAAAATTATCAAAATCGGTTTACGGCCACGCCCACTTTTATATATGTGTATTATAAAGTGACCTAATAAAACCATTTTAAGCGATATCTCTGTCAAATATAAAGATCTATCATTGAAATTTTGTCGCATGAGTCCAACTATGGACATAAAACAAAAAACACAAAAATTTTGGAATATGGGCGGTGCCACGCCCACTTATTAAGGGGCAGACATTGAAAGTTTTATGAGTCATAACTCAGAAACCGTTGAAGATATATCGATGAAATTCGGTACGCGTAATATAATTACTTAGTCAAATGTTTTGGCGAAAAATTATCAAAATCGGTTGACGGCCACGCCCACTTTTATATATAGGAAATATAAGGGGGCCTAATAAAAACATTTTAAGCGATATCTCTGTCAAATATAAAGATCAATCACTGAGATTTTGTGGCAGGAGTCCAACTATGGACATAAAACAAAAACTACAAAAATTTTGGAAAATGGGCGGTGCCACGCCCACTTATTAAGGAGCGAATATTGAAAGTTTAATAAGCCATAACTCAGAAACCGTTAAAGATATATCGATGAAATCTGGTACGCGTGATATATTTACTTAGCCAAATGTGTGGACGAAAAATTACCAAAATCGGTTGACGACCGCGCCCACTTTTATATATGTGTATTATAAAGTGACCTAATAAAACCATTTTAAGCGATATCTATGTGAAATATAAAGATAATTCATTGAAATTTTGTGACATGAGTTTTACAATAGACCGGAAACAAAAAATAAAAAAGTTTGGAAAATGGGCGTGGCACCGCCTCTTTTTAGACAAAGGGATATATGAGATTTCTTAGCCTTTAACTCGACAAATAATTGAGATATTATGACGAAACTTGGTTTATACACTTTTATAACATGTGTTAATAGACACGCAAAAATGTATTGAAATCGGTTTATGACCACGCCTACTTTTTAACAAAGATATTTCTGGAACACCCTTTTGGAATTTGTAACGTGAAGTCTTTGTAACTAAAAGTCATAGAGGGATGAAATTTTGCACTAACAATAATATTTGTATGCTTATTTGGATGATTGATATAAATTTTGAAAATGGGCGTGGCTGCGCCCTGTTTATGCAGCACTCGTTTCATATAAAATACACCCTATATCGAACAAACGCAAACAAACAATGAAAGCATACAGCTGAGTATCTAATGTTCGATTGCACTCGAACTTAGGCTTCCTTACTTGTTTTTATTTTGTTTGATTTTTTTCAATATTGTTGTCAAGAAATTTGGATACGCATGCACATAAGTATTCAGGTAGGCATGTATGTTTGGTCAGAGAGGCATAAAGTTTATTTGTACAAATGTATGTATGTGAACGCATATTAAAGTACGTAACCCTGCAGTAAATATGGGGACAGGTGTATCCAAGTCATTGTGTATTCTATAGCGACAACTGCACTAATTAAAATGTCGACAAATTTAGAAGTACAAAATTTGTATAGACCTTGGCTCGTTCGAAGTTTTTCGTACTAGATACGGATACAAACCCTTCCTACACCTGGGGAAGATTCATTTCTAGGTTCAGTATAAGGACAGGGAAGAGCGAATAAAGAATTCTGATTATGACAGAGATTATCTTTACGTAAATCTATTTGCAACATAGCAAATCGTCTACTTCTTTATTATCTAGTAGGCATGCGAAGACGAATACAAATTCCCGAATAATCCTATTTGAGGAACAATGTCGGAACGTAAGTACGTAATATTTCTGCCTTTTAAAAGAATACAATAGGGCAATAACTAGGGCTGAAACGGTATGGCGTATGATGAACAATAAATACAACTTATATGAAATTAAGAATTTTTCCTTTTTTGAAAAAATTGATGAAGTGTGAAACAGACAAAGGAAATACAACTGTGCTAATGGAGGAAGAGGAATACACCGCAAAAACAGGTCAACTAATCAAAGAAATGGGCTGCGGAGTGATGAGAAAAGACCCAACGGAAGAATACCAAATGGCAATAAAGCGTGCAATAAAAAAAGCGAAATATAAGAGACAGCAAAGTAGCCTACACTCTCACAGCAATGAATCCATCTGCCCCATCACTGATCGCACTACCTAAAATCCACAAAACAGGAACACCTATGCGACCAACAGTAAACCATAAATCGGCACCAGGATATAGACTTTCAAAACATCTAAATATGCTACTAGCAATCAAAAACACAACGGAACTAGTCAACAAACTGAGAATTCTGAACGTACCCAAGGACTCAAAACAGGTATCACTTTACGTGAAGGATCTATACCCCTCGATACCAAAGACAGAAATACTAAAAGCTCTAACTAAAATACTGACAGAGAAAACAAACAAAGACATTGCAACAGAGATCGTAAATACGCTGAAAATAACCCTGGACCAGAATTATTTCAAATTTGGCAATAAAATATACAGACAAACTCACGAAAAATGCAGAAGGAGACATGACAGATCCACCAAAATATAACCGCTATGATGAGGATCATGAGCTGAGTCGTTTGCATAAACGCAAACTAATCCCTCATTTTTTTGAGATATCTACTTGAAATTTGGTACTTGGGTGACTTCTTAAGAGAAATTGTACCACTATAACATATAGGTCCCATACAACGGACTATAACATCTCCATAAAAAACACACATAATTCACTGTATAAATTAATGAAAATGAGACTATGTATCGCTTCTTTTCCTCATTCATGAATGTCATAAAGTATCGATACAGTCGAAGACAGCGCAATATTACTTGCTTTTCATTGTATAACTACGAGAAATTCTGTATTAAAGCCCAATTTATGAGTTAGTACAACAGCGAATGTACACTAAAATGTTTTATTTGGCCACTTTAAACAATTTTTCATAAAGATAAATAATTAGATATAAACGTGCATCGTACCATGTACGGTCAATGACAAATTAACAATAATTCCAAGCTTGTAAGATATGTATAAATGTGTATGCCTCTCTGCACAAATATACGAGGAGGAAGCATATAGAGCCTTTATCCTGTTAGTGTGGGACTTTAACCGCACTACACCACCTACGCTCATCGCATCGAACCCCCCGGTACTACCATCAAGCTACCGTCGGGAGTCTGCCTTAAAAGGCTATATACATACCTGCATACGACAAATGTGCATATTTCTTTAAACCATATTGATAAAAATTAAAAAAAATCAAAAAAAATCAAAAAAAAATCATAAAAAATCAAAAAAAATCAAAAAAAATCATAAATAATCAAAAATAATCAAAAACAATCAAAATAATTTTTTTTTGATTATTTTTGATTATTTTTGATTTTTATGATTATTTTTCTTTTTTTTTGATTTTTTATGATTTTTTTTGATTTTTTTTAATGGTAATTGCAAAATAATCATTAAAATTTGAAAACAATGGGTAATCAATCATTAAATGGACAGTTCAAAAAATAATCAATCAAGCCGGTAATCATTACGATTAATAATCATTATTTAACAGGTTTGGTTTGTACCCAAGGTTGTTTTACTTTACTTTATGTAAAAAGTAAAATCGCAGATGGACGCAGGTAAACTTTATGAATTCTGGTAAAGGAGTACTCCACAAATAACCACTGTTAATGTCGCAAATACCTTTTTTGACCCTTTTTTCCCATCAAAGTTTGAAAAAGGGTCTAAAAATAGGCTTTTCGAAAAACAGATATATCCGACAACTTTTACCAGAGAACAAGAAATTAGTTTTTTTGTTTAAACTTAGAATTGAATTACCTTTCAGCGCATTATAAATAAGTAGCAATCGGCCACTTTACCTACAGGCAAAATAATTTTAAATGCAAAAAAAATAACAAAAATAACAAATTTTTTTCTGTGTTGAAAATTTGTCCACTTTGAGCGCCTGTACCTCCTAAAATAAAATTTTCTATTTAACAAGAGTTACATATTCGTGTTCGCTGGAAAATTTTCTATTAGATACATATATTGGATTTATAAAACATGAAATTTTTGATTTTTGCCACGTTTTTTCGGCAGAGGCGCCATAGTGCGTCGTTAAATTAACAACTTTCCGCTGTTGAACCTCCGTCTTTGATTCAACAGCAAAAGGATTTGTTTTTACAGCAAAATCTTTTATCCAACAACTTTTCGTAGTTAATACAAAGACGGGCGTTGTTGATTTAAAACCTCGCTTGCTGTTAGAACTTTTTTGTGAGAATATAATTTTCGGTTAGAAATCCAACAAAAACAGATGATTTTTTTTTAATTTTCTTTTTACTATGATTCATATATTCTTTTTCGGAAAAGGGAAGTATAAAAGCATGAAAGAAATGCAATATAATGTTGACTATTCCATTATATTATGCCGTTGGATTGGATCAGGTTGATGTCATGGTTCGAATCCGGAGGAGAATATAAAACAGAGAAAGAACAATAAGAAATAAAGATAGCATGCAGTGAAAGCGAAGAAATAGAGAAGAAGAGGAGAACTGCATATTTGTAGTTGGGACGCGAATGGAGGGAAGATGAAAAGAAAAATGCGAACAAAAATTTATTTTTAGGAGAAAAAATTTTCCAACAGTTTCCGCTGTTAACTCAATGGCAAAAGTATCTAATCCAACAGTTCTGTTGTTAACTTAAAGGCTACTTCATTTTATCCAACAGCTTCCGTTGCTGACTTAAATACGAAAATATTTAAATCAACAACGCTCGCACCTTGGAAAGAACAATGGAACGTGTTGGGCACATTTCAACTGCGGAAATTTGTTGATTTAACTGCAAAAGTCTTTGGTTTTACGGCGTTTTTTTTTCAGAGTACTGAAAATCATAACATACACTTTCTGTTCTGACTGGTAACATGCATGATTGACTATATGGAATTTCCATGCACTAAGCAAAAAAAGGTCACGTGCAACCGTTTTAAATAAACGCTTAAACGTATCTAGATCAAAGCGGTAACAAGTTTATAAAATAATGTAATATACCCAGCGGGGTTCAGTTCCTTTTATCTCTAAAATGTAGCCGAGAAAATTTTTATATATGTGCATGTAAATACATAATTTTGTGTGTACTAGGGTGGAGCGATTTTGGGCTTTTTACAAGCTTTTATTTAACTTCACTTTTTGTATGTACATATGTATGTATGTATGTCGTGGAAGTTTGCAACGAATATTTAAGATACTTCCAGTTGAGCTAGGTACTTGAAGCATAGTTCAGGACCCAAAGACAATGCAATGTGAAATAAAAGAAAATCCGATAGATGGCGCAGGTATCGAGATATTTGTATTTTCCGACCGAATTTGTTCATATTCGGTATATATATTGCCTATGAGAAAGTAAATACATTTGTTGAAAAAAATCGTCGCTAGGTGGCGCTGGTGTCAAGATATTTGTAAAATTCGTATTTACCAACCGAAAGTAAATATATCCATGGAAAACAATTGCTACTAAGTGGCGCTGGTGTCAAATAGAGAAAATCCGTAATAATATTTTGCCGATAAATGACGCAGGTGTCGACATATTGAAGCAAGTTTTATGAATAACGGAATAGTAGCAGGAAAAACTATAAGAACGGAAAAATGCCGACAATCTTGAAACATTGGAAGCATTAGCAATAAAAAAAGTTATAAGGCCGGTCTATTGATTAAGATTAATCCGCGAAAGTAAAAAAACTAACAAGAGAGATTCTGAAACACTGATACAACGTCAACATACATATGTATGTAGGTAAGATTGCACGAAGTAATCTATTCACAAAGGAGTATAGTAAAACCACTTAAAAGACTCCACAGGAATTGGATAATACTCGCAAAAAAGAAACCATCAAAATGTTAAACACTGAAGTGCACTATCTTCATATTAAAAACTGTTGGACTATATTGATAGTGGGAGTCAAGGCAAATATTAGATGTAATATGCATTGTAAAACTAAAAAAAATTTAAAAAAATAATTTTTTAATATTTTTGAACCAGATTTATATTAGTCCTTAGTTCATTTGGATCTTAATTTAAATCTAAGCATACATTTAACGTATTTCTTCAAATGTATGAACATAAATAATCAACATAAATAAAAGCGCGGGTACTCATTAGATATTCATGTTATAAAACAGTATTGGTGAAATGGAAGAAAGCGATAAAAACTTTAAATTCCAATTACGTAAGATATGCATTACGTAAAGAGCACGCTTTTATTTATGTTGATACATACATATGTATACAGAAATGCTTTGAAGAAATACGTTAAATGTATGCTTAGATTGAAATTAAGATCCAAATGACATTAAAAATTAATTTTTTTCATTTTTAGTAAATTTTTATATTAATACTAGCATACCCGGCCAAGCTTCGCATTGGCTTTCAGTTATCAACAGTCATCATCATCTTATTAGTGATTTGGTATTCAAAATAAAATATACTTTTATTTTGTGATCTGATTCGCCATCCTGATAAAACATATTTTTTATTACTGGAAAGGTTTCTATTTTCAAAAAATTAAATACACGATATTCTTTGATTTGACTGAAAATGAAATCACAAATAAAAAGTTGTCTGGATTTGGATGAAGAACCAAATCAGAAATAAAATTGATTCATTATATGAAATCAAAAAGGATTTGACTCACGCAACGATAAAATTCATGAATTTACTGTGGTGTCGCTGTTGTGTTCTATTTCTATTTACGGCAAAATATCAGAACATATTTGAAATCCTCTAACGGCCTTATTCCGCGGGATAACATAATTTAATTTACCGCTAAAGTGAAGACTTGACCTTTGAACACCTTTCTCGTATTCTATTCCACCTCAATAAGTGGTAACAATATGTTAGCATTTTGAGTCCGATTCCATTCCATTCGTATGGAATCGCTTTGATAGCGTTACCATTAGATAAGCTCGTCCTTACATCGTCGTTAGAGCTATCTCAGCGGCATTGTATTATACATACTATTATATTCTAGTCAAAGATATTATTAACAAACATTTTGTAACAATTCCTAAGTTTTCGGTTATGGAAGGAACCTAAAATTTAATCGAGAAATTCAAATTTGGACCGATACTTTGGTGTAAATAGAAATAAAATACCACAGCGATACCTGCCGGATTTTTCTTCATATGTATGTACACATGTTTTGGTATTCTCTATCTCCATACTAATAACCTTAATGGAACCCAATGAGATATATCTACCAAATTTCATTAAAATGTTTCAGTAGTTTTAGACGAAAATACATAAGGATAGGTATATATCTAAAATCAAATTTTAAAAATAATTTTTCAATTTTAATTTCTGTTGTAAAAGAAAAATTGTTATAATTAAAATTGTTTGAGTAGTTAAAAAGTTTATTCCGCACAAAGAATGTTACATCAGATTTATATATATATAGATGTACGTAGATAGAGATATGTATGAATCTAAGGCCAGAGCACTCCAGAGGTTTTGGGTATGAAAAATTCGGTTACAAATATACGTAAATAGATAAAAATAGGTATATACATATCTAAGGTCAAACATTAAAAATAATTTTCCAATTTTCATTTCTTTTGCAAAAGAACAATGATTGTTCATAATATTAGGAAAATACTTATCTTTCCAGATATTGTAAATAAATTGAAAAATAAAGTGAAATTCAAATAAATAATAGCTTAAAAAAACTAAAAAACACGCTTTAATCTTACTCTGAAAAAAAAAAACGTTGTAAATCTAAAGACTTTCGCTGTTAAATCAACTACTTTCCGCAGTTGAAATGTGCCCAACAACGCTCCGTTGTTGTTTCAAAGGTGCGAGCGTTGTTGATTTAAGTCAATAATGGAGATTGTTGGAAAAAAATTTCACCTAAAAATAAATGTTTGTTTGTATTTTACTCTTCATCTTCTCTTCGCCCGGGTCCCAACTGCAAATATGTAGCCTCCGCTTGTTCTTCTATTCTTCTCTCCTTCTTATCATTCACTGGTTGCTATATTTATTTCTTATTCTGATTTTTCTTCTCTATTTTATATTCTCCTCCGGATTCGAACCATGACATCAACCTGAAATTCTATCCAATCATCACATAGTGGAACATTCAACATTATATTGAATTGTAATAACCTATTTATACTTCCATTTCCTAAAAAGGAATCCATGAATTATTTGAATCATTGTAAAAACAAAATTTAAAAAAATTTGTTCTCATTAGTTTTGTTTACAACGGAAACTGTTGGGTCAAATACTTTTGCCTTTAAATCAACAACGGGGAGAAAATTGTTGCTAAAAATAAACTTTTTTTGGATTTTTCTCTTCATCTTCTCTCCATCATTATTTTTTTGTTGGTTTTCTCACAAAAAAATATTTTCTCACAAAAATTTTTTTAAAGGCAAGCAAGTTTTTGAATCAACAACGCCCGTTTTTGAATAAATTGTTGGATCAAAAACTTTGCTGTAAAAACAAATACTTTTGCTGTTGAATCAAAGACGGAGATTCAACAGCCGAAAGTTGTTGGTTTAACTACGGGTATTTTTTTCAGAGTAAAAATCGTACTAAAAATTGAGAAATAATTTAATTAGAAACAAAATGATGAACGAAAATATAAGTATTTAAGGAAAATCGTGGGGTGCTCAGTATGTCAAAAAAAACTTAAAATCGGTGTTTTTTTATACTCAGCTGTACTAGTACACAGAGTATTATAGTTTTAATCACATAACGGTGGATTGTAACAGAATGAAATAATCGAGATAGATATAGACTTATATATATCAAAATGATCAGGGTGAAAAGAGAAATCGATTGAGCCATGTCCGTCCGTCCGTCCGTCCGTCCGTCCGTCTGTCCGTTTGTCCGTCTGTCCGTCCGTCCGTCTGTAAACACTCTAACTCGCGCAAAAATTGAGATATTTTGATGAAATTTGAAATGCAAGTTGGTATCGACACTGGGACGGTTGGTATTGAAAATGGGCGAAATCGGACCATGACCACGCCCACTTTTCCCATATAGAAAAAATCGGAAATTTGGTATCTCAGCCACTAATATAGCTAGAGTGATGAAATTTTACCCACATGTTAAGCTCAGGCCCCTAAGAAGAAATTTGATAGAATTTTGGAAAATGGGCGGTGCCACGCCCACTTATTAAGGAGCAAACATTGAAAGCTTTATGAGCCATAACTCAGAAACTGTATAAGATATATCGATGAAATTTGGTACGCGTGATATACTTACTTAGGCAAATATTTGGACGAAAAATTGTCAAAATCGGTTGACGGCCACGCCCACTTTTATATATGGGTATTATAAAGTGACCTAATAAAATTTATATCAGGAGTCCACCTGCGGACATACAACGAAAAACACAAAAATTTTGGAAAATGGGCGTGGCACCGCCTCTTTTTAGAAGCTGGAATATACGAGATTTCTGAGCCCATAACTCGACAAATAATTGATATATAATGACGAAACTTGCTGTGTACACTTTTATTACTTGCGGTAATACATGTTGAAAATTTTAGCGAAATCGGTTGACGGCCACGCCCACTTTTATATATGGGTATTATAAAGTGACCTAATAAAAACATTTTAAGCGATATCTTTGTCAAATATAAAGATATATCATTGAAATTTTACGGCAGGAGTCCAACTGCGGACATAAAACGAAAAGCATAAAAATTTTGGAAAATGGGCGTGGCACCGCCTCTTTTAAGAAGCAGGAATATACGAGATTTCTGAGCCCATAACTCGACAAATAATTGAGATATTATAACGAAGCTTGGTTTATACACTCTTATAACTTGTGTTAATAGACACGCAAAAATTTATTGAAATCGGTTTATGACCACGCCTACTTTTTAACAAAGATATTTCTAGAACACCCTTTGGGAATTTGTAACGTGACATCTTTGTAACTAGCAGTCATAAAGGAATGAAATTTTGCACAAAGAATAATATTCATATGCTTAGTTGGATGACTGATAAAAATTTTGAAAATGGGCGCGGCTACGCCCACTTTATGCAGCACTTGCTTTATATAAAGTACCTACACCGTGTTTCCATCAAACGCAAACAAACAATGAAAGCATACAGCTGAGTATCTAATGTTCGATTCCACTCGAACTTAGGCTTCCTTACTTGTTACTAATAATTTTATTTTGACTTTTTTGAGATTTCATATACATATCGGACTCTTAATTTCGCAACTAGGTATATTATACTCAGCTGTACTAGTTTTCAGTCAGTATTATAGTTTTAATCACATAACGGTGGATTGTAACAGAATGAAATAATCGAGATAGATATAGACTTATATATATCAAAATGATCAGGGTGAAAAGAGAAATCGATTGAGCCATGTCCGTCCGTCCGTCCGTCCGTCCGTCTGTCCGTCCGTCCGTCTGTAAACACTCTAACTGGCGCAAAAATTGAGATATTTTGATGAAATTTGAAATGCAAGTTGGTATCGGGACTGGGACGGTTGGTATTGAAAATGGGCGAAATCGGACCATGACCACGCCAACTTTTCCTATATAGAAAAAATCGTAAATTTGGTATCTCAGTCACCAATATAGCTGGAGCGATGAAATTTTACTCACGTGTTGAGCTCAGGCCCCTAGGAAGAAATTTGATGAAAGTTTGGAAAATGGGCGGTGCCACGCCCACTTATTAAGGGTCAAACATGGAAAGTTTTATATGTCATAACTCAGAAACCATTGAAGATATATCGATGAAATTTGGTACGCGTGATTTACTTACCTAGGCAAACGTTTGGACGGAAAATAGTTAAAATCGGTTGACGGCCACGCCCACTTTTATATATGAATATTACAAAGTGACCTAATAAAAACATTTTAAGCCATATCTCTGTCAAATATAAAGATATATCACTGAAATTTTGTAGTAGGAGTCTAACTACGGACAGAAAACAAAAACCACAAAAATTTTGGAAAATGGGCGGTGCCACGCCCACTTATTAAGGGGCAAACATTGAAAGTTTTATGAGTCATAACTCAGAAACCGTTGAAGATATATCGATGAAATTCCGTACACGTAATATACTTACCTAGGCAAATGTTTGGACGAAAATTTTCGTAAATCGGTTGACGGCCAAGCCCACTTTTATATATGGGTATTATAAAGTGACCTAATAAAAACATTTTAAGCGATATCTCTGTCAAATATAAAGATATGTCATTGAAATTTTATAGCAGAAGTCCAACTGCGGACATAAAACGAAAAACACAAAAATTTTGGAAAATGGGCGCGGCACCGCCTCTTTTTAGAAACAGGAATATACGAGATTTCTGAGCCCATAACTCGACAAATAATTTATATATATTGACGAAACTGGGTGTGTACACTTTTATTGCTTGTGGTAATACATGTTCAAAATTTTAGCGAAATCGGTTTGGCGACCACGCCCACTTTTATATATGGGTATTATAAAGTGACATAATAAAAACATTTTAAGCGATATCTTTGTCAAATGTAAAGATAATTCATTGAAGTTCTGTGGTATGATTTCTACAATAGACCGGAAACAAAAAATAGAAAAATTTTGGAAAATGGGCGTGGCACCGCCTCCTTTTAGACAAAGGAATATACGAGATTTCGGAGCCCATAAGTCGACAAATAATTGAGATATTATGATGAAACTTGGTTTATACACTTTTATAACTTGTATTAATAGACACGCAAAAATTTATTGAAATCGGTTTAAGACCACGCCTACTTTTTAGCAAAGATATTTCTGGAACACGCTTTGGAAATTTGTAATGTGACATCTTTGTAACTAGAAGTCATAAAGGAATGAAATTTTGCACAAAGAATAATATTCAAATGCTTAGTTGGATGACTGATAAAAATGTTAACAATGGGCGTGGCTACGCCCACTTTATGCAGCACTCAATTTATTTAAAGTACACAGTGTTTCCATCAAACGCAAACAAACAATGAAAACATACAGCTGAGTATCTAATGTTCGATTCCACTCGAACTTAGGCTTCCTTACTTGTTGTGTAATGTTTTGTTTATATCGGTTTCCGGTCCTTTTTATACTCAGCTGTACTAGTACACAGAGTATTATAGTTTTGATTTCCTAACGGTGGATTGTAACAGAATGAAATAATCGAGATAGATATAGACTTATATATATCAAAATGATCAGGGTGAAAAGAGGAATCGATTGAGCCATGTCCGTCCGTCTGTCCGTCTGTGAGCACGATAACTCGCGCAAAAATTGAGATATTTGAAATGTGATGAAATTTGAAATGTAAGTTGGTATCAAGACGGGAACGGATGGTATTGAAAATGGGCGAAATCGGACCATGACCACGCCCACCTCCCCTATATAGTAAAAATCGGAAATTTTGTATCTCAGTCACTAATAGAGCTAGAGTGATAAAATTTCACACACGTATTGAGCTCAGGCCCTTATGAAGAAATATGGTGAAATTTTGGAAAATGGGCGGTGCCACGCCCACTTATTAAGGGGCAAACATTGAAAGTTTTATGAGTCATAACTCAGAAACCGTTGAAGATATATCGATGAAATTTGGTAGGCGTGATATACTTACTTAGGCAAATAGTTGGACGAAAAATTGCCAAAATCGGTTGACGACCACGCCTACTTTTATATATGGGTATTATAAAGTGACCTAATAAAAACATTTTAAGCGATATCTCTGTCAAATATAAAGATATATCATTGAAATTTTATGGAAGGTGTCCAACTAAGGACGTAAAATAAAAAATACAAAAATTTTGGAAAATGGGCGTGGCACCGCCTCCTTTTAGAAGCAGGAATATACGAGATTTCTGAGCCCATAACTCGACAAATAATCGATATATTATGACGAAACTTGGTGTATACACTTTTATTACTTGTGGTAATACATGTTCAAAATTTTAGCGAAATCGGTTGACGACCACGCCCACTTTTATATATGGGTATCATAAAGTGGCCTAGTAAAAAAATTTTAAGCGATATCTTTGTCAAATATAAAGATAATTCATTGAAATTTTGTGGCATGAGTTCTACAATAGATCGGAAACAAAAAATAGAAAAATTTCGGAAAATGGGCGTGGCACCGCCTCTTTTCAGACAAATCAACGAGATTTCGGAGCCCATAACTCGACAAATAATTGAGATATTATGACGAAACTTGGTTTATACACTTTTATAACTTGTGTTAATAGACACGCAAAAATTTATTGAAATCGGTTTATGACCACGCCTACTTTTTAACAAAGATATTTCTGGAACACCCTTTTGGAATTTCTAACGTGACATCTTTGTAACTCATAAAGGGATGAAATTTTGCACAAAGAATAATATTCATATGCTTAGTTGGATGTCTGACAAAAATTTAGAAAATGGGCGTAGCTACGCCCACTTTATGCAGCACTCGCTTTATATAAAATACACCGTGTTTCCATCAAACGCAAACAAACAATGAAAGCATACAGCTGAGTATCTAATGTTCGATTCCACTCGAACTTAGGCTTCCTTACTTGTTTTGTACTAGTTGTACGAATCGAATATTTTCATGTTCAAATATTATTGAGCACCCCACGCTTTTCCTTAAATACTTATATTTTCGTTCATCATTTTGTTTCTAATTAAATTATTTCTCAATTTTTAGTACGATTTTTAAGATTAAAGCGTGTTTTTTAGTTTTTATACTCAGCTGTACTAGTACACAGAGTATTATAATTTTGATTTCATAACGGTGGATTCTAACATAATGAAATAATCGAGATAGATATGGACTTATATATATCAAAATGATCAGGGTGAAAAGAGAAATCGATTGAGCCATGTCCGTCCGTCCGTCCGTACGCACTCTAACTCGCGTAAAAATTGAGATATTTTGATGAAATTTGAAATGCAAGTTGGTATCGAGACTGGGACGGTTGGTATTGAAAATGGGCGAAATCGGACCATGACCACGCCCACTTTTCCTATATAGGAAAAATCGGAAATTTGGTATCTCAGCCACTAATATAGCTAGAGTGATAAAATTTTACGCACGTATTGACCTCAGGCCCTTATGAAGAAATTTGATGAAGTTTTGGAAAATGGGCGGTGCCGCGCCCACTTATTAAGGGTCAAACATTAAAAGTTTTATATGTCATAACTCAGAAACCGTTGAAGATATATCGATGAAATTTAGTACACGTAATTTGCTTACTTAGACAAATGTTTTGGCGAAAAATTATCAAAATCGGTTGACGGCCACGCCCACTTTTATATATGGGAACTATAAAGGGGCCTCATAAAAACATTTTAAGCGATATCTCTGTCAAATATAAAGATCTATCACTGAGATTTTGTGTCAGGAGTCCAACTACGGACATAAAACAAAAAATACAAAAATTTTGGAAAATGGGTTTTGCCACGCCCACTTATTAAGGGGCAAATATTGAAAGTTTTATATGTCATAACTCAGAAACCGTCGAAGATATATCGATGAAATTTGGTACGCGTAATTTGCTTACTTAGGCAAATGTTTTGGC
This sequence comes from Urophora cardui, assembly GCA_960531455.1. Classification (NCBI taxonomy): domain Eukaryota; kingdom Metazoa; phylum Arthropoda; class Insecta; order Diptera; family Tephritidae; genus Urophora; species Urophora cardui. The sequence goes on along the minus strand of OY482675.1, from coordinate 18,744,360 downwards.
GAAAAATTATCAAAATCGGTTGACGGCCACGCCCACTTTTATATATGGGAACTATAAAGGGGCCTAATAAAAACATTTTGAGCGATATCTCTGTCAAATATAAAGATCTATCACTGAGATTTTGTGACATGAGTTTTACAATAGACCGGAAACAAAAAATAAAAAAAGTTTGGAAAATGGGCGTGGTACCGCCTCTTTTTATACAAAGGAATCTACGTGCACATTTACTCGACAAATAACTGAGATATTATGACGAAACTTGGTTTATACACTTTTATAACATGTGTTAATAGACACGCAAAAATGTATTGAAATCGGTTTATGACCACGCCTACTTTTTAAAAAAGATATTTCTGGAACACCCTTTTGGAATTTGTAACGTGAAGTCTTTGTAACTAAAAGTCATAGAGGGATGAAATTTTGCACTAACAATAATATTTATATGCTTATTTGGATGATTGATATAAATTTTGAAAATGGGCGTGGCTGCGCCCTGTTTATGCAGCACTCGTTTCATATAAAATACACCCTATATCGAACAAACGCAAACAAACAATGAGAGCATACAGCTGAGTATCTAATATTCGATTCCACTCGAACTTAGGCTTCCTTACTTGTTTTAAGCTATTATTTATTTTTAACTTTTTAGTGAAATTTTTCATTAAAGGATGTTTTATGCGGACGCAAGAATAAAAGTAAAAAGAAGTCTGGTGAAGGGATGTGGTGATTTCCGAAATAGATCTACATACATATGTATTTATAACTTCTACCAAAAATCCCAATATGCAGTGAAGTAAACTAGCTTATTATGCAATAATTTCCAAACCCTTTTATTCAAGATTTTCCAAACTAGTTTGGAAATACAAAATTTCCCAAACGTTTTGTTATGTTTTACAATCAGAAGGTGAAGAGGAGGGCTTTGTTCAGAAACTCAGTTTGAAGCGCAATTTGCTTTTGTAGTACAAGCAGAGCGTTCATAAACGCAAATTTTTCATCAAGCGCCGCTCATCACAATCATCAAAAATATATATACTGCCGCTGTTGCGTTTTGTGCTGTGTTTCTGAACATACCAAGTTGAGGTGAAGCGTTTGAAAAGAACAAAGAAAAAGAAACCTGATTGAATAAATTCGAATTTAGACAACAAAGTTCCGAATACGATTGTAGCGTAATGGTGAGGTATGCTGCCGGCGGACCAAGGAGCGCAGGTTCGAGTCCCGAGTAATAATAATAATAATAATAATAATAATAATAATAATAATAATAATAATAATAATAATAATAATAATAATAATAATAATAATAATAATAATAATAATAATAATAATAATAATAATAATAATAATAATAATAATAATAATAATAATAATAATAATAATAATAATAATAATAATAATAATAATAATAATAATAATAATAATAATAATAATAATAATAATAATAATAATAATAATAATAATAATAATAATAATAATAATAATAATAATAATAATAATAATAATAATAATAATAATAATAATAATAACAATAATAATAATAATAATAATAATAATAATAATAATAATAATAATAATAATAATAATAATAATAATAATAATAATAATAATAATAATAATAATAATAATAATAATAATAATAATAATAATGATAATAATAATAATAATAATAATAATAATAATAATAATGATAATAATAATAATAATAATAATAATAATAATAATAATAATAATAATAATAATAATAATAATAATAATAATAATAATAATAATAATAATAATAATAATAATAATAATAATGATGTATTGTGGAACGATCCTCCGTCATCCCTTGTCCACAATACATCATATTCCTACCCTGTCGGAAAAACAAGCAACCAAAAAGTAAATAATAATAATAATCATAATAATAATAATAAAAATAATAATAATAATAATAATAATAATAATAATAATAATAATAATAATAATAATAATAATAATAATAATAATAATAATAATAATAATAATAATAATAATAATAATAATAATAATAATAATAATAATAATAATAATAATAATAATAATAATAATAATAATAATAATAATAATAATAATAATAATAATAGTAATAATAATAATAATAATAATAATAATAAGGAAGCCTAAGTTCGAGTGGAATCGAACATTAGATACTCAGCTGTAGGCTTTCATTGTTTGTTTGCGTCTGATAGAATCACGGTGTACTTTATGTAAAGGGAGTGCTGCATAAATTGGGCGTAGCCACGCCCATTTTCAAAATTTTTATCAGTCATCCAACTAAGCATATGAATATTATTCTTTGTGCAAAATTTCATTCCTTTATGACTTCTAGTTACAAAGATGTCACGTTACACATTCCCAAAGAGTGTTCCAGAAATATCTGTTAAAAAGTAGGCGTGGTCATAAACCGATTTCAATAAATTTTTGCGTGTCTATTAACACAAGTTAGAAAAGTGTATATTCAGCTTTTGGGCTGAATAAATATATATATTTTATTTTTTTTTTATTCTTTTCCTTCACCTTTTCTGTTCTTCCCTTTTCTTTAAATAAAACAAGCACTTTTCTTTATTTTCACTATATAATCTTCACTATTTTTATTCTTTTTAATTTAAACTTTTACACCTTTAGTTTCGTGAGCGGGGCGTGGGAGCGACTTTAATAGTTGCAGAATCTAAATCAACTAACTTTAAGGAAATTTGTAATATTAATTTTAAGTACAAAACTTAGTGAGTATATTGGAGGTATAGAGGTAACGGATTGAAGAGAGTGGATAGGTAGGTATATAGGTAAGTATGTATGTATAGGGATTCTGCGGTAAGTAAAGGGTGTAGGAAAAGCGAAAATATAAAAGGTGAGTATGACGGTAAGTACATAATTTACTGCTTATAAATTATTTCTACTTTAAGAAGTTTGTAGCCACTCATAGGTCCGTGGGGTTGAAACTCATGTCCTCAACATGCCGGCGGGCCTGCGGCGACATGGTCTGCACCAGATCTCCCAACTGTTCCAGAGTTTCTTGGGCTGTATCGTTGGAGGCTGGGATGAAAGATGTATCGTTGGAGGGGAATGGGAGAACAAAGGAAGGAGAGCGAGATATCGTTGGAGGCTGGGATGAAAGATGTATCGTTGGAGGGGAATGGGAGAACAAAGGAAGGAGAGCGAGATGTCGGTGGTCCTTCGGCGACATGGTATGCACCAGATCTTCCAACTATTCCCGCGTTTCCTTGGCTTTCTTGATCAGTCTTGATGGGTCGTTGGAGGTAAGAGATATTGAGAGTGAGAAAATGTGGGTAAGAGGGTGAGAATGAGAGTTCGTATGCGCGTTAATAGCGAGGATAGTTTTATCACGTTTCTCTGGCTGAACTGGTAATGGAGTTCGTTCAGCTTTATCTGTTGGCGAGAGTGAGATCATCTGAGTTGAGAGCGAGAATGGGGATTAGTGGAGTACCGGGCCGGAAATGAGCTGATGTTGGAGCTTGCAGTACTCGTATAAAGTGGCATCGGAGATCGCGATTTTGAGCGTGTAACCACAGAGTACACTGGACTAAATGGGATTTTGGTATTTTCCTTGCCGCATCTAGGAGCACTGTGAGATTTGTGAGGGGCGAGAATAGGAGTGCGTATCTCTTTGAGTCTGATGATTGTTTTGTTGTGAGCTTGGGTACACTTTACGAGATAGACTTTCGAGCTGCTTTCTTGTGCATTCGAGGGTTCTGCTTTTAAAGGGGTGTGAACTGGAGTGAGTACTGATTCGAGCTTGATTCGAGTTAAGTTTTGATCTCTTTATGTGCAAGTTTTTGGATTCTAGGCAATGGTGTGAATTGCTAGTAACCCCCGGAGGAAGGGTGGAAATAGAATGACTTTCCGCGTAGTGTCGTGTGTGATCTTTTTGCCTGTGATCACGGCTAAACTTGTTTGCCTGAGCGAGCTTCTTTTGAGCACTGAGATTATTTTGGAGAGTTTGTTTTATTCTACAACTAAACTTCGAGTTTATTGGGGGAGACCTTTCATCATGGACAATCTTGCCCGGCCCAGAGTGTTCCCTAGATTTGACCTTTTCTTTGGTTAATTTTTTGCTGAGTGCGTCATCGTTTATTTGAGTTGGAGTCGATGGAGCCTCCTTTATGAGAATATCGCCTTGAGTGTATTCGACTATTTGAGTTGAGAATGTCGAAACCTGCTCCGTCATTGCGCCACTTAATATCCACCCAAATATTGAGTTTTGGGCTATTAAGCTTCCGCCGACATTGGTTTTGAGACCTGATAGCAAAATTTTCGGGATGATATCGCTACCAATTACCATGTCTATTTTGGCGGGTGCGAAGCAGTTGGGATCTGCCAATGGCAGTGACGCATATTCTTCAAGATCTATACGTGATACCTTGAATGATGGGAGGAATTGCGTCAATTGTGGTAATACTATCGCGTGAGTTGCGATTTTCGTTTGGCGATCTGGGGAACATATTGTGAGTGAGCATATTTTATTAGCATTTTGGATTTTGCTTCCGCCCATTCCAAGTATTTGCTAACGAGACTTTGAGGTGGGTAGACCAAGTAACTTCTGTACATGAGAGGTTACAAAAGTTTTTTGAGATCCTTGGTCTATGAGAGCGCGTAGTAGAGTTGTTTCGCCATTGTGGAGTATGGGAACGATTGCTGTGGGTAGCAAAGTTTTTTCTCTACTACTTGAGAAGTGTGAGAGTATATTTTCGTCACTGCTCTGAGATGAGCTTGAGTTTTGAGCTGCGGCCTGTTTTGAGGTACATGGCCTTTCGTCGAGGGTCACGTGAGATGTGATCCGATTTGTAGAGTAGTTTGAGCTGTTTGGCGTTTGAGAGTTCCCTGGGAAGTGCAGTAGGGAATGGTGTCGCTTTTGGCAATAAACGCAGGTGAAATTGCTACGACACTCGTTCTGTGTGTGAGAATACGCCAAACAGTTCTTGCAATAATTATTTTCTGTTACGAACTTATTCCTTTCGGGGACGGAAAGTTCTTTGAATTTCACGCACATCATCATTGAGTGATTTGAGTTGCATAATTTACACGAGGCTGGCCTTTTAGGCTCAGTGTGAAATGAGTGCGATGTATTCTTGGGAGCGAACGATTGGTGAGAGGATGATGAGCGGGGTGTGAAATTTGAATGAGTTGAGTTGAGTTTGCCCGGCCTATATGTGTTGAGCCGTTCGACAACCTCGTATCGAGTTGTGAGAAATTGGTCCATTTCTGACCAGAGAGGTAACTCTTTTCTTGAGTTTAGAGATTGCTCCCATAACGAGAGAGATTCGTCGGGGAGTTTTGATGAACATATGTAGATGAGAATTGGGTCCCAGCTTTCAGTTGAGACTCCGTTTGCCTTGAGAACGGCTAGACAATTATTTATTGTCGTTTGAATTTGTTGTATTTTTTCCCCGTTTTCTGAGTGCACGGGAATAATATTAAAGAGTGTTTTCAGCTGATTGTCAACGACAATCCTACGATTTTCGTAACGGGATTTGAGAGCATCCCAAGCTAGCTGAAAATTGAGATCGTTAAGTGCGTAATTTTTTATAAGCAGAGATGCTTTTCCACGAGTTTTTAACCTCAAGTGGTACAACTTCTGGGCCTGAGAGAGCTTGGGGTGATTTATGTACACTGCTGTGAACATATCTCTAAAGGATGGCCAGTCTTCGTAACTTCCATAGAAGATTTCCGTGTCACAAGCAGGGACTTTGAGATAATTGTCTGAGTCGGGCTGAGAACAGGGTAATTGAAGTGTTGGGTTGGGCTCTTGGGTTTTTGATGTCATTTGCAGATTGCTAAGGAGCTCGTTTATCCTCATCTTTGTGCTCATCCCATTGTCAGTGGAGGTGTCATACGTGGAATTGCACTCTTCACGTATTTTTGCATCCGCGTTGCTTAGCTGGATTGTTTCGTTGGCTGTATCGACCAGACTTATGTGTTTATTGAGTTGCTCCATGTATATTTCTAGTCCAGCCTGTGTATGATTTTCTTCTGGCGTACTCCACCACTTCTCACAGAATTTTTCGAGCCTTGAAATTTCGTATAAGAACTTCTTTTTTGGGTAAGATAGCTCTTCTTCCTCGCTTTGAGATTTTGACCTCTTTTTTGAGATTTGAGGGGCTTGGAGGGTTTGGGGTTGCTCTTGCTTTTCTTCAGGCATTTTATGTTAGATAGGGTAACTTTGAGTAGTTATTTATTGGGTATGAGTGTGAGTTGGGTTATGAGTGCTTGTATCAGCGCGTCTGATTACGAGTCTATGAGTAGATGGGTGTAGTGAAAAAATTTAGGTAATTATTATAATTTTTAATAATTATTTTTTTTTTTTTTTTTTTATAATATATTTAACTTAATTTATTTTTATTTAATTAATTTTAATTTATTTTTAATTATTTTTATATTTTTGGTTTTTAATTTATTGATGCACACGGGATGGTGCTATTTTGCTGCACTGCACTGTACTGTCTCAGTGGTTAAGAGTACAGTATATATGGGGAGTGTATGTATGTATTTAGCACAGGTACTGAGTTTAGAGAGCGGGATTTTTGTGTTCACCCAATAGTATTTTGGGTGGTGCAATATATTGATAAGTGGTCCTTTGGGAATGAGTATCGGGATGAGTTGATTTTTATATTTATAAATTAATTTTATTTGGAACGGCTTCGGAGGGGCGTGAGTAGTCCCTTTGTAATGGGTTTGGGGTGAGTTCGTTTTTAGAGGAGTAATTTAATTTGTAATTGTGAGATGGAAATACGATTAATATTTTTTGTTTGACAGCAGAGAGAAGAGCTGTTAGTAATTTTGTAGGGTTATGAGATTCCGCTGGAGCGCAGCGGTTAAATTTTCTTTTCTAGGCCGAGAGAATAGCCGTAAAAATAATATTTGGGATATATATATATGTATGTATATATAGTAACGAGTATTTATATTTATGAGTGGACTATATAAATGTTAGATGACAATAACGGAATTCTAGTAGTGTGAATTTTTGAGACAAATTCCGCTCCTTATATGTATGTACATTGGAGAATGTTTCGTTAGGGGTGTACTTACTCTGGTATTGCGTTTTTGTACAAACCCTTTACTCGTTTTTCTTTTGTATATGCGTTTGTGTGCTTCCCTCTTTTATTTTGATTTAGTATGTGGGTTTCTGATAATGTGGACGTCGTTGTTGTTGCAAATTTACTCGGTGTTGTTTCTTTTCGTAACTACATACGTACATACATAGGCGTATAGTTAAAAATATATTATTTTTTTTTTTGTAATGTATGCAATTTAGTTTATGTTTTATAAATGTGTATAGTTCCGAAGTAAATGGGAATAACTTTGATAATTTTTAATAATTTGCCATGTAAATATTTTATTTTTAATTTTAGGACCACCCTAGTAATGCAATTTGTCACCTTTGAACGTATGTATGTTTTTATTGTGCGGTACTGATTTTATTTGTTGTTAAGTATGTTTTTATGTAAATTTTGCGCCACTTTTGCACGTATATATTAATGTTTGTGTCTTAATTTTTATACTCAGCTGTACTAATACACAGAGTATTATAGTTTTAATCACATAACGGTGGATTGTAACAGAGTGAAATAATCGAGATAGATATAGACTTATATATATCAAAATTATCAGGGTGAAAAGAGAAATCGATTTAGCCATGTCCGTCCGTCCGTCTGTCCGTCCGTCCGTCTGTCCGTCTGTCCGTCCGTCTGTAAACACTCTAACTCGCGCAAAAATTGAGATATTTTGATGAAATTTGAAATGCAAGTTGGTATCGAGACTGGGACGGTTGGTATTGAAAATGGGCGAAATCGGACCATGACCACGCCCACTTTTCCTATATAGAAATAATCGGAAATTTGGTATCTCAGTCACTAATATAGCTGGAGCGATGAAATTTTACCCACGTGTTGAGCTCAGGCCCCTAGGAAGAAATTTGATGAAATTTTGGAAAATGGGCGGTGCCACGCCCACTTATTAAGGGTCAAACCTTGAAAGTTTTATATGTCATAACTCAGAAACCATTGAAGATATATCGACAAAATTTGGTACGCGTGATTTACTTACTTAGGCATACGTTTGGACGGAAAATAGTTAAAATCGGTTGACGGCCACGCCCACTTTTATATATGTATATTACAAAGTGACCTAATAAAAACATTTTAAGCGATATCTCTGTCAAATATAAAGATCTATCATTGAAATTTTGTCGCGTAAGTCCAACTGCGGACATAAAACGAAAAACACAAAAATTTTGGAAAATGGGCGGTGCCACGCCCACTTATTAAGGGGCAAACATTGAAATTTTTATGAGTCATAAATCAGAAACCGTTGAAGATATATCGATGAAATTTGGTACGCGTGATATACTTACTTAGTCAAATATTTGGACGAAAAATTTCCGAAATCGGTTTAGGGCCACGCCCACTTTTATATATGGGTCTTATAAAGTGACCTAATAAAAGCATTTTAAGCGATATCTCTGTCAAATATAAAGATATATCATTGAAATTTTATAGCAAGAGTCCAACTGCGGATATAAAACGAAAAACACAAAAATTTTGGAAAATGGGCGTGGCACCGCCTCTTTTTATAAACAGGAATATACGAGATTTCTGAGCCCATAACTCGACAAATAATTTATATATATATTGACGAAACTTGGTGTGTACACTTTCATTACTTGTGGTAATACACGCTCAAAATTTTAGCGAAATCGATTGACGACCACGCCCACTTTTATATATGAGAACTATAAAGGGGCCTAATAAAAACATTTTAAGCGATATCTCTGTCAAATATAAAGATCTGTCATTGAAATTTTGTGGCATGACTTCCACAATAGACCGGAAACAACAAATAGAAAAATTTTGGAAAATGGGCGTGGCACCGCCTCTTTTTACACAAAGGGATATACGAGATTTCTTAGCCTATAACTCGACAAATAATTGAGATATTATGACGAAACTTGGTTTATACACTTTTATAACTTGTGTTAATAAACACGCAAAAATTAATTGAAATCGGTTTATGACCACGCCTACTTTTTAACAGATATTTCTGGAATACCCTTTGGGAGTTTGTAACGTGACATCTTTGTAACTAGAAGTCATAAAGGAATTAATTTTTGCACAAAGAATAACATTGATATGCTTAGTTGGATGACTGATAAAAATTTAGAAAATGGGCGTGGCTACGCCCACTTTATGCAGCACTCGCTTTATATAAAGTACACCGTGTTTCCATCAAACGCAAACAAACAATGAAAGCATACAACTGAGTATCTAATGTTCGATTCCACTCGAACTTAGGCTTCCTTACTTGTTATTATTATTTTTATTATTATTATTATTATTATTATTATTATTATTATTATTATTATTATTATTATTATTATTATTATTATTATTATTATTATTATTATTATTATTATTATTATTATTATTATTATTATTATTATTATTATTATTATTATTATTATTATTATTATTATTATTATTATTATTATTATTATTATTATTATTATTATTATTATTATTATTATTATTATTATTATTATTATTATTATTATTATTATTATTATTATTATTATTATTATTATTATTATTATTATTATTATTATTATTATTATTATTATTATTATTATTATTATTATTATTATTATTATTATTATTATTATTATTATTATTATTATTATTATTATTATTATTATTATTATTATTATTATTATTATTATTATTATTATTATTATTATTATTATTATTATTATTATTATTATTATTATTATTATTATTATTATTATATTATTATTATTATTATTATTATTATTATTATTATTATTATTATTATTATTATTATTATTATTATTATTATTATTATTATTATTATTATTATTATTATTATTATTATTATTATTATTATTATTATTATTATTATTATTATTATTATTATTATTATTATTATTATTATTATTATTATTATTATTATTATTATTATTATTATTATTATTATTATTATTATTATTATTATTATTATTATTATTATTATTATTATTATTATTATTATTATTATTATTATTATTATTATTATTATTATTATTATTATTATTATTATTATTATTATTATTATTATATTATTATTATTATTATTATTATTATTATTATTATTATTATTATTATTATTATTATTATTATTATTATTATTATTATTATTATTATTATTATTATTATTATTATTATTATTATTATTATTATTATTATTATTATTATTATTATTATTATTATTATTATTATTATTATTATTATTATTATTATTATTATTATTATTATTATTATTATTATTATTATTATTATTATTATTATTATTATTATTATTATTATTATTATTATTATTATTATTATTATTATTATTATTATTATTATTATTATTATTATTATTATTATTATTATTATTATTATTATTATTATTATTATTATTATTATTATTATTATTATTATTATTATTATTATTATTATTATTATTATTATTATTATTATTATTATTATTATTATTATTATTATTATTATTATTATTATTATTATTATTATTATTATTATTATTATTATTATTATTATTATTATTATTATTATTATTATTATTATTATTATTATTATTATTATTATTATTATTATTATTATTATTATTATTATTATTATTATTATTATTATTTTATTATTATTATTATTATTATTATTATTATTATTATTATTATTATTATTATTATTATTATTATTATTATTATTATTATTATTATTATTATTATTATTATTATTATTATTATTATTATTATTATTATTATTATTATTATTATTATTATTATTATTATTATTATTATTATTATTATTATTATTATTATTATTATTATTATTATTATTATTATTATTATTATTATTATTATTATTATTATTATTATTATTATTATTATTATTATTATTATTATTATTATTATTATTATTATTATTATTATTATTATTATTATTATTATTATTATTATTATTATTATTATTATTATTATTATTATTATTATTATTATTATTATTATTATTATTATTATTATTATTATTATTATTATTATTATTATTATTATTATTATTATTATTATTATTATTATTATTATTATTATTATTATTATTATTATTATTATTATTATTATTATTATTATTATTATTATTATTATTATTATTATTACTATTATTATTATTATTATTATTATTATTATTATTACTATTATTATTATTATTATTATTACTATTATTATTATTATTATTATTATTATTATTATTATTATTATTATTATTATTATTATTATTATTATTATTATTATTATTATTATTATTATTATTATTATTATTATTATTATTATTATTATTATTATTATTATTATTATTATTATTATTATTATTATTATTATTATTATTATTATTATTATTATTATTATTATTGTTATTATTATTATTATTATTATTATTATTATTATTATTATTATTATTATTATTATTATTATTATATTATTATTATTATTATTATTATTATTATTATTATTATTATTATTATTATTATTATTATTATTATTATTATTATTATTATTATTATTATTATTATTATTATTATTATTATTATTATTATATTATTATTATTATTATTATTATTATTATTATTATTATTATTATTATTATTATTATTATTATTATTATTATTATTATTATTATTATTATTATTATTATTATTATTATTATTATTATTATTATTATTATTATTATTATTATTATTATTATTATTATTATTATTATTATTATTATTATTATTATTATTATTATTATTATTATTATTATTATTATTATTATTATTATTATTATTATTATTATTATTATTATTATTATTATTATTATTATTATTATTATTATTATTATTATTATTATTATTATT